>JANATG010000020.1:600000-1091648 GCA_029449235.1 Linnemannia schmuckeri
TTTATTCAATTTGCATGACTGCATCTCTACTAAGATATGGGACGCACCCTCCAGAACTCCACCTCGTCCAAACTCAACACCTCAAGCCTCTTCAGCTCCTGCATTTGAACCAACTCGAGTACCTGCCTCAACTTGGTCATATCAAACGGCTCAATCTCATACTCATCATCATTACTATTCACATCACCCTCCTCAATTCTCGCCTCCTCCCACCCACCCACCTTAGAAAGCAACTCGACCGTCTCCAGTTTCTCAGTTCGAGTCTGTTTCCGGTACTTGTGAAAGTACCCCAAATCAAGCCTCAATTCCCGCAAGGTATCTCGACACCCCCAGCTATCCTGCTTCAACGTCTCCAAAACGTCGGCATCAAACGGAGCCGCCTTCGAAAAAAATGCGAAACGTGTCAATCTAGAGCACGCGACAAGTAACCGCAAGTACAGAGGTCCATTCATTTCATCCTGTGTCCTGTAGATCTCAAAGTTCTCCAGAGTCGAAGCATGCGGGAGAATCGCCGAAACCAGACCGAGTTCGTTGGGTCCATTGACTGCAATTCGGAGCCTGCGAAGTTGAGGTCGCCTAGGAGAACAGTTACGGATCAAGGCCTCGGCTTCATGTGTCTCGATGACCGGGTCGACCTCGAGTGATTCAATGTTCGGGCAGTAACCTCCCAGCCTAGCGGCAAGGCGATCAAAGTCCCATCCGCCGTGATCCACATAGAAGGTCACGTCCTTGAGTTTGGGACATCGCTTGACCAGCTCCGAGAGATACTCATCGTCCAGTTCGCCACCGGACCAAACAAGCCTCTCGAGTCGAGGAAGCGTCCATTCGTATGTTGTATCGCTGCGTCTAGTGTCCACGCCATTGCAGCTTTTCCCCTGTAGCAATTGCAGTGATGTTGTTGTTGTAGTTGGTAGTGGTGATAATGATGCTGTTGCTGACAATAATGGCGATAATGGTGCCGAGGAGAGTCCTGATTCCACGCCACAGATCGAGCCAACACAAAGGACCTTCAATGATCCTGCAACGACCTTCAACACCATATCCAGTCGTCCATCAGAACAATCCCAGCGGTCTAAACTAAGGCTCGCCAGTCCTGGAAGTCCAATAAGATCTTCAACATCCAATGCAGTCGTAGATCGAACGGGTCCTGTCCAAGAGAGACATTTGAGTCGTGGATTCGTCCGAAGAAGCCGCTTTGCGTCCGGTAGAGGCGCAACTATACGGCTTTCATCCTCTTTTCCTATTCCTGTTCCTCCTCGTCGTCTTGTACTTGTTTCAGAAAATGTTCCAGTACCTGCATGTTTCTCCCCCACATCCGTGTCCGCGTCCTGTTCTACCGACCTATCACTGCCTTCATCCAGATATATATCCAGCTCGACAAGCTTGGTGCACTCAAAATATGAAAGATCAAAACACCGATACGACCATTGCGACCACTGGCATATACTCAAGATCCTGAAGTGGTGACTATATCGACCGATAACGGCATCTGGCACCTTATCCATCGAATCTGACCTATAGCTGTACCACAGGACTGGTAACAGTGTCTTGTGCCAGAGTTTGGAAACCAGGAGGCAGGAGAGGAGTATTTTAGGTCTAAATAGAAGGGACCCCGTGTCTGTTGGGCGCTTCGGGTTGAGGCAAGGAGTGGGATCTACCCAGAGGGGGAGGAATGCACCGATGACGGCAAGGATTTCTGGTATGTCGAGTGGATGTGGTTGCATCGGGGTGGAAAAAAAACAAAAAGTGGAAGAGGGAGTAAAAGAGAAAGGGACCTTGTTGACAGGGCGAGAAAAGTGAAACCGTGACTGTGAATGATCAACGCTGTTAATCAGCTTGTCTCTTGTTCCTGAACTCTAAAAAAAAAAGCACTTGAGTGACAACCCACAACCCTGACAAGGTTCTCTTCCAGATGTCGCTTCTGCACACACTCTACAGCCAGACCGTCGCGTTGTCATCACTCAGGTTTATATTGGTAAAGTGCTATATGGCGTTTTTGTTCCAAGATCTGGCACGAACTCGTCGGAACATAAAGTCGTCCAACCGCAACTTCCGAATCTCCTCCGGCTCTTGACCGTCGATCAACTGAAGTACAGATCTTAACAGCTTGGGATGAATAAGCTTTTCATTCTCCCCATCCACATCAATTCGCCTCCCATTGTATCTTCTCAAGCAAAACTATCAACTTGCGTCTCTTGGCACCAGTATGTTTGTCATGTTGGTGGAAAACATAGCATCGAATCCTGACCTCCTCAAGCCCATGATACCCCACCATTACTTCCCCAACGAACAGAAAAGACTTGCGTCGTACTCTACGTCTTTAAAGAGTGACTCAGACTTCTCAAGGGCGTACACTCGATCATCAGGCGAAGGTAGTAGTTACTACTTCCGCCATCCTCACGCAGAGAGATATAGAGATTCTTCAGCATCGGATGCGAGTTCTAACTGTTTGGGAACAGGGGCACCCATAAGGGTAGATAGTACCCGACGAGAGCCAGTATTTCGGGGATCTCGAGCGGATGTCGTTGCATGGCTGGTGAAAAAATAAAAAAGAGGAAGAAAGAAGAAGCTAAAGAATAGCAAGCCGTTCGAGAGCAAAATATATAGCGAGGTTTGAAGAAATGAGAAAGTACGAAAGGCAAAAGAGAAGTCACATAGGAAAGAGGAAAGGAAGGAGAGTGAGAAAACAGAATAGTTGGCCAAGTATGTATGTATATGCCATGACATTTCTATAACTACCTACAGCAGTGCATTGGGAACCGTAGAAACTTCGGCACAGTTCAAGTCGAATCGACGGCAGTGCGCACTGAAGGAAAGGCAGTGCATTGTAAAAGAAATGGGGGCCAAGACTCTGAACTAAGGACAAGCGCTTCTGATAGTCAAGGCTCATCAATTTCCTGTGGCTGTTTCTTGCAGTGTTTATTTTCATGACATTTCTTTTTTCTTCTCTCGTTGCATTGAATTACTTCAAGATGTGCTATGAATCCTTCGATATCCGACCTCGTCCAGCACCAAAGCCCGCAACCCTTCCAGTTCCTGAAACTGCACCATTTCAAGCGCCTCCTTGCGGCCTACCTTATCGACCGATCTAACCTCCCTAAATCCACCACCAATTTCCCAGCCAAATGCAGAAAGAATGCTAACCGTCTTCCGTCTTTTGCGGAGGCGTCTCTTTCTTCCATCTTTCATACAGCGGTATAACCAACTTCAGGTGCTGCAGGGTGCCTCGACATCCCCACCTCACCCTCTTCAACGTTTTCACTATGTTCTTTACTTATCTTCTCTTTTATTGAGAGGTACCTGCTTTGCAAGACTTATCCTAACGGATCTTTCGAAAGGTAAACTCATCCAACCACAACGTCTTCACATCTTTTAACCCCTGAAAGGCAAGCAACTGAAGCACCTTCTCCAACCCGACAATTTGAATCGGCTCCTCTCTCTCCCAGTCCCCCACCTCAAACACTTCCTCCCACCCCATCCCCTCAAGCATTCCCTCCACCTCCTTTCTCTCATCCTCCGTATACTTGCCATATCTGCAAAACGCCCCAGCGCCAATTTGAACCTTGAGCTCCTCAAGACCACGACAGCCCCACTGCTGCTGTCCCAAGTGCCGGAAAAAGCCTTCAGCGAAATCAACCCCCACCGGACTATAGACCAGCCGTCGAAGGCGTGTGCACTCGATCAAAAGGCGGAGGTAATTGTTGTTATCTCCGCTATCTCCATACGGGGCGACATGAAGATCTTCCAGTGTCGCTGCGTGGTCGAGGACGAGGTGAATCACCTTGTCTGTGTTGTCTTCGAAGGTGAGGTGGAGTTTGTGGAATCCCGATATGGAACTGTTGCGGATCAGGGTGTCCATGTGCCGTGTCGTCCTGGTTGCGTGGAGCCTCAGGGCGTCAAATTTAGGGCAGCTTGTCTGGAGACTGTTGGTTAGGCCAGAAAAGTCCCACCCGTCGTGGTTGACTTGCAACTTGAGCTTCCGGAGGTTGGGACACCACTTGACCAGCTCGAAAAGGTAGTCCTCATCGGACTCACTGCTGTGCCAGCTGATCGTCTCGAGCCGATCCAGCATCAACCCACCGCCACCAATTCCGCCATCGTCCCCTCTCGGTAGCCCTAACTGAAGGCCATAGTTTGTGACAACCTTCAACTCTTTCAACGATCCAGATATGATCCTCAACACCTGCTCCAACCGTCCCTCTGAACAATCCCAACGATCGAGCAGAAGGCTTTCCAGACCCTCAAGTCCCACAAAATCCTCAACATCCAGAACTGGGCGGACGAGGCCGGTATTGGTGTCGTTGGGGTATTCTAGTCCTTCCCATTCGAGCTTCTTGATCCCTGGGTTCGATCGAACAAGTCGTTTTCCGTGAGGCAGTGGCGCCTCGCCCTCGCCAGCCGTTGATGTCACTACAGTTCCTTGAAACACCACTACCGCCTCCGCCTCTGTCTCTCCTTCTGCTTTTGATTGCTGGTTTTTAGTTTCATTAACGTCCACGAAGACAGACAGCTTGAAAAGATTGGTGCACTCAAAAAGCTCCATATCAACAACAACCGTTGAGCACTGGCTCAACTCCAGAGCTCGAAGGAAATGACTATGACGACGGATGACCTGGACTGGTATGTGCCCCATACTGTCAGACCTCCAATAACCGTACCAAAGAATTGGCAAGAGAGTTTTGTACCACAGCTTGGATACCTGGAGACAGGTGACGAGAGTCTTGGGCTCGAAACGAGCTTTCCAGGCTTTTGGGCGGCTCGGGTGAAGTTGTCTCCATAGAGGTAGAAAGGAACCGACGGCGGCTAGGATTTCAGAGATATCGAGCGGATGTTGCTGCATTGCGCACGAGTATATAGTGAAGAAGGGAACGGGGAGTAAAAGGAATAGGAGAAGTAAGAGAAGCAGGAGGAGTAGGAGGAATAGAAAAGGACGAGAGAAGTGTTGATAGGGTTGTAAGAGAAAAAGAGGAAGGAATAGACAAACAATACGAACATATGTTTAAATACGCCAACCGAGATTGAATGCGACGCGGCCACTCATCGTTGTCCGTGGCAGTGCACGGAAAGTTCCATGGTACCCTCAAAGTCGAAGCAACCATAATCCATTTAAGAGGGCGGTGCAGCGCTGTTAATGTTTCTCATCCTCAGTTCCCTTACGATCGTGAAGCAGTTCTCGCCTTTTTCAGATGCCCACCAGTGCAATCCCAGCTACGCCACGTCAATCGTGTGAGGTGACCAAGTCCAGTAAAATCCTCAGTGCTCAAGGCAGACACAGGGTCGTGGTCCCGACCCAACAGAGTTTCTGGAGCCGATAGTTCGATCCGAGAATCCGCTTTGCTTGTGGCTAAGACTCCGGTGTCCTTGCTCTCCTCCTGGCCCATATCTGCTTTCGTCCATAGAGATGTTGAGACCGATTATGGCGGCGCAATTTATAAGCGACCAGTCGAACTCTGAGGTAGGAGTAAAATACAGGCGAAGTATCCTGAGGTGGTGACTGTGGTGGCGAGAGCCCGCTGCAGGCGCGTCGCGCATGTTGTACGTCGCCTTGCATCTGTATCAAAGAATGAGCAAGAGGAACCTGCATCAGAGCTTCGAGACCTAGAGGCAGTTGCAGAGAGCCCTGGATTGGAAACCAATTGTGTTCATGTCCTGACGTTGAGGGCGACGATGCACTCCAGTCTTGTCAGCTTTCTATCTCCATCTTACTCCTACCTACCACCATCTGCGTCTCGGGAGGATAGATTTGACCATGTCCTTGTTCGTTTCGTTTATCTCTTTATTGCAATCGCCTTCACCAGAATTGTTCATTCTAGCTGCGAGGGGAGGGAAAGGTGGCTGCCAGCAAAGAACCATTTCTCCCACAAATCATTTTTTTGAAAATTTTCTTTATGTCGAAAGGGGCACAGATACGGAAAGATCATAGCAATATCAGTTAGAAGGTGTGGTAGCTGGAAAGGAATCGACGCTGTTTAAAATCAATCTTCTTTGAGTGAAAGAGGGGAGCATATCATATATATTATATGTGAAAGGTTCCACGTACCTTGAACCTATTCTCATACTTTCAATGGCACCATTCCCTCCTTTCCCTTTCCATTCTGCCTGCTTCTCTCTCTCATTCCTACACACTCTCCTCTCGCCATTTGGAGCTAAAAGAGGGAGGGAGAAAAAATACCCGATTTGACACGTTTTATATTATTTCCTTCATCTCAATGTTCTTGTGATATATATGTTTTTTGATTTAATGGATGTGATTTTTTAAAAAAATACAAAATGGGTCAAATGGGTCAAAGCAGGGTGTCGAATGGAGGGTTCTGCCGTCACCACAAGGCAGTCAAGGGTACTGCCATCAACTCTGCCTTCTCCCTCACCACCTCCGTCACCGCTGACGCTTCGCATGCTGGTAATTGTGTCTAATTCGGATATAATTAGGCATAATCGTACCCAATTATGCTCCTGCCGCGGACAGAAGATACTTGACACATTAAATAAAACTATTGTTTCCAGCGCCCATCTTCATATTCATTGCTAGTCGCAACTACAGACGCAATGGTTGCTTCCTGTCGCAAACGCTAAGTAAGATCGACAAAGTTCGAGTGTCCAATGGGGACTTGTGTTTATTGCTGGAAGCGACCGAAAAAAAAAAAAAAAAAAAAAAAAAAAAAAAAAAAAAAAAAAAAGAAAAAAAGTTAAAGAAAAAGTTGGTGAAAAAGGGGCGTCTATTTACAAGCCTCCCGTAGGATGGCCATGCCAGGTGGACGTGGAAGATGAAGTTCTATTGAATCCACCTCGAGGTGACTGCTGCTGTTGCTGTTGCTGTTGATGGTGATGCTGCTGTTGGCGATCCTCTTCTTCCTGCTCCTCATCTGTAGCAAACACTGCAAACTGCTCCAAGTCATCCCGATTGCTGCTAGTGCTCAGGCGGCTCGGATGAATGGGCACGCTCGATGAGGACCCAAACACTCCCGAAGATGACCCAAGGTTGGGCGACGACGATCCTCCCTGCGGATTGCCAGGTCCATGTCCGTGACTGTGACCATGTGTAGAAACTGACGTGCCAGTCGCGGTCGTGTTGCTGATGCTCACAGTCGTACCCATCGCAGAAACAGCTGACACTCCGATCTTGTGAGGCGAAGAGGACAACATCATTGGTCGAGGAGGGCTGTTGGTAGCCAACGCCGTTGTCGCTGCTCCACTACCTCCACCGCTACCTCCTAGCTGTTGTGCAAGCAATGAAGAAATCGACCCTGAACCTCCTGAACCGGTGCTGCCAACAGAGCTCGAGATCGCTCGGAGGGCATTCGTCGCAGCCGACTGATAAGGAATTGAGATGGGCGCCGAACCAGAGACGGATGCGCCCAACGATAAACGATTTCCTGCTCCAGTAGTTCCAGAAGGGTTTGTCGGAGGCAGATGAGCAGTCGTCAAACTCTCATGTACCGAGGAAGCCGTCGAATCAAAGTGCATCGAGTCGGGTCTGCGAGACTTGGTAGCTTGATGACCGGCAGTCTTGTTGGCATCAACAGCAAAAGCTCCTCCTGGGGTTGGTGTGGACGATGCAGACAAGGTGGGCGCCACTACTGCTGCAGATGCCGAGCTGGTCAGACTTTCGCCTGCACCAAAACTTTGTAAACTTCCACCGCCGGGCTGGAGCAAACTCAAAAGAGATGGGTTGGCGCTGGAGGTCTTGGAAGGATCAGCCTCAGTAGTTGTCGTTCTTTCCTTGCCGCGAGCAGCTAAGGCATCTTCCTCCCGGTTCTCAGTTAGGGTCTTCAACCGAGTCGCAGATTCGTCATCCTGAACATCCTCCTGTTCGCGGTGCTTGCGACGTTCAGAATCATGCTCTCGTTCTCTCCTCTCTCGGGTCCGTTCATGATCGCGTCTGAAAGAGGACGATGACTCGTTCAATGCCGAGGTGGAAGAGTGGTGTCGCAGCTTACTACTACTGCTACTCTCGCGCCCGCTGCTTGAATGATACGAGGATGACTTTCCATGACCGTGGCTGTGACTTTGGTATCCATTCCAGCTCGTCGCGTCCAACAAGTAGTACTTGACGCCATCCGCAAGGCCAAAGGGGTTGTGAGCAGACACAGCATTCGAGCTCGATGACGTTCCTCCGTTTTCTTCCTCCGTTGCCGCTGCCTCGGCTGCTAAGCGCTTGTCGACGACAGCTTCCGTGATAGACGTGATTCTGGCCACAATCCACTCTCTGTTCCGCAGCTGGTTCGACATGGACGGCGTCATTTGCAAAAAATAGTGAGGGAAGTTGATGTTGAACGCTGCCCAGGGTTTGGAAATCGAGTTTCTTGTTGGCAGGAACAAAGTTAGGTCGTCCACCTTGAAGTTTCGGAAGGCAATCTTTTCATGAGCCTCGGTCGATGCACGGTTGTACTTTTCCTTGAGGTTCTTGCACTCCCGCTGCCATCTCTTGAGGAGGTGTTCCGTATCAAACAGCTTCTTCTTGATCAGAGCCGTGACCTCTGGGACGTTGAGGTCGGAAAAGTCGAACGTCTGAAGAATGTCCTTGGGCAGAGGCACAGTGGTACTTGAGCTGCGGCTGCTTCCGCTGGTTGAGCTCAACACGACCGATCCTGCCACGACTGGAGTAGGCGCAACCAAGGCATTTCCTGATTTCGCTTTCTTTTCCGACTGGTCCAGGAGCACAGATGACGTGGGATAGGAGACAGCATCCTGATCATCTGTAGAAGAGAGCGTGGGCAAGGAAATACCCAAATCGAGGGCCAGGGTACTCAGCAACACACGATCATGAATGCGAAGTGACTCTACTGTAGCATTCGTAGAGACAACGGTCTTCTTGGATCCGTGGGGTAGAGTCGGAGGCATAGGAGTGGCAGGTGATGTCGATGCCATAGACGTTTCAGAGGTGGGGGTTGTGGACAGAGGCATAGGGATAGAAGACGCCCGTTGCTGAATCTTGACATTCTCTAGTTCTTCCTTGAGACGCCTTACTGTGGACTCCATCTCTTGTCTCACTGTGACCGTTCCTTCTGCGGCATCCTGAGAGGCCTTTTTAAGACTGGTGATGGTTGCGTTCAAGATGTCCTTGCTCATTTCGTTTTCCTTGCGCAACTCTGCTAAACGAACCTCATGCGCCGCAAGCTCATCCTTCTGCTCATCAGCGTGCTTCCTGATCAGGGCTTGGACTCCCTTCTCAATCACCTGCAACTTGTCACGGACCTGCTCGAGGTTGGAAATCTCGAGCTCCGCCTGCTGAATTCCGACAATAACGAGACACTGCTTGAGAGGGTCGGCGAGATCCCTTGTCGCGCGTTCCATTTGATCCAACAACCGCGACTTCTCCTTCCAGTCCGCCTCTGCACGTCGCACCATCGTCTTGGCCTCCTCCAATCGCATCTCCACATCAACATTGTATGACTCCCGCTGCGCCTCCAGGTCCGAGACCTGCTTGCGAAGGACCTCGACCTGCTGCGCCAGTTCATCTCGAGACGACTGTGTGTCCCGAAGCGACTTGGACAAGGTCGCATGATCCTTTTCGAGTTGAGCGTGGGTGTCCTGCAACTTGGAGTAATCCTCTTGCACCTTAACATAAACCTCCTTGGCCGCCTGACCATCCTCCAATGCGGTGGTGAGTTCCTTCTCCCGATCCTTCAGCTGGGCCAGAATATCGTCATGCACGGCACGGTGTGACTCGAGTTGCCTCTCCTGCTCTTCTGCGCGGGCCGTGACGTCCTTGTGCTCCGCAGCATGATTCTCCAATTCCTCCTCGAGTTCTAGAACTTTGTTCTGCAGCTCCTCATTAACGACGTCGAGTTCGTTTTCCAATTCAATCGCCCTCTCTGAGGCCTCCTCGGCAGCGCGTTTTGCCTGATCGAGTTGACCCCCGAGAATCTCCTTCTCCAGCGCCATCTGATTGGTGAGTTCATCGATCCGCTCCTTAAATGCCTTTGTCTCAACCATCTGAACCTCAGTCTCCTTCTGATGATGCTGGAGGAGGTGGTCGTATTTGGTGATCATACCCTTCAACTCCAGCTCGAGCTCGTCCGATCGACGTTGAATCGCGGTAATGCTTGCAGACTTGTCATCCGCTGTTTCCTCAGACGTTGCCGAAAGCAACTTGAGTTCCAAGAGTTCTTGACGAAGCTGGAATAAATAAAATTTGAAATAAAATAAAGAGGCCGTAAGTCAGAATGCATCCTGTGACGAATGTTTCGCATATGACACGTTACTTTCTGTAAAAAAAAAAGGGTCAATCAAACATACCTCGTCGTTGACAGCGGTGGCCTGTTCGTTGAGGGTGCGCTCGTGTCGGAGTTTCGCCTCTGCCTGCTCCAACTGTCGTGACTTGTCCTGAAGTTCCTGTTCCAGGCTCACCAGTCGCTCCTCATCACGCTTCCGCTCCAGCTCCTTGGCTTGAGATTGGGTGCGGGCAACTTGGATCTCCTCTGGGTCCTTCCAGGGCTGGTCAAGGTTGGGAGAGACGGACAGTTGATGGCGGGATTCCTTACTCGAAACTGAGGAATCGGCACTCGATCCAGTGCGGAAGTTTTGGTACAGCAAATCCTCGAGTGACCGAATCCTGGCCTCATAAGCTTTGATCTTGCTCGCGAGTTCGCTGTTTTCTTTTGTGAGGCGCTGGTTCTGTTGAACTTGCTGCTGCAAGACTGGCTGCTGGTCATCGGCCTCCACACTACGTCCGGAATTACTGCTGCTACCTCCTCGCGAAGGCTGTCTGCTCAGTTTAGGCGAAGTCGGTGTGTTTGCAGATGCCCCTCCAACGCCAACAGCTGTCGAGGATCCTGTACCAACAGACCCACCAGCGCCTCCCACTGGTGTGTTATGACGAGGAAACGGAAGCTGAGCCAATTGAGGAGTTCCAGAGCGCTGCTGAATATCAACGCGCGACATGTCCGCTCGGAGTTTTGCATTTTCCTCTTCTAGTCTCTGGATCTTCTCTGTCAAGAAGCTTTTTTCCAGAATCCTGTCAAACTCGCCGCTCATGACATCCATCTGAGCAGTCATTTTGACAAGGGTTACTCGCAGTTTCGAAAGGGCATCCTGGTTGGATTCGCCGCTGATAGAGCTCGCTCCTGCCATGGATTGGTCAGCTCCCAGGACGTGGCTCTCGGCAGCCTCCGATCCTTGTCCGCCTAGTCCCACACTCAATTGATTCACAAGGCGCTCGAACTCTGCAACATGCTCTCTAGTGAAAGGTGGGAGTCGGTCGCGAGTGTGGAGAGCGTTGATCTCGCAGAATGGCGGCACATCGTCCAGTCCTGGGACAACGACTGGCACAAATTTGGCAACCTCGGATCGGAAGGAGTCCCGCCGCCGTTGTTCCATCTGTCTGAATCGAGACATGACCTCCGCCAATTGTTGAGACTTTTGGAGAAGAAGCTTTGCGTATTCCCGTCGACGTACAATCTCGACCACAAGGGCGCCGTATGCGATTGGGATCCGCTGAACATACACAAGCTGGCTAAAGTCAGCATCCCGTTTGCGAAGCGCATCGTCTAAATCGGCGAGACTGAGCGGTATACTGGCGATGGTAGACTGCAGTCTGGAGATGTGCATCAGCTGTGAGATCAGATTGGCAGTTTGCGATCGCTTGGCGGAAATAAAAATGCCAAGCTTCTCACGCAGCATTTCGTCCGATTGACGAGACGCAGCGATGTAGTCGGTTTTGTAGACCTCTGCCAGTTGTCCCAGTGCCTCCAGTGTTGATGCTGATCCTGAAAATCCTTCAGGTCGGGAAATCTCCATGACTCGCTCCTTGACACGGGATTGATCTAAACATTTGTTATAGTACATGATGTAGGTTAGCATAGATTATGTAGAGTCGATAGACGTGCAGCTACAGTAACTAAACCAGAAGGGTTTATACCTCGCTCAGCTCGTTGTCGGATCTGACTTTGTTGCTCAACAGTGTGAAGGATATCTTCCATTGCGTTCTCCAGCTGTGCAAGACTATTTGATATCGAAGTTGACGAGAAAAGCATCAAGGTTAATGATCGCTCAACTGAAAATATCACTATATGGCTAACATTGAATCACAGATCGAAACGTACTTAATGCCGCTATTGCTGCGAATGGCGACAGTGCCCTCCTGCACCTCCTTGATTGACCTAGACAAGTCTTTTCCATCCCGAAGAAGTCCCTCGTGGATCTCTCGACAGCGCTCCGCCCATAAGATGAGTTTGTCGGTTGGAATAAAGTCCGCGATGTATCGTTCTGGTGAGTCGGGTGGAAGTAGCGCAGGATGAACTCTGATCTGCCGAAGAGCCTCAATGTCCCGAGGAAAACTATAATGAAGCGAAGTGCGGACAAAATGTTAGCCCATGCCAATATAATCCAGAATGATAACGAAAACATGCAACATCGGGAATATTATAACATACGATTGAATGAGTCGCGCTTGCTTTGTGAGTTCCTTGGTGGCAAATGCATTGAACTTTTCAAATGTCTCCAGTACAGATCTAAGTACACAAATGCATTGTACAAAACATGTTAGTCATGTGCTTCTTGTTACAAACACACCGCTGAATAATATTGCCACTTCATGTCCTGACACACGTACCGACTATGAGCATCCAAGTTGGTCAGGGCGACTTGCACGGCCAAGGACTGCATTCTAAGTTCCTCCATGATCCGTTCACAGACTCCAGCATGGGCAACAATGGCCTTGTAATACGCCATCACATGGTCGACATAGGCTTCAAAAGTCCGCTGAAACCGATTGCCCCACGCTCTGTTTGCTGAAGGTGATTCTGGTCGGGAAGGGGTTGTTGTTGCCTCGAGTTGAGATGCAGTGAGTGCGAGGATGGTTGGTTCTGTCCGTGCCTGTTCCGTGAGTGTGAGGATGCTGCTGGAGATATCTGTCGTGAGGACTTCTCTGTTGTAGACCATGATGGTGTATTCATCCTATGGCGCAGTAAGGGCAGAGAAGTGAGTCGATTAGTTGCTTGGATGCCACGTATACCCTGGTTTGACAGAGCGTCAAGGGGAAAGAAATGGCTGCGTGTGCTCATGTTCCGAGTCAAAGGCCCACGCAAGCAGGTGTGCGTCCTGTTTGTTGTTATTATTGATAACCCGAGTCATCTGAGTGCTCAAAAAGACTCTTTTTTTTCGTCCTCTTCTTTATTCTTCTGTACTCCCCTGGGTTAGCGTTAGTCCCTCGTATGGAACCATGTGATGTCGCCCTTTCGTCTGCATGCGCCCGAAGGGGAATTAATTTTTGCGCTTTTTGCAAAGAAAGGGGGAAAAAGCGGGTCGCCTGCCATTGGTGCTGAGTCGTATCATCATTTTGTCGATAGGCCTGCTATTGTTGGTCTGTTCTATCCTGCTTGTGCCATCAAAACTGTTTGTTATTGTTGATGATGTTTTGCTCCAAAGCTATTGCGTGCGTGCGTGCGTATCGGAAAAAAGTCTGAAGAAAAAAGACGCCGGGCATAGTGAAAGAAAGAGAAACGCTGACTCGGGTGGTATGTATGTTGAGTCGACATATAACATGACAATAACAGCAGAACGACGATGGAATCGTCTCCCTGCTTTTTGGCTTGTGCTCTTTTGGAGCGCTGTCGAAGAATTATTGTCCGGCATTGTGTTGTGTAGTTGCTTAATGAAGGGCGACAAGTCGTATGCACTGTGCGTGTTCCTGAAAAATCAACCTTTTATGTTGCTTGCCTTTGTTATCCTGCGCCTCTCTTTCCCGGGTAACTCTTTACCGACCCAGCTTCTCCTTCGATCTCATCGACGCCTCCCTTCATCCCTCGAATGTCCTGCTAGCCCTTCTTCCTTCCCCAGCGACATTAATGAGGCCCAGGTGATATCGGAATCAGACCATCGTCATGATACGGAGAAATAAACCATGTGCGCCATTTTTTACTCCTTTTGCTACTTCTTTTTTTGTCCATAAAAGAAAATAGGTTCACCATGTCCATGCAAACAATGACTCTTTTTTCTTTTTGTTTCTTCTTTTGCCCAATGATACACCTTGTAATGCTGGCATGGGTGTAAATTACCTTGCCAGTTGATGTGATGGCATCAAACATCATATCGGACTTGAGTTGCAGGCCATCAGAAGTCATCAGGATCTGAGAGCCTTGCGGGACCCTGGTCGCCTTTTCAATTGCAAGGCGCAATGTGTCGAGTCTATACGAAAACAAGTATTCGAGAATGTTAAGAACAAGTATTCGAGAATATTAAAAGGGAAGTATAGAAAACGAAAAGAACGATAATATCATAAAAAACGTCAGTCATAAGAACAGCTTATTCAGAGAGCGATATGAGAGGTCCATGTTCTTGTTGGGTTGGTGGTGTTGTTGGGTACTCGCTCATATCATATCTCGTCTGTCATTCTCTCGTTCACTCAATGCCTGCCTGTATCTCTCTCTCTCCCCCCTTCTCTTCGATAAACCCTTTCACACACTCTCTCCCCTATTGTTCAAGGGTCCCTTCTCTCTCTTTCTCCATAAAGGCAAGGACCCATACAAAAATATAAAGCCTGTTTTTAGATCACACTGTGTGAAAGGAAAGAAGGGTTCCTTCTTCTTCCCTCAGTAAGGGATCCATTCATTACAAAATGGTGGCAAAATGCAAACCAACACATAGTAAACGAGTAACAAAAAACAGATACCGTCAGAGTCAATCACAAAAGCACGACAACTTACCCGTCATTGGGTCGAAGCTGGGGTATAACCACGCGCTTGCCCGTCTCTGCTCGGTAGAGCTTCATGTCCAGGCAAGCGTATCTCGATTCCTGATGGTGGTCAGACGAGATACAGAAAGATAAGAAAAGTTGAGGAGAGGACGATAATAATGCGAGGTCAAGGGGTCGTCTCAGGAGGAAGGGTCGAAGGTAGAAATGGGAATGTCGAGGATGGAAGTTGTTCTTTTAGTTAATCTGTTCCTTGTTGGTGAAAAAGGATGGCAATGGCACAAGTGAGAATGCAAACACTGTTGAGGGTCCGAAGAAGTGAATGAAGAAAGAGAGACGGGAAAAGTGTGACGAGTGGAAAGAGGCGTTGTTGGTGCAAGCTCAAGGCTAGTGTCAGAGTAAATTGTTGTAGTTAAGAGTGCTTGAAGTGAAAAAGAGCAAAGGAAGGAAGAAAGAAGAGAAGAAAGAGAGAGCAGAAAAAGGCGATAAAAAATGAACGAGACGATAAAAAGGTATGGCGAAGCAGGCCAAGTAAATGACGAATTCAGCAGATTGACAACAAAGCACAGGAGTATGTTCAAAGTGTATGAAAAAAGGGCGAGTGGAGCTTGCTATTGTTGCTGCTTGCTGCTTAGAAGAGTAGAGCGTAGCGTTATGGTCGTGTGTGTCGTGTGTGTCGTGTGTGTGGATGTGGTCTTTTTTTGTTTTTTGTTGTTCAAAAAGTAATTAATATTGGTATGAGCGAGCAAATGTGTGGGATCGAGGTGATGGGTGCTGTTAGCAATAGTGGGGGGCGTGTGATGGGAGGTGGGGTGACGAATGAGAAGGAAGAAGAAGAAGCTGCTGCTGCAGTATGAATAGCAAAGGGGAATAAAGGGAAGAGAGGAAGGAAAGAAGGGAAAGGAAAGGAAGGGAAGGGAAGGAAGAAAAGGAAGGCCACAACAGCAGACCAGAATTGAAAAGAGGAAGCGGCGAAGCACGAGGGCGTGAAGAACGAGAGACGAAGCAGCGCGGTGGTTTGACTGCCTGTCTTACGTTGTGTTAAAATGACTGAAGTAAAGCAAGGGAGAGGAAGGACGAGGACGAGAGAGAGAGAGGCACACAGACAGAAGAATAGAAGACGAATGGGAACACAAAAAGAACGATGAATTACACCTCTGTGGGCTACTACCCCCGCTTCTGTCGTGTCTCACTGATGTACGACAAAAGGAAGGGGGAGGGACATATTGTCTTTTTGGTTGCTTGCCTCCTGTTGTGTGCAAGGGTACCTTCTTCAACATACGTAAGTAATCCATACAATGCTGCCCATGCCCGTCTCCGCCCATGGTTTCCTGAACCCAATTGGTCACAAGTCACGTTTTCGTAATGGCGATAGCTGCGTTGCATGTATTTTTTTAATCATTCTCCAGATATGCTACTTCAACAACTACTCCTGTTTGAGCTCAGCCTGCTGCTTCATGGCAGCTGCTGCAGCTGCGGCGGCACGAAGCCGCTTCTTCTCCTCCGCCATCTCACGAGTGCCTGCTGTCCCATGAAGCCAATCCAACACTCCCACAGGGCCATAATTCTTGTTGAATACCTCGTGATGGTAGTCGTGTCCCAATGGCGATGGGAACAACGGCAGCTGGAATCCACAGTGTGAGTTGATTGCATTCGTTTGCCCTAATTGGAGGTACATTGAGAGAAGTCAGTCCAGGGCATCTTGACAACAAATTAGACATCGCTCTTGTTGAACAGGAGCGACAAATTGCAAAGATAGAAGATGCTGTTAACAAGGACCCAAGTGTGCGAAAGAAGAGAAAAAAACATAACGAGACGTACCGATGGTGATCCAGAGCCAGAGGGTCAAGACATGCGACTTCATGACAACAGGTCCCAGCAGTAGAGGCGACAGGTTGCACATGAAGTGTTCCAAAGGATGGCAGTAAATAGCTAACCATACACCCCCATTTGGATACAACAAAGATAGTTAGAACAACTTGAACACAGCAAACAAAATCTCATGCAACACAAATTCACTAGGCCAGGACACTAATGCGTTCAACAATACAGGTATTGTAACTTACCGGCGATGCCAATGGGCGCAGTGAAGAGATGATGCTGCTTATGAATCTTCTTATAAAACCTTGGAAGATGCAACAACCGATGTCCATAATAAAATCCAACCTCCTCAATCACCAAAAACCCAAGCATCTCCTTCGCAACCCCCAACATCGTTGGAAACTCCATTCCAATCGGGTTTCCCCTCAAATCCATCAA
Organism: Linnemannia schmuckeri; assembly: GCA_029449235.1. Taxonomy (NCBI): domain Eukaryota; kingdom Fungi; phylum Mortierellomycota; class Mortierellomycetes; order Mortierellales; family Mortierellaceae; genus Linnemannia; species Linnemannia schmuckeri. Next base: position 616,892 of record JANATG010000020.1, read on the forward strand.
CTTATACAACAACAAGCCCGTCGGCACACCGACTAGGAACTGATTCTGTAATGCCACCCAAAAGGCCTTCCAATACCATTCCTGTGTAGGAACCTTTTGAGGTTGAATCTTGTACCGCCAAAAGGATTTCGGGAACTGGTAGAGGTCGAGGATGGCGAGGAGGGAGACCCAGAACCAGAATCCGACTTGGGAGACGATGAAGGATCCGCCGAGGATGATCACGGGTTTTGAATAGTTGGCGAGGATGTGGGACCAGAAGCGGTCCCCGTAGGTGTGGAGAGAGCCAAAGAAGAGGGCGATGACGACAGAGTAGAAGAAGACATCGCCGACTTCGAAGAGGGCTTTTGTGGAGTGGAGGACGGTCGGGCCCCATTCGTCTGGGAGGGAGGCGTCCTGCTCTTGTTCGGGATCGACATGCTTCAACTCGGACGACGACGCGGTCATTCTTTTTTCCTTGTTGTTGGTAGGAAGAAGGTGAAAGCTGAAAAGTGTTGGAATGAAGAATGAAGAAGAAGAAAAGGTAATCAGGAATGAGAAGAAAGCAAGAAAGAAAAAGAGAAGAGATTGTGTGACAAGAGACTTTTTTTTCTTTTCTAGAGGTGTGCGAGGGGTGTGGAGAAGAAGGTTTTCCTAGAGCACTGTATCCGAGGTATTTGTACTTCTTTCATACCCATGAGTGATGTGGAGAACGAGCTACAGAGAAAGACACAAACTGGATCGCTGCTGTCCTCCTACACATAGTTCACAGCCAACTAGAGCGCATTTTGCCCAAACAAGTAGGAGTCCTGACAAAGCGCAATTGTCCGCTTTTGGCAATGCATCCCATCCTCACAACTTTCTTTCCTTAATCCACCAGCAGGGTGCTCTCACGTGTGCACAGAAGCATTATGCCCTGCATCACTCTCTTAGTTTTCTTTATTCCCTACACTCTCCCATCCCTCGTTTCTGTTTGTCTTCGTGGGTATATCTCCATGTACTGTAGTACACTCTGTTTCAAAAGAGGGCGCGCCCGCGCTTCTTGAGCCACGGATAAAAAACAAGTCATCTACCTCTGTTCCTGTTCCTGCTCGTTTCTGTCTCTTCACTACTGAGCAGTTTCCATGTGCTTTTTTGTAGCAGCCCCGTAAAATCAAAGTACTCATCTCACCCAATTCAATTAGTTCATTCTCCTTCATCTCCACGAGCACCATATCCTAGCCCTCTTCCACTTCAAGTTACAGTTCTCTCGCCCCTTTCCGAACCGAGCATCATTAACCAAGGACAACCATATCACCTCATCACTTCCATATGAATCCATCCATCTCCATCGTAGTTTTAGCAATTCTCCCCAAACAACGCAACATCCTCATGACACTCCCTTTCAACACATCAACGTGCGCGCGGCAAAAATCTTTATAACAATCCCTACAAGACCGTATGTTCTTTTATTGCTGCTGACGAGAGGAATCATCGCCTTTAGGAACACTGCCTTTGCGTCTGGCCTGAGTAGGCGACACCGTAGATGAATCCCCATCCTGAGCAACAGTCGAACCACTACCACTACCGCCAGTCTTCTTTTTAGGTCGCTGGACATGATGAGGGTGATGTTGACTTGCTTCAGTTAAAGACGACGGATGCAATGGCGGCAATGACGACGCCCAACCCTCCGGCTCATACGACGACAATGTCGGATGACTCGATCCCGTAGGCGATTTCAAAGTCCGGAACGAAAATGTTGACCCTTCGCCCGGATGATGATGTACTTTGGTCGGACTGGCGGTCAAAATTCCTCCAGCCATGGGAAACTTTGATGACGCCCGAGGGGTCGAAGACGAGACAGAGTCGATCGACCGAGCTACACTCGTCATAAACTCGTGTTCACTCGGCGAAGGGAGTGCGTGTCGGTCTCCTCTCCGTCCATGAGGAGGTCCTGGAACTGCTACTCCAGCGGATGTTTTGATCTTTGGTGGCAATGGCGGCACTTCTCTGTTGTTGTTGTTCTCTCTCAGCATTGGTGTCGAAATTTTGCGCCGAGGCTGCTTATAAATTCCGTCTTGGGACTGAGAGCGCTCCTGCAGGTGAGGCGCATGAAACCGTGGATCAATTGATCCACTACCACCTGGTTGAGTCAGGCGTGAGAATTGGAGAGGTGATGGCTGGGGCTGTTGTTGCTGCTGAATATGTGTCTGGTATGAACTGCCATAGTTGAGTTCGGGGTGTAGGAGCGACGTGCTCGAGGGGTATGTAGTGATGGAGGGCGGAGGGAAAATGCCACTGCATGCTGAACTCGATCTTGATCCAAGTCCTGGGCGTGGTGGCAGTAGAGGTGCTGTTTGGTTAAGACTGTGTATGCTCCCGCGCCGTTCTTCATTCTTATGAGCAGTGTAGTTTTCCATGACTTTTTCTATTGTCGTAAAGTATAAAATAAGACATTAGCAACCATACCCTCGTTTCAGTTGCTTGGGACACTCACACACCGTACCAACAAATGTAATGTACCTAGACCAAGTAAGCTGGTATGGCGAGAGCCGACAGCTGCGAGGACATTGTGCATGCTGCTGGTAAGCGAGAATCCTGCTTCTCTGTGCATTGGCATTGACTGCTTGGCAGAAGTTCCCAAGAGCGGCACAGAAGCATTCTGACCAAACGAATCCCCTGTGGCTGTTGAGCGCGGAGGACGGTTGGGGTGAGATGAGACCCCATAGCTCATATCCCGAGGCTGTGCTCGACCTTGCTCTAGGAAAAGATCCGACCTGCTATGCTCTGGCTGGTATAAAACTCTGTTTGGTGGGTACAGGTCAAATGACGAACGCTGAGGGATGGGTGCATAATGCTGATGTGAAGCCATAGTCCAGTCTGGGTTGATGACGGGCGAGTCGATCACATCCTTTTCACGGTGTGAGGTGATGAAGTAAACGCCGAGGAAGGTCATGCAACAGCCTGTCAAGAAGTGAAGTCCCTTGTTGAAGTCCATCTCGTCAAAGTCGTTGTACAGAATTCCTGATCCAATGATTGCGCTGGTTGTAAAGAGAACAAACTGAGTCGGGATAACTTGCTAAAGTCGATGTGAGTGAAAGTAGACATCAAATTATTAGCTGAAGACAAGACGCAAAGGTATGGAAATAAATTCATGTAAGGAATTCTCACTTACGGTGGAGTCAAAGCGCTGGAGAGACTTGTTGAGGAACTTGATTTGCAAGACGGCAGTCGAGACGAGTACAAACACCAGGAGATAGGAGATTGGGTATGTAAACATCTTGTAAAAGGACAAACTCAGCAGCGATGAGACACCTTTTGTTGCCAAGACGGTGTAACCACCTATGTCATGTTGGATATGCAGGCATACAAAAACATTGAGAGCGCACAGTTAGTGTCAATGTCCGCCGCCCTTTTTTTTTTTCCTTTCTCATCTCCCTCCGCTTCTCCAATCTTCTCCAATCGACTAACAGGTTTTTTTTCTTTTTCTTCTTCATTTTCCTTACCAAAGATGGCCACAACGGAGAGATCAATAAAGATGTACTCGCTTCCAATGGTGTCCGACAGTGAAATAAGGACGCCAAGAGCAACGCAACTGATGATAAAGTAGACGAGGAACTGTGTCTGAAGCAAAGCCGCGGCCATTGTCTCAGGGGTCAACTATTGATAACGATAGAGGGGCAAAAGGGGAAGAGCAACAAGTTGTTAATAATGGAAGTGCACACTCCCCCCTGACTGACTTGTGAAAAAGTTCTTGACAAAAACAAAAACAGCAGGAACAGCAACAACAGCGACCACAGCAACAACGGCAACAACAGCGCCAAGCCCACAGCCATCTTCTGTCTGTACCTTTATCTCATTCTCCTTTGAGTTGATCACGACAACAACAGTTCCGATGATGGCAATGACAATGCCCAAGAGGTCGCGGCGTCGAAAAGGTTCCCGTAACATGAGCGGTGCGAGGATGACATTGCTGATCAAGGCAACAGTGCCTAAGGGTGCGATGATGGATGCTGCAGCGTAGCCATAAGCCATAAAGTTACCGCACTCGCCGAGGATCATCAGAGTCATTCCGGTCCACCAGGCCTTGGATTGCAAATAGGCCGTGTCGGAGCCAGAATCGGTGCTCTTACAGTCGTCCTGTCCGGGTCTTTGTGGTGCCATCGCAAGGGTGTCGCTCTGTTCGCTAGTATCGCTATTGTGGTTGCTGTGGCCAGAGTGGACACTGCTCCTGCTACTATGGCTGCTTTGAAAACTGTGTACACTTGCACGGTCTGTATCCACATGGTGTTGGTGTTGGCGTTGGTGTTGGTATTGGTATGAATGTGTGGAGGTGACTACGCTAGAAAGTCCCTGGGTATCATGAAGAGTGTTGAATGGCTCCTCAGCGTGGTAGGGAGACGGGGTCATGACTAGCTTTGGGTCCGTGCTCATCGTTCCTGCGCCAGGCTGGAGTTGGTTATGAGCATATTTCTGGATATTGAGCGCCACCGAGATAAGTATCTGTTTTATGACGACGGCACGATGGTGCGGAAAATATAAAAAGAAAAGGCCAGGCCGAAGGTCAGTGAGTGTCCCAACGCCAAAGTCCAAGGTAGTTAGGTCAGGTCAGCTTCCCTGCTTGCACTGACTCTGCTGCTGTTGACTCTTGAACAGCAGTAGGTGGTGTGTGTGGAAAGGCATGTGTGTGTGAGAGAGAGTGATGATGCAAAACACCTGCATTCATATGTCGGTCGTCGTTGCTGCTACTCACGTTTCCCGAGATGGCAATGATAACCCCGATGTACGAATGGACCTACAAAGAGTCGAGGAAGAAGTGGAACAACACCGGGTGAACTGTCAGTCCCAAGAAGAGAGAGTCATTATCGAGATAAAATAAGAAAAAAAAAGAGACTTTTCATTCAAGATCGTCGGGATCCCCTGTTTGTAAAGAGGGACTGTATGCTGCAAGTGTGAATGTGTGGTGAAGTAGGTCATTGGCTTTTTACATTGATTTCTGGGAACTCGTCGATTGGCCACATAGTGAGAATGAGGCTTGAGTAGAGAGGAAAGAAGGCAAGGCGAGTGTTGCTGTTATGTTGACGGCGAGTAAAGGGAGTAGAGTAGAGAAAAGTGGGGAGCGAATGGAGTAAGTGTGTGAATGGGGTATGAAGAGGGAGAGAAAGAGAATGAGAGAGGAGGAGAGAGTATTCTACGTTGCGGGTATCGAAGATATGTGTGCCAAAGGGTATCTGGTCATGGATGGCGGGATAGAGAAACAATGGTAAAGGAAAGAAAGATAAGCAGCGAAATAGAGGGGAAGAGAGAGAGAGAGAGGTAGAAAGAGAAAAGAGCGAGAAAAGGAGCGAAAGAAAGGAAAAGGGAGAAGGAGATTGAGGGAAGGAGAGCAAAAGGAATCGATAGATAGAGAGGGACAGAATAGAGAGTTGAAGCGATGGGACAATAGAGAGGAGGATGAGACAAAGGGCAGACAAAACCGAAAAAAAGGGTAATACAAAAAGGAAGAAAAAGAGAGAGAGTAGTTGGACAACTCGACTAAGGAAGGAACGTAGGAAGAAAGGTAGGAAGGAAGATAGGAAGAAAAGAAGGACACAAAGGGGTACGCTCTCATACCTACCAGCTTGTTTGCTGACACAAACAAAATCATCCGCGCAATGAGAAAATAGCACTCCTTCGTTATTATCTTCGTCAATTGCTTCGAGAACGAACGATCGGACGGAAAATGAACAATGAACATGTTTGCCATGCACATGTATTTGTCCTGCCTTCCTCCCCTCCGCTCTTTATTTTTCGATCGAAATTTTCTTTGTTCTCTTTTCCGTCTCAAAAATTGGTGGCGTATGTTTGTTTCATCACCGACCTATCAGCATTTGATCACTGATGGACCCTCAGTGAAGGGAGGGAACCAGAATAACAGATATCATGTCAATCACCTGTTGTCCATGAACAGAGAACCCCGTCATGGCAATCCACCAAACTGAACAACGATATCTAAAAGCCATCGGGAAAGTGCTCCGCGTGCGAGGAATCGATTTGCATTGTCACTTTAGTGCTCGCCCCTTTGGAACAGCAAAATTGTAACCGTGTGCCTTGTTTTGTAATTACCATCGTCTCCTAAGCCCAAGGAATTCATGCTTTCCTGTCTTCTACCCTCCAACTTGACATGACTATTTTGGCGACCTCGCAAAATACCATCACGTCAACACTTCTGCTTCCCCACGCTAGATTCGACACTCGTGAGGCTGAACTTACGGCAAGCAGACATGGTTTAGTCATAGGCACGTCCATCCAAGACGCCACTTGTCCTCGCCTGAAAAAAAAAAAAAAAAAAAAAAAAAAAAAAAAACTCAATTTGTACCTCACATCAATTTTGAACACAAGAACTACAATGCGCGCATATTTTTCCTTCTCTTTCTGTCTAGCTTATGGTCGTTTTGAACCGACACCGCTCTTACCCAGGGTTCGTGTTTTGCCACCACAGGCTACAATCTCTACTTCCCTTCCCCTTCTCACACTCTCCTTCGACTGCTCAACCCTAGCACTGCTACTGCTCCACTCACCGCCTATCCTTCGGATGCGCTCCTTTGATCTGCTCCCAATCCCTGAGCCATCTAGCTCTGTGCGCTGTTTTTTCGCGATATCAATGTAATCTTGGGAGACTCATCCACACTACCTGCCCTTCCTCCTTTCCACGTTCAACAATTATGGGGAACCCCTGTCGATGAGGACCCTGAAGAACGAGTCATTTTTTTTATCATGGTTCATTCATGCTCATGTCACCGCCCATTGGGTGAACGTCGCTAGACTTAGACGATAATCCCTCAGGTGCATTTCTTCTTCGTCTCCTATCGTAGTCAACCATTTGCTCGCCTCTTTGCTTTCTCTCTCTTTCTTTTCTTCTGTTCTTGTCGTCCTTTCCTCGTTCCTTCTCTCTTTCACTTCTCTCCTCTTCCCTCACCCCATGTCACTCCCTTTTCAACTTGCAAGATTATCTGCCTCTCGCTTTTTCTCTTTTATTTCTTGTCACTTCATGAACCTCTCGAGCACACTGCACCACCATCTTTTTTTTTCAGGCACGCTTGCTAACATCCACTGCCTTTCTTTCCTTCTTCCCTTTCTTCTTTCCTTTCTTCCTTCCGTCTTTCATCCCTTCTTTCCTTCTTCCCTTCCTTCCTTCGTCTTCACGCTTGACTTCCACAGCTTTCGCCCTCACCTCCCTTACCCCTCTTTGTTCTGCTGAAACCGCGGCTTCTTTCCGCTTGAAAAGATGTCCACTAGGTTTGCTTCAAGTCAACTACAAATGACAAACAGGTAAGTGTTCAATCGTTCTCAAACATCTAGGCAGGGATTCGAGTGGGGTCGGGTGAGGGTAAGGTGGGAATTCAATAGGATAAAAGACGAACCTTCGTTCACTCAAGCTGCAAGAAAGAGCACGCACATCCCACCTTCTCCTTCTCCCACTTCACATCATTTCACATCACAGCACGCCACTAGCGTTACTCGGGGTTCAGGTTGCTCAATTGCTTCCATTCCACTTCACACCTTGCAAACTGCTCTTCCCTCCTCCTTTGTCGTCTTTGATTTCTCACAATCCTTGAGGGTACCCTACCTCTTTTATGTTTGCAATGGTGAACAAAAAAATAATTCCCTCACGAAAACAATACTATCTATCAATCAAAACACAACGCGTGAGAGTAGTACTTGATAACAACACCAAAGAAATCAACCCTGTCGGGTTACAGCAACTAAGCCAGCCTACTCTCTTAGACTTCCAAAGAATGATACGCCTAGAGAAAAAATCCCTCACAAAACTCTTTTTCTCAGTTGCTCTAATCTACTCCCACTTTCCTTCCTTTCTTCACCCTAACCCCGCATCCATCGCATGGACTGTGTGGAGTTTGTTTATCGTACAGTATGGGTAGAGGGGGGAGGTTGTGCTCAATGACGTTGATAGATGAGGGAATTTTTTTTTTTTGCTTTTGTTTGCAATACGCTTTCTGGCTCTGCATTGTTGTTCGTCTGGCAGCAGGTCCGAAGAAGAAGATAAAAAAAAGGTCCTGTGCACGCTCACACATGTCTGTCAATAATTGTTTGTGCTCTATGTTGTTTAGTACCTTTTTTTGATCAACGTGGGTCGTGCCTGTGTTTTTCAGCTGTTCTTTCTGAACTTTCGAAAGAAGGAACAAAAAAAAAGAAATCGCGCATTTTTTGACTTCTACGCCAGTCAAATTAATCCCTCACAAAAAGAAAAAAAAAAATAGGGCTGAGATTGCAGCTGCAGGTGAAAAGAAGATGGAGCGCCCAAATCCAATTCTGGTACTGTACGTATTAGCCCTATGGGGGGTAGAGAAGGCTTTGTTTTTGCTCTCACCACTCATCACATATCTCCACCAGACCAGACCAGACCTGATCAGGACCTGAGCAGGCGCAAGATTGAGGTTGAAGGACCAAACTTCAAATTGTGGCGGCAAGGTGGTTCAGCGTACTATCATGAGCAGACAAGACAGACACCAAAAAAGAAAAATCCCTCACTTGTTTGTCGTTATCGTTCGTTTGCCACTGGTTAGAACTTCCATCTACTGCTGCAGAACCATGATATCTGTTCAGATGCACACTAGACAAGAAAGGAAGCCTTCTCTCTTCCACCGATCGAAGTTTTGCTCCCCTTTCGCACCCAGGCACACTCTCGCACAACGCCCTTCCTCCAGCAGTAACAGAGGCATAGTACAGCAAAGAAAAATACCCTCGCTGTCGATGATTGCTCCGCCCATCGCTTCACCTTCGTTTAGTTTTCGTTTTTTGAATAAATACCTCTTGCCGTGCCGCCACTTTTTGTTCTTGTTCTTCACCAAACTCGCTGTTTACCCAAGAAAAGCTCGTCTGGCGATCTCTCTTCTCTCTCTTCCCTCTTTCTCCCACTACAATCTAGGCATCTGAGGTGTCCCTCTGCCTACTCCTCACTCACTCTCAATCTATACATCGCGTTCTTTCCCCATCTCTTCACCCTAAAGAAAAAAAATATATACAAATGACCGCTGAAAAAGAAAACAGAAAGTCGCTTGCGCTGGTCCGCACCCAGACCATGGAACGCGCCCAGGGCAACGCCCTCCCTATCGAATTCCGCACCCTCTCCATCCACGTCACCGAGACCCACCGCTCCAACAAGGGAACCATCACCTTCAACTCCAAGGGCAAGTCCAAACCCGCCAAGGATGAAGGCATCACCTCCGAGACTGACTTTTTCGCGTCCGTCGATTTCCATAAGCTGACTCCTGCCGAGATCAACCTTCGCTTCAACTCGAACGAGGCCCTGGGACTGGAACAGGCTGAGGCTGAGCGTCGTTTGAGGACAAATGGGCCGAATACTTTGGTCTCTCGCAAGCCCAACTATGTCAAGAAGATCCTTGGTTATATCTTTGGAGGTTTCTGTTCGGTTCTGTGGATTGGTGTTATTACCTTCTTTATCTGCTGGGCACCCGTCCTTCAGCCTGAACCTATCCCTACCAACCTTGCCCTTGCCATCCTTGTCGTACGTATCCTCTTTTCATTTTCCTTGTTTACTTTTGATACATCGCTTTTGGTTGAGGTTCAGTTGCTGACCCATCTCTTGTAAACTTCGTTTTGATTAGATCTTTGTTATTCTGCTGCAGGCCAGTTTCTCAGCCTTCCAAGACTTCTCGACCGCTAAAGTCATGTCCTCGATTCTGGACATGATCCCCGCCGACTGCATGGTCTACCGTGACGGCCAGCTGATCAAGATCCCCGCTTCCACTCTCGTCGTCGGTGACCGCGTCCACCTCTCACTCGGCAACAAGGTCCCAGCAGACCTGCGTCTCGTCCAGGCCTCAAACGACACCCGCTTTGACCGCGCCGTCCTTACTGGTGAATCTGAAGCCATCGAAGCCTCCACCACCTCGACTGATGACAACTTTTTGGAGTCCAAGAACATTGCCTTCATGGGTACTCACATCGTCCAGGGATCGTGTGTGGGTGTTGTTATCTTGAAGGGCAACGATACCCTGATGGGCCGCATCAACAAACTGACGACTGGCCGCAAGGAGAAGCCGACGATTATTCAGCAGGAGATTAGTCGCTTTGTTCGCATTATTGTCTGCCTCACTGTCTTGCTTGCTGGAATGATCTTTGTTGTGTGGATCTCGTGGCTTCACCAAAAGTTCCCGACTTTCATGCCTACCCAGGTCATGCTTGTTACCCTCATGGGTTGTGTCGTCGCCTTTATCCCCGAAGGTAAAAAACCCTTGCTACCATTTCGTCGATCTTTTTTTTTCATTTTTCTTTTTAGCTATTTTCACTTCGAATGCAAAAACATGATCTCCCTACGTAAAGATAGTTAACAACTTTTTTACCTTTTATCTTCATGATGGCTAGGAATGCCTGCTTGTGTGTCGTTGACGCTGATGATGATCGCCCGCCGCATGCGCTCCAACAACATCCTCCCCAAGGCCTTGACCACCGTCGAGACTCTTGGCTGCGTCAACGTCATCTGCTCCGACAAGACGGGCACTCTGACCGAGAATAAGATGTTTGTCACCAACTTTGCCTTCCTCGACAACGAGTCCACCCCCGACGAAGCCCGTAGCCGTCTCGAGAAGGAAACCCGCCCCAACAGCCTCCCTCAGCCCGACGATTCTGCCCCGATCCTTGCCCTCCGTCAACTTCAGCTGGCGACTCTTCTCTGCAACAATGCCAAGTTCGATAACGACTCCCTCAACCTCCCCATTACCGAGCGCAAGATTCATGGTGATGCGACCGATAGTGCTCTTTTGAGATTTGGTTCCCAGGTTGCTGAATCATCTCTTCTGGAGACTTGCTTTGAACGTACCCAGGAGATCCCGTTTAACTCGCGCAACAAATGGATGATAGCTGTCTACCAGGGCTCGGCTGCCCAACCCGAGGTGATCAAAACTCTCTTTGGTTCGGATATGATGAGCACGGGCAAGACTGGAAACGAGAAGGATTCCCAGCTGGTCTTGGTCAAGGGTGCCCCCGATGTTCTCCTACCCTACTGTACCTCCTTCCTGTCTGCTGCCTCCAACACCCCTCAGAACCTGTCGCCTGAATGGACTGATGAACTCTCTCGTATTCAGATGGCCTGGTCTCGTCGCGGTCAGCGTGTCTTGATGCTCTGCAAGGGTCGCTTCGTTCCTTATTTCGCTCAGTCTGCTACTGGTTCTTCTGGCTCTGGTCTTCAGGAGGAACTGACTCGCCAGGGTCTTCAGGAACTTTGCATTATTGGATTAGTCGGAATCATGGATCCCCCTCGCCCTGAGATCAAGGACACGATTGCTGCCTGCCGCGGTGCCGGTGCTCGCTTTTTCATGGTCACTGGCGATTTCGGACTCACTGCTGCTGCGATCGCCAAACAGATCGGACTCTTCTCCTCTGAGCGTGAACCTGATACCTACGAGGACATTGTCGACCCTACCCGCAAGGGCCACAAGATCAACTCGGAAGGCAACTATGACGATCTCGGAGAGTATGAGCTCGGCCGTCCTCAGTTCCGTGAGGGTTCTTCTTTGGTCTTGACTGGCTCGGATATCACCAAGATGAGCTCTGGCGAATGGAACCTTGTATGTGCCTACGAGGAGATTGTCTTTGCCCGCACCTCGCCCGAACAAAAGCTCAAGATCGTCACTGAGTTCCAGCAGCGCGACGGTGTGGTTGCTGTCACGGGTGACGGTGTCAATGATGCCCCCGCCCTCAAGGCTGCCGATGTCGGTGTTGCTGTCGTCTCTGGTTCCGATGTTGCTATTGAAGCCGCCGACTTGATCTTACTTGGAGGATTTGATTCTATTCCCGTCGCCATGCGTCTCGGTCGATTGGTCTTCCAGAACCTTCAAAAGGTCATTGGCTACCTCCTCCCAGCCGGCTCCTGGTCCGAGATCTTCCCCGTCCTGATCAACACCTTCCTCGGCACCCCTCTCTCCCTGTCCTCGTTCCTGATGATCATCATCTGTTGCTTTACCGACTCCTTCCCTTGCACGGCCCTCGTCATGGAACAACAGGAATTCAACCTCCTTGCCCTCCCGCCCCGCAACGCCAAGAAGGAGCATCTCATCACAGGTCGCATCTACCTTCAGTCCTACATCTTCATCGGCTCCGTCATGACCTTCTTCTCCAACATGCTCTTTTACATGTACATTAAGGAATACACTGGCGTCCCATTCAAGGACCTCGTCTTCACCTTTGGCAATCCTAACCCCCGGTACCGCTTCGCCCACATTGACGACGCCACGTTCAACAACTACTACGTCAACACCGGCCAGTGTGTCACCTTTGTCGCACTGGTGATCATGCAGTGGGGTAACATCCTCTCGATCCGTAACCGTCGTTTGTCAATCCTCCAGGCCGATCCTATTCGTGCTGAGCGTAGGAACTTGTGGTTGTTTGCTGGTATGTTGGCGGCGTTGTTGATGGCTATCCTTGTCACGGAGGTGCCTTGGATCAATCGGGTCATGTTGACCAACCCCGTCCCTATCAAGTACTGGCTTCTGCCCATCCCCTGCGCTGTTGCGGTGTTGATTTTGGATGAGATCCGTAAGGCTATCGTCCGTGCCCACCCCAAGAGCATCATTGGCACCCTCGCCTGGTAAAAAAAACAAAGAAAAGAGCAAAAGCCTTTATCCACACACTCCACTCTTATAACAGTACATAGAAAAACACACATGGCACACACACCCACATACCCCCATCTTTTCTTCTTTCTTTTTATCTTTTTCATCTTACTGCTTTCTCTTTGTAACAACAACATCATTAAAATACCATCTTGAATGTTTTGAACACGCAAACAAAAAGTGCACTTTTCTTCTGCTTGAAGTATGGATCATAAAACATGATAGCGTGTGTTGTGCAAGCAAATCGCACCTTTTCCTTTTCGTTCTTCGCCCTCATAAATAACCAAAAAATAGCAACTCATCAATCAAAGTCCCCTTCTCTCTCCACTGTCCGTGTTGCGTTATATTTTTTTCCCGTCAAATTGTCGGTTTTTTATTTTGTTACGAAAATCCTGTAAGGGTTGGCTGTATGGTTGGTTGTATGTAGGTTGTCGGTAACTCCTGAGCTGACTTAAACGTTCTTGGGCTGGTCCTCCTCGGCGGCCTTGATGAACTCGCGGATGAAGGCCTCCTCGTCCTGAGAAGCGGCCTGGATGACGTTGACTGGGGCCTCCTTCTTGCCAGCCTTCATGAGGATGACGGGGGCAGCAACGGCAGCGTAGGTGGCAAGAGCCAACTAATTGGGGTGGGTGAAGGGGAAAGCGAAAGAAGGTGGCGGGTTAGTTGGTGTGATACATGTTGCTTGATCGTTGGTATGTTGGTTGGTTGTGACGAGACTGTGTAGATGGGTTGTGCGTTGTGAGAATGGGTGTTGACAGACAGATATGTTCTTCGAGATAGTGACACCTGCATTCCTCCTGGAACATTGCTATATCTGCGGCGTTCTTGGTCTGGGTTGGTGATAAGTCTCCTGAGTTTCCTTTATGATCCTGGAAACAGTAAGTTGCTTTCCTGTAACATCAGTATGCCCTCTTTGTAAAGGAAATATCGATTATATCTCCTGTTGCACTTGACGCCTTAGTTTCTGGCACTCTTGGGTTTGCCATCCGATGATCAGCTATGTATTCCTTGACACAGATCATACGATCTATTTCTGCGGCCGTTGTCGGAAGAAGTTCCTTGCTCTCGGGTGCTAGTTGCACTGTTGTTGTATCGCCTAAAAAGTGTAACTCCTGTAGGCTGGCGTGCGGCAAAGTACCTTGTAGGTGGGGATGGCGCGGCCAAAGACGATGTACTCAGCTCCCATGGTTGAATGTGTTGTTGGTTGATGAAGAAGGTAGGTGAGGGAGGCGAGATGAATCCACTGCACACAAAAGTGCAGTCGGAATCTACGTCACGGAGAGGCGTAAGTCACGTGTAGTTCCTACCGTTCTTTCCCTTGGAAAAATGTTGAGGCCATTTTCTGGTGTGCCCTGGCCGGTTTGTTCTCCCGACTGTTGGTCGTCTGCCCTTCTCCTTTCGTTTGCTCTCTTACTCGCTCGTCTCCTTTAACTTCTCCTCCTTATTCCATGTCAAGGTACTTTAAGAATGCAGCCCTGGTCCTCCAGGTCGCCTGCGGAGTCCAGCTCTTCAACAACTACGTCGCTGAATTCACCTGGGTAAGTGCATAGAAAAACGACCTTGACTTTCATTCGTTGCTTTTAGTCTCGACAATGAACACGTTATTGTACTATTTCGTACCTTTTTTTCTTGCATCACACTCCACTCACACCTGCACTCACCCCCACGCGACCATTTCGTCGACACTTTCAACATCCACTCTACTCAGCCAACACACTAACACCCTCTTACTTTCTTCCACTATGAACACTCCCCATCCTTCCTTAACACATAACAACCCAATTAGTGCTTTGGTCCCTCCATGCTGCCGACACTCAACATGACTGGCGACATTGTCGGCTTTGAACATCTGACCCAACGGTTCTCGAAGCTCGGCACCGGAGACCTGGTCGTGGCTGTCTCACCAACAGACCCCTCGAAGCTCGTCTGCAAACGGATCATAGGTGTCCCTGGTGATAAGGTCGTCATCGACCCCGTCTCTCCTCACCGTCAGTATATCACCGTACGTGTTTTGTTTTGTTGGGTCAATAGGTCAATTGGTCGAGGAGATAAATTGAAAGGTGTTCACAACTATGGTGCTTACCACGCTTTCAATTGTTCCTGCCTTATAACGTTGTAGGTCCCACCAGGTCACTATTGGTTGATGGGTGATAACTTGAGCAACTCGACCGATTCGCGTGCCTATGGTCCTGTCAGCGGAGGACTGATTCTTGGGCGCGTTTTTGCTCGGGTACGTTGGGCTGGACGGACCCTGATTTATTTTCTCATCGGTTGACTTTTGTCCACGGATTTTTGGTATTAATTTATTGCTTAAGTCTATGAAAAAAGTCGCCATGCATCTAATGTTCCAAATATCCGACTCCTTTTGTTTTTCTAGCTATGGCCTAGTCCCAAGTGGATCAACAACGGTCTCGAAGAGATTGTGGAATTCTCCTAGCCGTACATAGAGGGCAGACAGGGGGAGTGGTTTCTTTTGGGAGTTATGACTCTCAATCTTTGCGCTCGTCCAGCTATCGCGTCAAAGGCGGTGCAGCGTAAGTCTAACATGCTGTGTCACACACGCAGCTCCGCCTTGCGCTCACGATGGGTGACTTGGAGCAGGGACTCCCTACCAACGCACCGATTTGTGTTTCTCTTCTAGTTGATCCGACCCCGCCTACCCAGCTGAAGTGACCAAAAGGACAAAAGGACCACACAAAAGGTCCGCACAAAAGACGCGCCAAAAAGGACCACCAAAAGGGCCAGTCATTGTAATTGTAATATAGTATGAGCGTGTATAAAATAAAGACGCGAAGGAGCTGTTTTGATACCTACCTATCCTCCTACCGTATGGTTGAGCAAAAAGAGAGCGAATTATCTCTTTGTGGGCTGTTGTGGTGGCTCCAGGCCAGAAGACGCCCGGAGAATACTTCGCTTCGAATAGCTCGAAAAGGCACGATTTACATTTTGCCGGAATGAAATCATTCATGACCAAAGCAGGCCATCGAAATTCGTCCCCTACCATCTTTTACCCTTGGACTACCGAGACAAGTGAGAATATCTTGTCAGGGCTGTCCTTGGCGAGGATGACAGGCTGATCAGATATGACGGCACACCATTGAAACGAAGGCTTATCAAGGTGTCATGGCTAGATTATTTTTTTTATCCGTTTGCCAGTCATTTGAAGGGTAAAAAAAAAAATCGAAGAGTGAGTGGTCCCTGCGTGATTCGATTCGTCCAGCAGACGCTGTTTCTCCTAAAAGCAGAATTTTTTTTTTCTCTCACCCATTTACTCCACACCCCTAAAAAAAAAAAAAAAAAAAAAAGTAGAGGCAGGTTCTACTCTTTTCGGAGAAAGGGTTGCTCCGCGTGTATATAAACCCTGGACCCTTTCCCAATGTTATCCTTCTTCATTACTCCATCTTTCCTCCACTCTTCTTTTTCATACTTTTCACCCTTGTTATTTCCCCACTTGGCACTATTACCTTCTTCACTTATCTTCACCCTCTCTCAGCACCTTGACTTTCTTCACCACCCCGTGCATTTTCACCGAAAACAATGCTGCTCAACTTCTCTGCCGCGATTACCTTGCTCTATGCGTCGACAACAGTCGCAGCAGCAGGTTTGCACACGTATGTCGCCCTATTCATTCACCAACTCGATCACTCGCTTATTCTTCCTTTCTTGCACCTCTCCCTCTACAAAAAGGAATTGGTACTCTACGTGTGATACGTGACATCGTTTAGTCCCATCACTCCAGATCATCATCACACTCAGATCGTACCTGACTGACACTTTTTTCCTCGCTTCTCCGATCATCCAGCGTACAGATGAACAGGCATTCCAACCCTGCTCACAGAAATGCAGATTCTATCACAAAGCGATACCTCCACAAGCGGGGTATCTCCTCCACAAGCCCATTAACCAGCGTCTCTGGTGACATCATGTATTGTAAGTAGCCCTATTTCTTTGTTGTTTGTTATCATTATTATTGTTGTTGAGTATTATTTTTTTTTGTTTGGCCGTGTGCTGGTATGTGTAAACGCGAAAAATAATATGAAATCTAACAAATCACATCACGTTCAACGCTCCTCGTCATGCAAATATGTCTGCTACAACAATACAACAGCTGTACCATTGGGCTTGGGAACACCTGCACAACAGTTCAACCTGGCGATCGATACCGGTAGCCCTATCACCTGGGTCGTTGCCAAGAGCTGTATCTCGAGTGTGTGTAGCAAAGTCTCCAATCGCTTCGACTGTGCCTCATCATCGTACGTTTTTGCTGAAGATTTTTTTTTTCTCCAGTGAAGCATTGGGATTAAAATTTTCTTGTGCGCTTAAACCGAATCTCTTTACTTATTTTACTTTTTTTTATCTATCTCTCGTATATAGAACATGTCAACAGTCAGCAACTCCTTTTAATATCTCATACGTCGATGGCTCGGAGGTTGCAGGGTCATACATTTTTGTGAGTAGACTTGGCTTTCACGATTACTCGCTACCGCTACTGTGTCGCCCACAACCTTTCATCTCCGGCTAAAAACTGGGTGTTTTGTTCCCTCTTATGCTCATTTAGGAGAAGTACACTCTTGGATCACTGTCATTTAAGGGAGCAGTTGGACTGGTGTCACAAGACAGCTCAGCAATGGGAGCAACCGTCGACGGCATCATGGGGCTCTGGTACTACCCAGAAGGATCCGACGTGCCTATCCTTAACGTCCTCAAGAATTCCAGCGCACTGACTCAACCCCAGATCGGAGTCTGGCTCAAGGATTCGTCGACAGAAGCGAATGCGCCCGGGGGCGAGATTACTTTTGGAGGCGCAGATTCGTCGAGATATTCCGGTGACATCTCGTATATCGATTGTGGTGGTGACACCCCTTGGACCGTAAGTTGTTGTCTTCCTAAGACTTAAAGAGAAAAGGGCTGTTGTTTATGTCTGTTGTTTGTTTGTTGTTTGTTTGTTGAAAGTCGAA
This sequence comes from Linnemannia schmuckeri, assembly GCA_029449235.1. Classification (NCBI taxonomy): domain Eukaryota; kingdom Fungi; phylum Mortierellomycota; class Mortierellomycetes; order Mortierellales; family Mortierellaceae; genus Linnemannia; species Linnemannia schmuckeri. Next base: position 634,440 of record JANATG010000020.1, read on the forward strand.
AAGCGATTGGCGATCATGCGCATGTGTACGTGTATTAACCTTGTTCCGTTGGAAAAATATGATTTTGTAATTAGATTCCAGTCGGAGGGCTGAAGGTGAACGGTCAGACCATTAACACCTCGGGCGCCATGGCTACTCTCGACACCGGTACCTCTCTCATGCTCGTCTCCCAAACCGTCTCGGACGCCATTAACAGTGCTATCCCCGGTGCTCTCAAAGATGTACGCTTTGCCTTTTCAACCCATTCCATTTCCCTTGTTGCTAGGTTCGTTTCATTGTAGGATTTATGCGGCCTTACTAATGCCATTTCCATTTGTCGCATATTTCTGTGAATCAGTCAAAGGTGGGATGGTTCTTGCCATGCAAGGGAAATTACCCTATTACGATCACATTCGGGACACGCCAGGTCACGATCCCCTACACTGCCTTGGCAGTCCAGGACCAGACCGCCACCACTGACGATGGTACAACGGTCTGTTTGAGTGCTGCCATGTACCCCACTGGCGAGACTGCCACCATCTCCGTAAGCTTCTTTTACTTTCTTTTCTTCTTTTCTTCGCCTTCAAGCATAATTACTGTTCCTGGGCTAACACACTCTTTTCATTAATTGTTGTCGGCAATGATGAATAGAACTGGTTGTTGGGAGACGCATTCTTGAAGAATGTCTACACAGTCTTTGATTTTAGCACTCCCAAGGGAAGGATTGGCCTTGCTTCCCTTGGGTCGGGTGGCAGCAACAACTCTCAGGACAGCAACAACAATGATAATGCTGCAGGAGGCGGTAGGAGAGCGATGATGTCGTCGTCGTTGAGTGTGCTTCAGGCTTTGACTGTGGTTGCTGTTGCTGTGGTTACATTCACCTAATGCAAGAAAGAGGTCAGAGTGAGACACTAGATGTAAAAAAAATGTATTATTAAAATCGGGTATACCCTATAAATTGCCTGTGGTGACAAGGAAGATGTGGAGTAAAGGCGAGGGGGGGGGGGGGGGGGTGAAGAGAGGACCTTTGCGTTCATGTTTGTTTTGTAAGATGACAAGTGTGCGCATACTACTCCCACGTCCATGCGCGATTTCTAAGAACAAACATGGAGACGGAGGGGACAGGGCCACTTCTGTGTCAACTCCCTTCGTGCTAATGACAGATGTCATCGTCTTGTTTGTCGCTGAGAGTCGAAGTAGTGGCAAAATTGACCAATTGCTCATGTTTGTATTTTCTGTTATTATTATCGTGGTCCTGATGAAGTTGGGAGAGGAAGAGGAGAGAAGAGATGGTCAGTGGCGTGTATGGTCCGTTGTGGGAGGAAGGGAGGAAACGAGAGACAAGTGCATTCTTTTCCTCTTTCTCATTCTCTTTCTTTGGTTGTGAGCTCCAAAATAAGCTGTCGTCCTCCACCCTCGCTCCCTCAAAGCAAGTGCGAAATAGGCTGCTTCTTACTTCTTCCTTTGTTGACATTGGCGCATCAGTACTCTCTTTTACTTTACTTATTGCTCTCATATTCGACAGTGGTGAACTGTATCTACTATGTTCCAGCCAGCCAATAACGACCACTTCAAACCCGACGCCCCCTGCTCCCCTCTGTTCCTTGGACCATGCCCAGGCCCCTTCTCCCCGGGAAAAGAATAAGAGCGTCTGTTTCCCATTCATTCCATCATCATGCCCTATTCTTGACCCGGTTCTCTTTTCTTATCCTGTTTGTTCTCTTTTGCCTTCTGTCTTTGCTTATACCCTCTTTCCCCTTCCATTCCCTTCAATACCCTTTACGCCTACTCCTCTTCCCTGCACTGACCCATTATTCTCCACGTCGACCTCCATCCTTCTTCCTTCTCTCTTTCTCTCTCTCTTTCGCCCTCTTTACGACACCCTCTTTCTTTCCCCTCCTTCCTTTTTTTATTTTTAATGTTCATCAAATACTCCTTGGCGGCCGCAGTCGTCCTCGTAGCAGCCGCCTCGGTCGTCGCCGCTGAAGAAGAGACGGTAGTGGGAACCGAACTAGGAACCGTCTTTACGTACGCCTTGCTTTTCTTCTTTTCACACCAGAACTCATTTATTCCCACCCCCACAATCCGACAAAGACGATGCGACAATTGTGATTCACGCAGAGAGAGGAAGAGAAAGACAGACACTGTGGTTCTTTCTCTTTTTCTCATTGCGTCTTACAATGAGGCGGTTGACTGGTTGATTTGAATGACAAGGCGGTCTAGTTCTCCAAAGGAAGAGGAGTGACTTGACTATCTACTAGACATGTCTTCCTCCGCCCGTTGCTTTATTCGTTCTCGACCTAAGAAAAAAAAAGGACCGCCTGGCTGACGAGCGAACCTCCAATCATTTCTTTTTATCACCACCTCCTTTTTCGCCAACTCTCGAACGGTCGTCTTTAACCCTTTTTTTTTTTTGATCACTTACCACCGCTTTAAATAGTGTCCCAATCGAGGTGCACAATATCCCCGAGAACAGGAACTCGTTTGCAGCAACCAAGCACTACCTCAGGAAGCGCCAGGCAGGTCCAGACGTCACCCTTACCAGTGTCTATGGCGATGTTCTCTACTGTACGATCCTTCCTTTTTTTTTCGTCTCAAGTGAACCGATGAAATGATTGCTAGTTGTTCCTGTGTCCACTAAAAGAGAAACTATTAACGCTAATAGGAGATATTAATGCAATCGTCACTCCCTTCTCTTTCTTTATTAGCGGTGCCGATGACATTGGGAACACCTCCCCAAAAGTTCAACCTGGCCATCGACACTGGCAGTTATGTCACCTGGGTCGTTTCCAATAACTGCATCGCAGGCGCATGTGCCAACATCACCAACCACTTCAACCCCGCCCTTTCCACGTAAGTGATACTTTCTCCTTTGTCTTTCTTGACTTACACCTTTCTAGGTTTTTGCAGCTTGGGCAAATGCTACATCGTTACAATTGCAAACGACCAATGATCTCATTGTAACACGACTTTTTTTTTCTTTTTTTGAAACAGTTCTGCAAGATTGTCAGAGGTGCCATTCGCTGCTCAGTATGTCAGCGGGGACAAGGTTTCGGGGGTCTATATGACTGTAAGTTCTCACAACCAACTGGGGTTCTTCTCTTGTCACTTGCGCTTCGTCTCCTCATGCGTAAAAAAAAACAAGCAATTGATAAGCCATTTTTGAATATTTTTTACAGGAACAATACGGCATTGGAAATCTCAACTTCAAGGGAGTTGCTGGACTTGTCAATGTCAACCAGGCCTCGTTGCCTCCCTCTGTCGATGGAATCATGGGTCTCTGGTCCACAGCGCCAGGTATGGTTCAGGACTTTTCGCCTTGTTGACGAAGGATCGATCAATGGCAAGCGTCAATCCTAACTTCATTCTTGTTTGGACAACTGCAGGCGATGCTCCAATTCTGAAGGTTTTGTCGACATCAAAGGCTCTGGTTAAGAACCAGATCGGCGTGTGGCTCCAGGCAAACGACCCTGCCACTAAAACTTCTCAGCGACGCAATGCCGCCGGTGGAGAGATTACGTTTGGAGGCGCCAACCCTGCTCGATACAAGGAACCCATCACATATGTCAACTGCGTCGGCGATACCCCATGGATGGTACTGGAACCATAACTGTTTATGTTGATATGCATTTGGCAATGACCCGTTGCGCATCCATGCATGCTAACAGGAATATCTGCCTTCTTTCGTTACGAATGAACATAGGTTTCTGTTACTGCGATGAATGTCAATGGAAATCCGATCGCAACAGGAGGCGCTAAAGCAACCATCGACACTGGTACTTCCCTCATGGTTGTCCCTGAAGTCGTTGCCGACTCTATTCACGCAGCCATCCCTGGAAGTTTTAAAACTGTAAGCGCATGGAGCATGAGTATTTATTCTTTGTTTTCGTCGACAAATAGAGTCAAAAGGACATCCACCAGAAAGAGGCTCGGTTACTAACACGTCCATTTCTTCTTGGTAACTAATATAGGTGGAGTATGGCTGGTTCGTGCCATGTGATGGTAATACGCCAATCACGATCACACTAGGCAACTTTGTGACAACTATCCCATACAAGTCATTTGCTATCCAGGACAACTATGCTACATTGAACACTGGACGTGTCATCTGTTTGAGTTCTGCCATGTACCCCATGGGTGCCACTGTTCCCATTAAGGTAAAAGGAAAACGCGCTGTTTGTGTTGTGCTTTTTTTTTTTTTTTTTTTTTTTTTTTTTTTTGATGTGTTTATCTCCAAATAATTATTAACTGTGTGCTTCCACTTATGGATCCACGACAAAATAGGATTGGCTGTTGGGTGCTGTGTTTTTGAAGAACATGTACTCGATCTATGACTTTGACCCATCCATCCCTGGAGGAAGGATCGGGTTCGCTCAGTTGGCTGCTGGTGGAAACCCCGGAACAGGGCCTGTAGAAACTGTACAGCCAGGAGCAGGAAACAACGGAAATGGCGGCAACACTGGAAGCGGAAATGGTGGTAACAGTGGCAACAACAATGGTGGCAATGGCGTTGGTACAAGTGGAGCAAGCCAGTTGTCGTCAGGGTCGCGTGCGTTGCTGCAGGCGCTGTCTGTTGCTGCTGCAGGCGCTGTTGCAGCATTTGTGTTGTAAGAGCATGGAGACTATTTCTTATTTATATATATTTGTTTGTAAATGACCCTGGATGGAAAATGAGCGTGATGATGTAAGTTTCCTCAAGGAATAAAAAAAGACAGCAAAACAAGGGCGCCATGCCTCCAACAAAGACATGATGAAGATTGCGCCACCAAAAAATACCACAGTTTGTTCATGAACGATCTATCACATTGCACATGACTTTTTGACTGTTGCTATGGATCACTATCATTTTATCTTTCTGTCTCCTCCCCCTCTCGCTCTATTCCTTTTCTTTGCCTTTTTTCTTTTCTTTCTTCTACCTCCTACCTTTTGTCTTGGTAGCACCCATCCTGACAATCGGACCTACACACCTTTTCATAACTCCTCATCCCACAATCCTACCTTTTGCTTCCGCTTGTATTTATAAGAAACGAATATACTTTTTTTTTTTTTATTTTTTTTTTTTATTTTTTTGCTTCTTTATCGTTTGGATAATTACCATCCTCTTGTGGCCTGGTACAAAGCACTCCCCGCTCCTCACCTTCAAAGACTTACTCCTCTTCTCCCTTCCTCTCTCTCTTCAGAACAACAGCGGACTCAGCGACAAAGTCTTCAGGATCTAGCCGACATTTTTCTCCTCCTCTCTGTACCAAACACCTTGTCTTGTTGGAGAACATAACGCCACCAAATTGTCACAAACTCATAATACTTCCCCCTTGTTTGCCGCCTGTTACGACATCATGTCCGAGCCAGTGACACCGATCCCCTCAAAAGGTCTATTCACCGAGTACCGAGAACCTCCATCCACCACCGAAACAACCTCACCAACACCGGACGACCGCGACAACTGCGACAACAACGACGATAACAACGACGATATCAACGACGATAACAACGACGATATCAACGACGACGGCAACTGCAGGGATTACTATGAGGAGGACATGATGGTCGAGTTTCTGGAACGACGACGGGAGTTGTATGCAAGGTCCAAATCCTTAAATCCTTCTAGCGTCCGCGTCTCGTACTCTCCTCTGCTTGGCAATTCGACTAATCGTCATACTGAGACGATGGGAGCGGCCAGGAGTAGGAGTAGTAGTAGTATACCGTTGTCCCATCGTCGTCGTCCTCGTCGAAGTTCAGGTCGGTTGTCCAACAAGTTGGCAGCATCTGAAGAAGACAGTTGCGACAACTATGACAACAATAACAACACCAGGAGGAACACTAGCGATATTGCAACAGAGCTGTGGGCCTGGGTCCTAGGTGTTTGCCGCAGTTTGGTCCTGAGTCGCAGATACACTTTAGAGGAGACCAATTCTGTTGCAACTACAGCACATCGCCACTACTACCACCAGGGCCACCATCACATCGACAAGCTGACAACCATATATTATAACAACAAGGCTGCCATCGTCAAATGGATATTGATCAGTCTCTTGATGGGGCTGATCATGACTGTCTTACCCTGCTGCATCATTCCTCGAGATGGATTGCCTTTGCGCACTGCTTCGACACCGCGCTATTGCAGCAGGTTTAATCTTCCTTGGCGTACACCTGTTGTTGTTGTTGTTGATACTGGAGAGATAGGAGAAGGAAGCTTAAAAGAAGAAGAGAGAACTGAAGCAGGAGGAGGGGCAGCAAGAGGGAGAGATGAGGGGTCGTGGCGGTCGTCGTTGAGAGCTCGTTGGACTCAAAGCCGGATCCCTTCTGCCCTCCATTTTCCAGCACGCTTTTTTCCCACCTCGCGATCACCCACCAACAAGGATAGACATCACTATCATCAATCACCGACCAATGATGCCTTGGATATTACCACACCTTCTCGATCATCAACCGAAGGCTCCACTACAAGGTACAGTGACATGATGGACTTGAGGACCGAATACGAATCTCTCGTGCAGAGGATCACGAACCTCGAGCGGTCGCAGAGTAACCGGAACGTCGATTTTAGGTTGATCCAAGAGCAGTTGAGATCTGGTCGGTGGATCGAGGACAAGGTCTTGAACGTTATCCGGAATGAGCTCCCGCAAGAGTTGGTCCTCGCCAAGGATCCTATCACGGGGAAGGTCCAGGTTCCTGAGAAGTTCTGGGATGCGGTGAGGGAGGTTTTGGGGTCGAGGGATGGGCATGTTGCTTCAGTTGTCCAGGAGGAGCTGAAGAGGGTTGCAGAGGAAGAGAAGGGCAAGTGGGAGGAGTTTTTAACCGAAAATGAGAATAAGATCAGGAGTTTAGTTTCGGACACTAACAACAAGCTTTCGCAACGGACTACAGTTCTCTCGAGGCATGAATTCTTGTACCTGGTCGCAACAGAGTCGAATGCTATCTGGTCGAGTCTTGAGAGCCGAGTGAATTCGTTTGTGCAACGACAACTTGCACAGTGGGTGGAGCACGAAGCAGATGGAGGTGGTACGCAGGGTATTGTATCGCGTGTCGAACAACAGATCTTGACGGAAATGATCGACAAAGCCATCGAGAGATACCACACTCGCCACCGTAGTCTTGATCACATCAACGCGCAACCAGACTACGCGCTCTACAACTCGGGCGGCCGTATCATCCCCCACCTCACGACCCAAACCTACCACCGCTACAAGCCCGCCACCATCCTTGGTCGACTTTTTGGACTTCGGAACTGGGTTCTGCCTCCTTCATCTTCGGCTAGTAACCGACTGCAAACGAACAAGGTGATCCAACCAGAGATGAACCCCGGAGACTGTTGGCCTATCAAGGGTGCTTGGGGCCAGGTTGGGATTCAACTGGCGAAAAGAGTTGTGGTCACTGAGATTGTGATTGAGCATGTGGATCCGAGGGTGACTCTTCATCGGGGCACTGCGCCGAGAGAGATTGAGATCTGGCGTTTGGCTGCTCCCACTTCTTCCTCTTGTTCTTCTTCGACGGAGGCAGAGGCAGTGGCAGAGGCAGTGGCAGAGGGAGAGGCAAGGATGAAAAAAGGTGAGGATGAGAGTGGGACTCCGATATTGGCGACGTGGCACAAGTTCGGGTCCCCCTTTCCGGGCGCCTCTCTCCTCACCACCATCACGTATAGGACATTTGGTGGCGGTAGTGATATTGATGGAGATGGTAGCAATGGTAAAGCGGAAAGAGAGACGGAGACGGCGCAGAGGTTCTCGATTCCGTTGTCAAAACAGAACGTGCCTGCGTATGGTGTTGTCGTCCGGGTTCTGTCGAATTGGGGGCACCCTGAATTCACCTGTCTCTACCGCGTTCGCGTTCATGGGCGCGCCGTGTGAGACAACCCCCCTCCCCCCCCTTCGCGACTGTGTCGCGTCGTATGTTATGTCTCGATTGGTGATTTTGCAAAACTAAAAATAAACGCAACGGGTGTCATTTAGAGAAAACACACGCAAAGAAGGTAGTCAAAGAGGGAAATATAGGCAGTAAAAGAGTCAATGGTCATTGTTGTCAATTCTCCGTTGATCGTCCAATTGGGCCTGTTGGTGTTGATGGTGCCTCTTCCATAACTCTTCTTCCCATGTGCGTCGCTTTGCTCATTCCTCTCTCTCGGTCTCGAGTCGCTTGTCGGTGACGTTCGTAAATGTCTCCTGGTCGATTTCGAACGCTCGCTAGTTTCTTTCAAAAATCTCAAGGCCAAAGCGAACCGATAATCAAAGGAAAGAGGGAGGAGAAAAGAGATCATGCACGAATAAATGTACGCGACGAAGTAAAGAGAAAATATGTAGAGGGATTCAAGGGCAGAAAGAGAAGCCGAAAAAACGAAGGGAGGATCAACAAAAGCTGGATTGTAACAGAAAAAGAAAAGGAAGAGGGATCCAGGGCAGGTTAAGAGAGTTGAGATGAAGAAATAAGGCACAATAAGACCAAGGCATAATAAGATCAAGGGATGGGAATATTTTTGGTTGAGGAACAAAAAAAGGCTCCGAGAAAAGTACTGAAGGCGAGAAGAAAAACAATATCAACAAAAGACTATGGAATACTGGGCGAATAAAAAACAAATACAAAAAAAAAGACGGGTCAAGAGACCGGGCAGGCTGCTCAAAAACCACTCAAAAGGTATAGGATGGATGGTAAATAGAAACCTGTCGGCTCAGACTATCTGAATCCTAATTCAGACCGCGCTCTGTAATCAATTGGTCTACTTTTTTATTTTCTACAAGGATGCAACACATTACAGTGCTCAAAAACAATGTTCGGTCTAATTGCTCAAGATAGAACCAAAGTACTCATCCACATCCGCCCATGCCGCACTATCGACATTTGAAACGCGGAACGCGATATGCGTATCAGGGCGAAGAACAACAATTCCTCCACCATAATTTTTCTTGTTCGACACTCCCGCGAATCCATACCTCTCATGTAATCGTCCTCCTTCACAGTCGATGTAAATCTTTCCAAAGCCCACAGTCCTTTTCGCCATCGCCGTTGTCGTTGCCTCATGGTTGTTTGATTCGAAGGGTGGTGTTTGGCTGGAAATCACATGGACCATGAACTGAGGTGTCGACTTCATTTTCATGCTCATCATCGCCACCGAGCTCGACCTCGAGTTTGACTCCAACACTCCTCTGAGTCCTGGCCACCTGGACGACCAAGCACGCTGGTAGTGGTCAACATCTTTAATCAGACCAGAATCAAAGTCCTTCTCTTTCACTAGACGATCGGCCGCAAAGACGAGGATGTGAAAGACACCAGGATAGGCGAGGAGTTCGTAGAGTCGCGTAGTTGTAGATTGGTCAGTTGAATTATCTTCCAGTTCAGCCGGCAACTCTGGCCTTGGTACTGACGTATCTACAGGTACTTCAAAGGGTACAAGGATGTCGTCGGGAGCTCGTTGTCCGATAGAGGCAGGTCCTGTGGGTGAGTAATGTTGAGATTTGTGGGATTTGTTGATTGAGTTCTCATGGTACCTGAGTCCCAACTTGGTTTGCATTTAGTATGGTGAAAGAAAAGGTTAGATGATGCTAGGCGTTTCAGTTTTCATTAATGAGCAAAAACCAAAGAGAGAGCGTGTTTGTAATTTCCGTACCATGGAGAAGGGGGGGCGGCTGTTGCCGTTGGGCAAGTAACGAGTGAGGTAAGGCACGATCGAAAGCATCAGTCGCTTTATGTTGGAAGAAAAAAAGCCCTGGTAAATACCACTCTCCAGAGTCTTGGCCGAGAACTTGATAATCTCGTCAGCAATGGGGATGCGTTCCTCGCTGTAAGAATCGAGGAGGGATTGGGGTGCTGTTCCGTTGAAGACCATGGCGATCTTCCATGCCAGGTTGTATGAATCCTGAAGACCTGTGTTCATTCCTGTTTGTCCATCCGCGTGTGTAACAAATAGTGCAATGAGAAAGGTATATATGTGCGACTTTGTCAGTGTGATGCAAGATGCGAGAAAGCGCGCAATGGCGACAAACATTTTGGTTCCCAGCAAATTCAAACACACATAGAGGCAAGACATAGTCCTAGTAACGTACCCTGACCACCAGCGGGGGAGTGACAATGAGCAGCATCGCCTGCCAAAAAGATCCGTCGCTTGTGTGTAAACTCTGCAGCCCGACGTTCATTGACCCTATAGTATGTCAACCAGTTATAGCTGAGAACCTTAAGTTTAAGGGTGCCCATAGTTTCCTGGAGGAGCTTCTCAAAATATTCCTTGGTCGGTGTCTTGGGCTCTCGTGCGTTGAACTGTTCTTGGGTCAGCATACCGTCGTCGAGCATCATACGGACTCTGTTGTCGCGGATGGGGAACATTCCGATAGAGTGACGGTTTTCTCCACTGATGAACCTATTTTCACAAGAGAGAAAGTCAGAGAGACAAAAAGGCAGGAAGGGGTCAAGGGGGTGAGAACATAGACAAAGAAAAAGAAACAATCATGCATTGTGCATTTCGCATCGATAAATGAGCAAGTGAACTTGATTTCCAAGTTACACAAGAGGACAACGAACAAGAACAAACCATGTACAAATGAACATGTATACTTACGAGATGTGGGCGTTGGACATTTCGGTCTCAATTTGCCCGTCAAACAGAATGAAGTTGTAGTCGCGGGTGCGGCCTGGGAACGGAATGTTGAGTCGGTGTCGGACCGTCGACCGGCCACCGTCAGAGGCAATCAGGTACTCGGATCGAACTACCTTGACCTCATATTCCTTGTCGTCGTCCTCCTCAGGCATATCCACGGTACCCAGGACAACGCTCTCTCCCTTGCGTTTATTGGTTCCCTCGATCGCCCTTCGCATTGTCGTCTCCACCCATGAAGTCGTCGTCGTCTTCGCCTCCTTTGTCGTTCCATCCTCTGCTTGCTGGTGCTCAACCTGCTCCTGCACCCGCTCAACAACCTTGGTATCCAGCAACTCCCACCCGCGCTCAATCTTCCCCATCCCCGTCTTCTCATACTCCTCCGTCAAGATCTTGACAGTCTGAGTCTGCGCTAACATCCAGGGGACATGAAACTCTGAATCCTTACTTGGTTTCGGCTTGATGTCTGCAACCAGGCTGTTTCCAAAGTAGAACCGCATCGACTCGGACCTCCAGGATTGTCTGTCAACCTCTTCATAGAGATGTTGGTCGGTGAGCTTGAAGATTTCGAGGGTTCTGGCGTGGGTGCCGATGGCTCGGGAATCGGAGGTGGGATTCATGTCACGCTCGATGATTCGACTGGGGATGCCCATCTTTGCGAGGAGGAAGCCGGCCATGAGACCTGTGGGACCTGCACCAGAGATGAGAACGGGGATGTCGATGTTGGGTGGGTTTGTGGATGAGGCTGTGGCGTCGAGAGAGGGGGAGGGGGATGACGATGGTTGTGTGAACGAGGATGAGGATGAGGATGCGGGTAAAGCAGGCGAACCTGACGAGGACGACGATGATTCTGAAGCCATCATGGTTGAACTTGTTTGTTACTTCTTAGTTGTTGCTTCTTGGTTGTTGTTGTTGTCTGTGAGGTGTGGGCGAGATGTTTATGTCCGTTTAGGTTTATTAGCTGTGTGTGTCCGTGTGTGGGTGAAGGTGGAGTGGGAATGAGAACAACCTAACAAAAAGTTGTTGTGCTCTCTTTTTATATCCTTCTTCAACTTATCTTCCTCGACTCCATTGGGAAAGAGAGGGGTCATCAGGGTGGACGTCATTTCCTTGCCCGTCCATTGACTTCAATAGCAAAACAGTCCATTACCTTGTTCACAACACATCGTAATGTCTGCAATGCAAAAAAATGGAAATGCTACGCAGTGTCCGATCCTTTTACTACCATTATCCTTCCTTCTCTGCGGCATATCCTATACCCGACACCATCCCCATCATCCCGCATTACCTCCTTTGTTTTTTACTTTTCGTTTTCACAAGCATCTGCAAAAGGTACAAAGAAAGGGGAATCGTGAGGTTCGCACAAGAGGAAGGAAGGGGGAGGGGCAGTTGAGGCAAAATAACAATTCTTTTTTTTTTTCCTCTTCTTTACGGGCGCGCGCGAAGGTGAAGAGGAAGACTACGCGAAATGCCTCCCTTTCACCTCCTTCATGTAGAAGATTTTAGCGTTAGTGTCCTAGGAGAAGGTCACAGGGACAGTGCGTCTTTTGCGTTTTTCCCATAACGCCCGCAGGTTAGGTGTATAGCTGGTTGAAAAGATGACGAAAGAGGCTTGTTGCCATTTGACAGAAGTGACACCCAATTCCTTCTCTGTACAGCAGCATTGGTACTAGCAAACTTGTGCAGGGTTTTCTTTAGTGCCCGTTACATAGTAAGGCCACAAAGAGGAATGGCAAGGTTCCGTCCCACTGTTACCCTTAAAGAGACTCCATATCATCACGCTTAAGCGACTGCAATCCCGAGCAATTGGGTAGGCGGAAAAAAAAAGCGTTTGGGGCCTGAACATGGTGGACAGAGAAAAATGGACACTGACATGCCTATTTGGGAGGTGGATATGTCCACATTATTTGGCTCGTCAAAACTGACAGGACATCGATTAGGTACGACCCTACCCCTTAGGAGACTGTACATCCACTATTGTTTGTGCAAGGTCGCGGAGGCCAGATCCCTTTTTATGTCTCTTGCATCCCTTGCATTCGTAACTTAGATTCACCCGAACATTACGTTCTGCGGTATTTCACCAACAAACGTCCTATGGTGATCCTTATCTACAATATACAATGGGCAATTTGAAACGCCACGCGATTTTTTATGGTTTTATTTTTATATAGGATAGTGGAGGGGCCCGTTACTAATAAGTCGAGCCGTTTCCTTTTTGTGTTCATCGCCATGGCTCCCAAAAACATAAAACAGGGCAATAGGCGAACAGGCGCACTCTCTGGGAGTGAGCCGGCCATTGTTTTCTCGCATCCTCGAAATGATAGCATTTATTACTTCGAAATCAACTCATTTTGAGTCGCGACAACCGACTCCTATCCAGGGGGCGTATCCAGTACATGCAAGGGGTTTACTGTGTGTGTTTGTCGTTGTCGTTAATGAATGGAGAAGATTGGTGGTGGAGTAAAAGGAATGAGAAGGGTGTTTGTCGATTATACTACCACTTGGGGGGTAGTTGGTAACATGGTTTGACGCTATATTATTTTCGAAAAATGCGACTTAGTTCTGAGGTCTAAATGTGGAGCGGTTAAAAGTCTCCATGCAATTTACTATTTAAATGTGACGTTTATATATTTTACACGTAGTAGATGTTTCTGTTTTACATGGCGTGAATCATGTTTTTGGCTTACTTGGTATGAATCATATATTCCTTCTTTCTCTTTTGACTCATATGTAAGAAGAACAGTAATCGACAAACACTTGTCAGCCATAGGACCACCTTCTACAGAACCTCGCGCATTACCAGGAACGCCACGTGCCACACTTTCAACAATCTCACGCCATTCTAGTTAATTCGCCTTGCCGTTTCCGTGGCCCACCTTGAAATGTATGGAGGGGAGAGAGTGATATCAATGACCTGTCCTCACGGCCCAACGACATTGTCGATGCGTATCTTCTCTCGGAAGAGCGCAAAGGAGCGTACTATTTCTGTGGCCTCTTTCAAGACAACAACAACGTAAATGTTCAGTATACTTACAAGGGTCTTTTTGTTCTGTTTTTGTATCGGTTCTTCTACTTTTTTTTGCGATTATGCGTGAGAGTACTTTGTATCATTGGGCTGAAAGTATTTAATCAACCTTTTTTTATTGCCATTAGTGCATTTCGCAGGCGTTCAAGCTATTCACGACAGAGGAAACAGAGAATAGGACCTATCTCGAACACGAGATCAAGCAGACCGACATTAAGGACTCTGACTGTGCTGTTCAGCAGACCTTCCAGACGGTTGGTGGTCTGGCCGAGAGACAGGAACCCTTTCTAGTAGCCTTGACTTCTGCGGGATACCTCCAGTTCACTCTCTTTGAACTAGCAGCAGGAACAATGGAGGATCTTTTTCAAGTTAAGACTACGGAAGATATCAGCAGTCTACCTCAGCGGGTTGTTACGACATTGAAGAACAAGATCCTGGGCCTAAAGGAAGTGAAGGAGCAGGATAAGCAGAATGGAGCGTTCGTTGGTGGGACCAGTGGTGCGGTTGTTGTGGTATCACTGCTCGTCATCGGGGTTTTATTCTGGCGATGCCGACGAGACGATTTGGTAGGAAACGAATCCGCGAAGAACAGGAGAAGAAGGATGAGAAATCAAAGGATTCTACTTTGTTTATGGGGAAACATGAAGTGTATAGTATTGACATCATCCCCGAGGACGACGAATCTTTATCTGATCTCACAAGCAGTAGGACAAGCAACGAACGAACCACCTCAACCCGGCCGCGAATGGACGCAAGGCTGCCCTGCTATACTTATCAGGATCATACAAATGAACTGAATCTTTCTATTCACCCTCGACCCAATGTCACCACTTTAGTTGGCGAGACAGTGTCATAGTCAGGTGGGTCGGTCAGAAGGTCCCTTGGTAATCGCGCATCCATGTTTTTTTTTTCACATCCGTCTTGTATAAAACTGTATTTTTCTTTAGCCGTTTTTTGTAAATATATGTACAATATCACTGGAGGAGGTGCTGGTGTGATTGGAGTGATGGCCTTGAAAAAAACCACAAGAACTGCCATGCTTATGTTTCAGGTTGGAAAAGTGTCGAGCAGGAGAGGGATTCTCATTGGTAATACGAAATGCAGACGAAAATGTACGGCGTTGCCAAATGCAGAGACAGACAAATACGCGGTATCAAAGGTATGAACAAATAAAGTGCTATGTTCTTTAATCCACATTTGGCTATATGGTCAGGAAAGAGAACCACGACATGTTGGTCAGGATTCCGTGGGCGGTCGTGGCATTCAAGGTTACATCCCTCGACAAAAACGCGCTTCAGGTATAATCCAGGGACCATCACTGATCAGTGATTATGCTTAATAGTCTCAGTTCTCCTCTCTTTTCAACTTTTACTTCCTTTGTAGAGAACAAACAACCTCTAACCCTTGAAAATAAAGTACCGTAAGGGTCGTTATGTTCATTTCGGTCAAGGATCACGTCAAGTGGGAGGTATTGTTGTTACCTTCGTAGGAAAAAAAAGAAAATGAAAGTGGCTGAATTTTTTGTCATTGGTGAACGATTTGACATGCAATGCGTGGGCTACATACGTTTTCAAAGAAGAAAAAAAAAAAAAAAAAAAAAAAAAAAAGAGAAGGTCAAAAGTAAAACCAACGGATCATACACACAAAAAAAGAGACGAATATTGAAAATGACAAAAAGATACCATGGCAACCGTAGTACTGGTGATATAGCAACGTCGAAAGCATCATTACATTACGAGTTCAAAATTAATATACAATCTGGTCATCTAAACACTCGCATGGCCAGATGCCCTACGTGTACATGCAACCTCAAAAGGCAGAACTCGCGTAAGCGGTCTAAAGTTCCGCACCCGAGATGCTGCCGCATATCGCGCTACCCCGATCATGCAAGAGAAACCATGTTGGACTTTTGACTCCTGTCAATCTGAATCAAATGCGATGCCACAAGACTGTACACCGCCTGGACGCCCAAAGCTTCCGCGCTACCTCTCTCAGCAGCCTCCTTACTGATATGGTCCTTCAAATCCTGTAATGGAATCGCGCCTCCCGATTCCCGAATCATCTGCAACGTCCTTGCTGCCAGAATCACCGAAATTGCGCTTGGTGGGTCAGACTCTGATGTCGAGGGATCTGCGCAACCATCAATAATATTTGAGCTGATTTGTCTACCATGAGCGAAAGTACAAGATGAAGTGTTAAAAACATGAGGTGTGAAATTGGCATTGGGTTTGGCGGAGCATGGTTTTGATTGAAGATGGGTAGCTGTCCTTACTGGAGGATGTCCATGTTGACGATGTGGCGCTGGCATCGGGCCACACCATCAAGAAGCCTAACGAGCCTGTGGTAAGCCTCCTTGATTCCCTCAACATCCACTTTTGCATCGCCATCCTAATTGAAATATAACAAGAGATGAGTTGTTAGTCGAGTGTGCAGTCTCTCGGCTTGGCGTCCAGTACAACATCGCTTTTTGCAACGACGCGAATGGCCTGCTCCATACCTGTTGGCTGGCCTTCTCCCAGAGGTGTATAATCTCTTCAAAGATAGGACTTGTGTTCTCTTCCTCTGACTCTCCTGCGCCGCCCTGCTGCGATGACGACAGTTCGTCGCTCTCCCGCATCAGCTTCTCGTACAGCGCAACTAAAAATGTGAAAGAATGGATCAATACACATGTTAATGTTAAAATATTATGTCGTAGAAGACGAACAACGATGCCGATAAGGTAGCAAAATGCGCGAGTAGCTTACTCTGTTCTTGTTCACGCTGCATCTGTTCCTGAATCTCATTTTCCAGGTACTCAATCTAATTGATATTGGAAGATAAAGTAACCGGTCAACATCGTGCCTATACATTCAACGTTTAGCGCCTGAATCAGCGCCTGAATTAGAGCCAGGCGTCCTTAGATATCTCAACTGTCACAGCACAACTATCAAATTAATTCTCTTACCTCCAGCTTCTTGGATGCTGCTTCAGCCTCCACCTCCATGTCTTCATCATTCGCTTCAGCGCGCTCATTCTGATCATCCTGATCCATAAACTCTTCATCAGGAATATCCGTCAGACCGTCCAACTCTCTCTGCATACTGTTCAACTAACAACCTCAAGAAAAAGACAGCACGTTAGCAACCGATACTAGAATCATGCTGCTGCTTGTCATACCTTCTCATTATGAAAAGTCAAGAAATGCGGTTTTTGAATGGCTTATTTACCAACTGACGCTTCTCGCTCAGTAGCTGCTCCAATGCAAAGATTTCTCCTTCCTCTCGCATAATGTCCGTCATGATTTCGTCTCCTTCCTGTCGCGGTGCTTCCTGAATCTCCTCTGATGAATTTGCTTCCTGGAGCTATAACGATCAATGAAAACAAATATTCAAGTTAGATGCCTGATCCAAAGAACATCTCTATGTCGACATTTATACATAAGACAATGGAGCTTGATCATGTCTGTGCTTGTGGGTTGTACCTCTGCAAGTGTAGTGCTCAATTGACTGATCGACGCCAGGACATCCTCATGTGCATCTGCAACTTCGTCCAGACGTGCCTGAACAGCCTTGTTCTGACTAAAATATCAGATAACGATCACAAAAGAAAAAATAATGGCGTAAATATCTCCACTCACGTCAAAGCGTGTCAAACAAAACAAGATACCGAGCGAAAAGGCCTTGCATTATAGGTATTTACCAAATCTCGTTGAGTACAGTCGCGAGTTCGAATGTCGTCTCAAACTCATCCGCGCCTTCCCTTGTCATCATACTACCGTTTGTCGAAACGAACAAAAATACGAAATCACTCTGTTAGCCCTCAGACTCCTGTGTACTCCGTGCATCCTTCAAACGTCAAGTAACGCCTCGCGATCAGATCACCGCAATCGTAAGACATACTTCCGTAAAGTCTCGATACGATTGGAGGAGAACAAGTTCTGTTCAAAGGACTTTGCATTCCTGATGGGCACCGCCTGGTTCTCGAGGAGTAATGAAGAGTAGAGCCGAGGTGCTGTAAAGTCGACGGACGCCAGCCGCCGCGACGAGGCTTCCAATGCTGCGAGTTTCTCATTCATCCTGTTTTTGTGTGTTTGTTGAAGTATTTTTTTTCCTTCCTTCTTGCTTTTGTTTCGTTGTGTGTTACGAGGTGGTAGGAGAGAAAGACTGAAGGTTGTTGGAGGAAAAGGAGAGGAGTGTAGTGTGAAAAGTGAAAATAAAAACGAACTCCAAACAAACAACCTGCATTTTCCAAAGTGAGCTTGCAGGTACAAGTCACATGACAAAAAAACGCGCCTAGACAGGGTGATCTCTTCATTCAATTTTTCAATCGTCTCTGTCTAGAAGTAATTAATAAAGGCAATGGGGATACGAGGAAGGAAAGAAGGAACAAAGGAGAGAAAGGGATATATCTATTGGAACTGGCAGAGGGTTGAAATGACCTCTCCGTTCTGGAACTCGGCCTCGGCTTTCAACTCGGTGAGTCCAAAGTACATCTTCAACGTAAACACAACAGGCGTACCGGGGGCCGCACCAGGCATGTGAGGCAAGGGGATCGTGAAATCGCACAGCTTTTGGACACCAGGCGAGTCCACAAAGTCGGGCTGGTTCTCTCCATTGTACACATACAGAGGCGACGATAAGGGCTCAGGGTACTTGTGCGTCACGTACTTTTTGCTGATACACTCGTTCACAGAGATCGACTGGCCAGGACGAACAAAGACCGAGAATCCATCACGGACACGGTACTTGCCATCCTGCATATACTTCTTCTCAACTGGGTCACCGGCCTTGTAAAGACGTGTAGTGTCGACGCCATACCAGCGGCGAGCAACACGGGCCTGGATGGGCTGGTGAGTCAGACCGTGGTAGACAGCGCCACGGACAACGGCCAGATCGGGACGAGGAGGGTAACGGATCAAGGGGACACGGTTCTCAAATTCTTGCTGGACACGCTTGTGGAGGTAAGGAGAAGAACCAAAACCACCGACCAAGAAGATGGCCGCACACTGCTGAGCCTGGAAGAGCTGTCCATCAATCAATCCAAGAACCTGGTTGACCACAGGGTCAAAGACGAGTTCGCGCATCTCCTGTGCAGAGATCGCCAAAAGACCATCCTCAAGTCTCATATCCAGATCGACAATGTTGGCCACTGAGGCAGGCATCGAGATGAACGAGTCCTCGTCTCCGTCGAACTGGGGCTTGTGCATAAACACAAACTCCTCCATGATCTGAGCCCAGGCCTTGGGCTGGAGGTCGTAACGCTGCAACTTGTGGCGAACAAGCATCGAGAAGTTCTCGTCCAAGAATCCAGATCCACAACTGGCGCCGGATCCGCGAGTCACCTCTGTCAATGCACGAGTTCCGCTGCTGTAATCAACCTGGAAAACGATCAAATCGACAGTTCCACCTACAATATGTGCAATGATAATCATACAACATCGAAAGCCGTTAGAACATTACACTCAATAAGAATTTTTCATGCATAAAAAACTAATTGTCAAAGAAAAGACCAAGAAACCTACCACCGGCATCGCAAATCATGAAGCGGTCTCCCTGACGCAAGTTGAACTGCTCGCACTTTCGCTCACAGTACATGGCAGCAGCTTCGGGCTCAGAGACGAGAAGAAGACGGTGCGGAGGGTCTTGAGGCTGGATAAGCCCAGCTTCGATGGCAGTGCGACGCATGACACCCTTGGCAGCATCTGTCCACATGGCAGGGACAGTCAGGCAGTACTGGATGTGGTGCTGAGGGTCGATCATGCCTCCTCCGCCGTTCTTGAGGATCTCAGCGATAGCATGGGTGTGGATGGCGCGGAGATAGTCACTGATGGCGTTCTGAGGGTTGATGGTACGGGGGAGAGGAGGCAGGTAAGGAGCGAGGTCATTGTCCAGGAACAACTTAAACTTTTGCAAAAGATCGAGGTTGCGGGCATTGGGGGTCAACATGGCGGCCTTGGCAGCATATCCCCAAGAGTGCATCTTGTCGTTCTCCTTGCTGTACGCGCTGACGGTAGGGACCTTTCCGTACAAGTTGGCCTGGTGGGGCCTATGAATGTAATACAACGTTCAACATCTTTGTCAGCAAACGACGTACTCCTGGGAGCAAAACCAACGCTGTCGATTGGAACTTCCAAGGTCAAGCAATGATTCCTACCAGGTAGTCATCTCCAGAACCTCGCCGTTTTGTTTGAAGGCATAAGCGACTCCCGAGAACGTGGTTCCTAATTAATCGAGAAAGAAGTAGTCAGATATGTTTGTTGCATGTGCGTCGTTTCAATACACACCCAGTCTTGTTGACCATTTCTGCACAAGTCCAAGTGTACTTCATCCATAGTGTTCGCGGTCGTGTAATCCTGATCATGACAGAGACCCTGCGTCATCAACAAAACGGTTTTCAATAGTTCATCCTGCCCTAGCGCAATCTAGATCTCTCTCTCTTGTTGTGTCCTTGCTTGTTTGCCATTCAGATGATTTCCTAGTCCAGTCCTTGGTCGCCATCTATTACATAAATAAAAAAATACATCTCGGCAATGCCAATCGTGCCAAAGCAGGTAGTAGGTGGGTCTTACCGAAATCGATGGCGACCAAGAGGGGGTACTCGCCGCCGATAGCATTAGGCTGAGGCTGTTGAGCAGCAACTTGCTGCTGCTGCGAAGGAGGAGGAGCAACCTGACCAGGCTGAGGAGGCTGTTGATAACCGTGTTGCTGCTGGTGATACTGCTGTTGCTGGTCGTAAGGCTGTTGCTGCTGCTGACCATACCCTCCCTGTTGCTGTTGCTGGTACTGTTGCTGTTGCTGGTACTGCTGCTGCTGGGGATCAGGCTGTCCGTAGGGATTGTAAGCACCGCTAGGTGGAGGGACAGGTCCAGCATAAGGATCGCTGGATGCGTTCTGTCCGTAGTAAGGCTGCTGCTGTTGCTGGCCCTGACCCTGATAGTACTGCTGCTGTTGACCCTGCTGCTGGTATCCGTAGGCGGTCCCCTGGTTAGGGGAACCATAACCGGGCTGTTGCTGCTGCTGTTGCTGTCCTGCATTCTGCTTTTGCAAGGCGGCATGGTAGAGCTGACGCTGCTGAGCAATGTGGGCGGGAACGTCAGACATTGCTTTGTAAAAGTTGATGTGTGTGAGTGTGGATGAGAGTGTGTTGACCTTCGAAAGAGTGGGAGACAAAGGGATGATGAGAAGACAAGAGAGAGAAGAGAAAGAAAAAAAACGTCAAGGGGCAACAAGGCAAAGTAAAATAAGTACGCAAAATCAAGGTCCAGTCCCCGGGGGTTGGCCAGAGGAGTGGGAGTCAAACATGACAACCTTATCCGAGAACAACAGGGAGAGCGAGTCGACGACGACCAACCCTCGGTCAAAAAATGGATATGAATGCTCATCCCTAATTCATTCATCCCGCTGCTCATACTCACACATATACACGCTCTCAGTCCCACCATCTGTCTTTTCTCCCATGAGCCATCTTTCTCCTCGGCAGTGCCCCTTCCTTCCTCGACCATGCCATGCACTGCCCATGGACTAAGCCAGATAGATCATTGACCAACAAAAAAGAAAAAAATTAAGAAACACACACAGCAAAGAAAGGACGTTAACGATACCTTCTTGATTTTGAAGAGAACATTGGAAAGCATGACGATCGCCCTTACTGCACCACTATTAAACTCAAGGCATACCATACAACCCCCTTCGCTAGCACCTACGATCCAGAACCATCCTAAGAAAACTTTCCATTTGTCGCGACCGGACGCGAGCGCGTAATTGACAATTGCAAACGGAACCACCGCTGCGCGTTTGCTACAAATGACCGTTGATTCAAATGGTCTGACGTAACGGTCCATCCGCTTTCGTTTTTCTTCTTTTCTTTATTCGTTTCTTTTCTTTTCTTTCTTCCTTCTTTCCTCCTATATTACATATTCATCTCACATTCTTCCCACACTTTTTTTCACTTTCCCCCTATCCTACACTCTCTCAACGCCAACACTCCCACGACCCTACAACCCACAACACAGACACGCAAAAATGTCATTCCGTCTGCCAAAATTCCCAATGCTAACCCTCTTCCACAACCCATCCTCCAAGGTGTCCACCCAAGCCCTCTCTCTCCTCCGCCAAGCGTCCATCAGTCACAAGTTCGACATCGACCTCATCGACTCCACAACTACCGCCCCTACCCACCAACAAGTCTCTTCTATCGTCGAGTACCTTGGTGGTGGTGCAACGGGGTGTGGGCAAATCCTGGAGCAAGGGGCACCAAAGGCTTCGACGGTCGGGGAGGTACAAAAGATTCTGGATGCTAATCCAGGGTACTTGAGACGGCCGCTTGTGGTTGATTGGAATAAAGGCAAAGCTGTCATCGCCGATGTAAGTTCCCTTTTCACTTGATTTGGTTTAATTTGCATTATGGGATACATGGTGATCGTGTGTGCATTGGTTTCTGTGGGAGATATCATCATTTTGCATTTCAAGTTTGCCTTGGTCTAATGCGCATTTTCTTGCTCTCATTTTTTCTTTTTTTTTGATGATGTGAATAGCCCGCGTCAAGAGTAAACGAGATGGTCAAGAATGTGGGCGACGAAGAGTAACTCGGGAAAGAGGCGACCATTGAGCAACAGCAACAACAACATCATCATCAAAACAACGACCACAACTAAAAAGTAACAAGTAACAGACAACACGAACGAAAAACAAGCTCTATGGCATTGAAATAAAAATATGCATTGGAAAATAAAATCTTATTATGATAAAAATACTATAAAAAAGGTATACAAAGGAAAGCCCACTCAACTCGACAGCCAAGGAGGACTCAAGGACAACAAAACGAGGGTCCAGGAGACTCGATTATTCGGCGTCAAAGACGGCAGCAAAGCTGAAGCCGTATTCAGAGGTCATGTTAACAATCTTCCACTGACCGGGTGTCAGCACCTTAGTGATCTCGAACAAACCAGGCTTGACCTGAGGCAACCTCTCGGGCATGCCACCATCGGGAGCTTGCACAGCCAGCGCTGGAGTGACGCCCTTTTGGACATCAAAGACACGGACACGGATCACCTGCGACTGGTTCTTCTTGACCTTGGCGTACAGGGGCTCCAGGACAGAGAAGGCAAAGCCCTGGACGACATACTGCTGCAACAAGGGTTTCGATGCCTTGCCGGGTCCGTCGTTGAAGACACGGAATCCCAGGATCTGGGGGCCGTTCTTGGTCTGATCACCGCCTGGAGGCCATCCAAAGACGTTGAGCTCGCCGGACCCACTCGAAGGGCACCAGCACTTGATGATCATCCAGACATAATTCTCGTCCTCACGGAGCCATTGACAGACCACAGGCAGAGACTGACCCTTCCAGTTCAAGCGGGCCACAATCTTGCCAGTTGCTCCATCCGAGGGACGCTTCTTCAGACGGAGTTCGGCCTCGACATAGTCGTCCTTGGTGCGGATCACCTGACCACGGTTGCGACCGGCCAGCTTGATACCAAGATCCCAAGACTCGGGCTTGATGGCAGGGAGCGTGCGGAACACGTTCTCGTGGATTGGAGGGTCCAAGAACTGCTGCTCGGGTTTGTTGGGCCAGTGGGTATAAATCAGACGGTTGGGACGGAGCAAGAAGAAGAAGGGCCTGAACAGCTTCTTGAACGAGCGGGTTCCAAGATCGCAGACACCAGCACCCCAGGTCGAGTCGATCAAGAGGTACTCGCCATGGATCCTAACGGCATTCCAGGCGTGAGGGCTTCCAAGACGGTCATCTCCAATCTGGACATCGACACCACGGGCAACACCAACAACCTTTTGAACCTGAAGACCAGCAGGCTCGGCAAGGGCGATGAACAGGTTGGCGTAACCCTCGCAGACAGCCTTGCGGGTGCGAAGAACATACTCGGGGCCTTGCTCACCATAACGTCCGCTCATAAAAGCGGGAACATCGTAGGCAATATTATTGGCAATCCAAGTAAAGATGGTGCGGAGTTGTGAGATCTTGTTGCCCTTACAAGGAGAGGTCAGGTAGTGAGACAGGCTGGAGATGGTCGCTGCCTCGCCAGCGGGGCAAGCGCGCGCATGGTTGTCCTCGCGAGAAAAGTCAATGTTTTCTGGTTCCAACCTCGTGCCTTGAAAGGTCTCTGCAAGCAAAGGCTGGCTCTTCCTGCAAGTAGCGATTTCATGTAAAAAGCGAAAGTGCGTAGAGAACAGAGAAAGAGAAGGTAAAAGGAGATTAGAATAACAAATCAGGGAGTATTGACATGGATATGAACAAAGGGGGAGAACACTCAGAGGGGGAAAGAGAGAGTGAATGTACACGGAAAGAGTACAAGAGGCGTAAACGTGTGGGTGTACAAAGGGCAAAAGAGGAACAGCAGGTCGATCGGGGACAAACAGATGTGCTGCTAGTTTTTTTGTTGTTGTGCAGCTTTGTTTAGTGTCACACTTACTTGAGTTGGGCGATGGCATCGTCGGGTGCATCGCCTGAATGCGTAGTGGTCTGTTTGACCACCTTACCGTTCTGGGATGTTGTAGTAGTAGTGGTGGTAGAATGGTGCTCAACGGGAGGTCTGTTCAAGGTGGCCTGCTGCATCTTTTCGGCGAGACGGTCCAAGGGACCATCATCGCTCTCGAGGCGGATTGTCTGAACAGGGACTGGCTGAGGTGTTGGCTGGGGTCTTTGTTGCTGCTGAGGAATGGGAGCGGGGATGATGGTAGGTCGTTGCTGTTGTGGTTGTTGCTGCTGGACAACGACGGGTGGCTGTTGTTTGATGGTAGATGTTCTCTTGGGGGTATCGTCATTACGGAGGACATGTTTCTTCAATGTCGAGAAGAAGCCGCTCTTGCGCTTCTCTGGTGGATCCTGAACAACGTGACTGGGCTGAGGACGGGGTTGTTGTTGAGGTACACTAGGTTGGGCTGGCTGGCGGTTGTCATTAGCGGGTTGCATCGCCGGCTTGGTGGTGGTGGTGGTAGTGGTGATCCTGGTGGGCTGACCAGGGGCTGTGACAGTCGTGACGACGGTGGTGACACCGTTGACGGTTGACGTCTTGGTGGTGGTCTTTGTTCCGGGGATTGGGTTCATAGTCGGTGTAGTAGTATGTGTAATAGGTCGTCAGGGACGAGATGGAACGCTGATAACGAAATGGGTATATGGAGAGGAGGTTAATGGTTTGTCAGTTAGGGAACGGAGACATCCTTTATATACAAAAAAATGCTGGTTGTCCACAGCATGGAAGGATAAAGAACGCCCAATTGACTAATGCAATGCCTCCCTTTGTCATTCTTGCCATGGTCATGGGCAAATATCGTGCAGCGACCATTGTCTGTTTTGCTCACTCAGCAACCCGGAACAACCAAGCAGTAGCAGCAGTGGTAGTGGCAGCGAGAGGGTAAATGGGACCGTCCTTCCTGCGTCATATTTGCCCTTTCTCGCACTCTCTCTCTCACTCTCATATTCACCATTGTTCATCATATCCCAAAGAGCTTGGGTCCTCTTGTTTCATATCATTGTTGCTGTCATAATCATCATTTTCCACATCACTTCTAAGGCAATAAGGGTTGTTTGTTTTAGGCCGTCGGTCGTCATTAAAAAAAGTTATCTTCTCGCACGTTCTCACTGACTCTTTCTTTTTTTCCCTCTCTTTTTGATTTTTAACACCCTTTTTTGTTCTAGTGCGGATAAAATAGTGGTAGAAAGGTCGAGTGAAGGGGGAGTAGGGTAAGGGGTGCAAAGGGAGAAGGAAGAGAAGAGAGGTGCAAGAGGGTCGTGAGATGTCCATCACTGAGGTTAAGTGTCCTGAAGGGTAGTTGGTCGGGGCGTAATGAGACAATTGGAACGCTACTTACTGGGAAGAAACCGAGCTAGAGGGGGTGAAGGCGAGAGGGTTAATGAATGAAGAAAGCTCTGGCTGTTACTGAGAGGAGAATGAAAAAGAAATAAAAGGGGGAACAACAACGAGAAATGAGAACTGTTGTTGCGAATGGTATACAAAGGAGGAGTAGAGGATGAGGTATGGAGTGGACTATGTAGTAACGAGAGTGAAGGGAGAAAGGGGAAGAGCGGGTATACAGGGAGTGGTAAAAGAGAAGAGAAGAGAAAAACAAAAAGTGAGAGTCTGGAAGGTGACAGTTACGCGAGAAAAGGAAAAGACTGAAAGGGCGTGGGCGAGAACAGTGAGTAGCGAGGAGGACGAGAGACGAGAACGAGATGTACAAAAAAAAAAAAAAGGTAAAAGTGAGAGCACCAAGAAAACGAGGAAGGTAAGCAAAAGTCAGACAAAGGGAGAGAAGACGGAAGGAGGAGAGGAAAGGGAAGTAGGCGTAGAAAGTAACTGAGAGCAAAGGGCAGAAGCCAGAAGGGTATTGGGGACGATATTCGGACAAGGTGGTTGTTATTGTTGTTGTTGTTGTTGTTTGTTGTTGATGAAAAAAGGGCTGAGGGGATGGATGGTCTTTTATACAAAGAATAACGAACAATTGAATGCATTGGAATTGAATAGGAGGATGGGAGGATGGGCAATGCTATTCATTCAATGGTGAATGCAAACAAGAATTTTTGAAAGGGTTTGTTTGAAATAGAGTCGATTTGATGCCCCATGGACCAGCATCATGGGCCCATGGTCTCAATGGTCTCAATGGTGAGGATGCTCTCCCACTCCCACAATTGATTACATGCACAAACAAGGCAGGGCAAAGAGCACAAACAAGGCAGGGGTAATCATTTATTCGTCTCTCTTTGTCTTTTCTTTTCGTTCTCTTTTTCTTTTCTTTTCGTTCTCTTTCCCTTTTGGACCAACAACAACAGCAACGACACATAAGTACCACTGTGGGTGACTGAATGAGGTATCCCATTACCGCTCTTTTTCTGTGGAACGTGGTCCACAACAACACTTCTCGACACATCCGGAGAACGAAAAAAGAGCAAGGCCCTCTCTCTTTTCTTTTCTTCTCTTTCAGTCACCCTGTCACTCTCTCTCTCTTGCTGACTCTGCGAAGAGGAAGAAGGGCGCAACAAGGCAGCAAGATCAGTAATGCGAACAAACCCCCTTCTATATCCTACTCCATTCATTCATCGCCATTTGTTTACTCCCTTGTAAACAAAAGTGAGCAGGGGAATAGCTCAACCCTTTTTTAATTTTTTTTTTGGCCTGTTGTCCCTCCATCTATGCATGCCACAACACAGACATAGACATAGGTATCATACCATACATAGACAGACAGATGACTGGTTCAAAAGCACCACACTTTGCATCCATGCTGTCTTCCCCCTTCCCCCCATCCCATCGTCCTTCCCCCGATTTTTCATTCGTTCATTCAATCATTCATTCATGCCATAATTTTTTGTTTTGTTTTAACTATGTCAGGGGATTGGGGCTCAAGGTCCCTTGGCACTTTTATTTCTTCGTACAAAAGGCATTATGATGTCGCCAATGATGAAGAAGCTTTGTTGATGTGAGTATTAGAATACCTTAAATTGTGAAAAGACGGGTTGATCGATTAACAATGAGTGGCTTTTCCTTTCCTATACTTTTTTGCGAAATCCGCGGTCAATGTAGAGGAGCGTCTGTATGTTTCTGTGCCGGACTTTTCATTAGGACATAGACAAGCAATTTGACCCACTCTTGCCCCTTCTTTGCTATCGCAGTACATGCTTGCTTTCATGAGAAAAAAGCCGGAGTACTTTTTCCCATATTATTATTTTCTCCGAGGCTTTCTTTTTGTTTTTGGCTGTATTCTGCCTGGCTGGTTGCCGAGATGGATGTGTACGATAATTCTTAAGGCGACAACGGGCTCCTTTTATTTTTTTGACTTCCTCGTACTACGGCCTCGTTATTTTGCTTTTTTTGCTATGTTTTCGAACAATCATACCGTACAAGGAGACATGTTTGCCATAGAGTGAAAAAAGGGAGAGGCTACAAAGAAGAGGAGGGACAATGCTATCCTAACCTACTGAATAGGCAGCGCAACAACCAATCAACCAATAGAGTCAGTTCCAAACTTAAAATGCAACAACAGTTTGCACATGGTGGTTCAAGTCCTTGCAGAAAAGAAAAGGTTCTATGAACGTGTTTTTCTTTCGTTCGTGTTCATGGTGGTGATTCTTTCAGGGTAATCAGGTACGTCTTTTTGCCCCTTCTCCTTTCTACCTTCTCGTGTTGATGAAGACAAGGAAAAAATTCTATTAGCTGCTTGACTCATCCTTTGTCGTCTCAAGGATCGAAATCTGCATGTGCATAGTGACATGCAATAGTCTGGTAGGACAGACATGGTGGTGGCATAGAAAAGTCGACAGGAAATTTAGGTACAGGACGTGAAAAAAGGAATCGGACTAATGGGAGAGTGAGGCTTTTTTCTGTGTATGCGCATTATTGATACCCTTTTTTCATTTTAAGAACAAAAGAATAAGGGAAAGAGCAGGGTGTGAAAGGTAGGGACAGAAACAAATGTTATTAGGGAAAGGGAGGTAATTAGGGAGTAAGGCAGCAGCAGCGGCAGCAGCGGCAGCAGCGGCAGGCAGGAACGGGGGAAATGAAAAAAGGAAACAGGAAGAGAAGAGAGCATAGCACGGATCAGGGACATGGTGGAAGGTAGTACAAGGACAGGCACAGGTACACAAGATAGGGGCGTCATTATCGTCTTGAATACCGTCATCTTTGGACTGGGGTACCAACCAAGCCCTTTAATGCGTTCATATCGCATTTTTTTTTTTTTTTTGAGAGAAAAATATTATCACAAAGCAAGAAGAAAGAGAGAGAAAGAAAGGGAGGGAGGCACAGCTCCTCCGCGTAATTCCCATTCCAGTGTCTACTTTTGACCAGTGATTAATGATCAATGATGAATGACCACCCTGACTCGCGATTCGTGGCTCCGCGTCTCTGATCGTGTTTTGGTTGATGGTGAAAAGTGATGGTGATAACACATGCCTTGACCCTCTCTCTTTTTTTTTTGTCTGCGTACTTGCTGCACCTGGATTTTTTTATATTTTTTTTACTCGCCATAGAAAACCCCAGACAACTGATGCTAACCTAATCCTAGGCAGCTCATCTGCTGTTCTTTTGTTGTTTGTGCACTATTTGCTCGATTGTTTGCTTTTTGCTGCTGAAGGTGGCATGCATCAATTCGACACACAAAGAAAACAGCACAAAAATGGCTGACCGCTGAAGTGCAACTAACTATGCCTTGTAAACAAATGCAATCGAACCCGCAAGCAATGCTAGAAAAAGAGAGAGTCGAGCACTGTTCTCTTCTTTCTCAGTTTGTACTCCCAAGTAGCCATCAGAAAAAAAAAACAAATTGATCTCGCTCAACACGACTTCGTCTTCTGTACTCGTTTTTTTTCTGTCATGTTACCCCGTGGTCAGTCGGAGACTGCAACAGCAACCAACCGTCTCCTACCTTCCTCCCTTTCTTCATCTGCCTGTTGCATTGTAGAGTATGAAGAATCTGGCCCTTTTCTGTTGTTTCAATCAAAGAAATAAACGTTTTTTCTTTACCCTGTCACTCACTGTACGTTACTGCCACTCATCTGACCAACAAAGGGCAATTGACGTCTCTGTAATCTCGAATGTACAACGCTGCCGTGCTTTGGACACTACGCTACGCTGCTACTACCTCACCAAGGCAGCCGTTGAACCTTTTTTAGTTATCCTCTCCCCTCCCTCTACCGCCTTCCTTTCTTTGTCGTGACGACAAAATAATACACAAAAAGGGCAGAGATAACTATTATTACTCCAAGGCAATCTCCTTCCCTCCAAAGTCCAAACCTCCTCGTTTTTTGGGTCAGCGATTTGTACTTTGACCAATCGCTCTTTATTTGCTGCCTGGTGTTCCTTTTGGAGTACGAAAACAAAACACAAAAAAAAAAAAAAGCGTGTGAATCTAGTCTTCGTTGACGGAAATGCCGGATTGTTAGCAAACAATATAAGACCAATTGAAGGCGAAGAAGACAAAGAAGAGAGAAACGAAGACGAGAGAAACAAAAAGAGAGCGAGAGAAAACATAGATTCGTTCTGTCCCGTCCTTTCTGCGATAATCGTCCTACTGCCCAAACCAAGGAAAAACACAGAAACGAGCAAGGGGATATATCTACAAGATTGAAAGTCCTCCTCTCTACCCCCCTTTTTGTTTTCTAGCCCTTTTGGTATGGACTGAGTAAGCAAGATTCCCAGCATTCATGGGTTTCACCAGGACAGAGCTATCCCTGCTTTGTAGGAAGGAGTTGTGCGGGAAGGAATTGTCTTCCGTCTTTTTTTGTCCCACGTTGCCTGTTTCTCTTACACACTTTGTCTCCCCTCAGTTGGTCACCAGACGAGCTTGAACAAGAAAAAGTATCCGAGGGCGAGTGGTAGTTACACAGAGTACACAAACACATCCCATTCCTAGCTTCATCCTCATCACTGTTCTCTTTTCTTATTCCACCCTCTCCCTCGGTCTCTCTTCTTCTGTCTGTCCCTAGACTCTCTCTCTCCTTCTTGTTCTCTTGTTCGCATCGTACTCGTTCACACCGTACTCGTTAGTTTCTCAGTCTTTTCTCTCTCTTTTCCTCTCACCCCCTTCTTCCCGTGGTGTCGTCCGCGACACTTTTCTTTTTGGATAACCGAAAACTAGCCCAGCCTATCCTTTTCTCATCTTTCTATCTCTCTGCACCCCCCTTTGTACCTTCTGTCGTACAAAAGAAAATATGCCGAAAAAGCCGGATGCACGTAACAAGCAAAAGGGGCAAAGGATTGGCCCAAGACCCAAGGAAACAATCTAATTTGCTCAGTACATGCAAGCAACCCTGCGAGGAAAAGAGGAGAGACGACAAGGACTTGTGATACTGGTCTCATCATGTAGAAGGATATGGCAATAGCAATAGGTACGCAATCGAAGAAGGATGCAGACACAAGTTTACACAAAAGGAAAAGGGTGAAGAGGGTAGGGTCTGGGTTGAATATTATTAGGGGGAAGGTGCAGCAACAGCATCACGACTCAGGAGCATCAGGAGCATCAGGAGCAATCAAAAATGAGCTAGCCTTAGGATTTATGCCTTCTGTTTTGCCATGCCAAATTCTCGATTCTCTCTCAATGCCTTGTTGCTGTTCAATATAACTGCTTCCTCTTTTCTACATGTATTAGGATGACTAAAGACTATGCTCAACCAGCCAGGGGTTGAAAGGGAGGAAGGGACTCCGATCGCAGTACAAACCAACAAAGGATCATTTGCCTACATACATGAATGCAGTGAGACTAACAGCACTTTTCCTATTTTTTCCTACATGCTCGCGTTGCTATTCAGGAGAGGAGCACGTAGATGAGAGATAGAAGTGGAGAGTGAGAGAGAAAGCTCTAGGAAGCGCCACGAGGAATCTACAGAAACGTGCACTCTAGGGAGAAACGCGCGGTAAGCAACTCGCTGTTGAACATCTCGGTGTTGAACGTATTGAACGAAAGAAGTGCTTTGGTCGTCGAAACCAATCATCAAACCCAACAACAACACACAAACCAACCCAAAAGACCTCCAAGTATGCTAAAAAAAGACCACCACGTTTGCGTGTCAGCCACCCTGTGGCCGTGTCTGTGCGCCTTGTCCCGTTCACTCCTTTTCTCATCTTTTTTTTCTTCGTTGGACTTCGCTCTGTATCTCGCTATGATCCCCCTTGCACTAGACTACGTATCGCAAATTCACATATCTTTTTTTTTCTCAGCCCCTCACTAGTCTCTTGTCCATCCTCGCCTTCAGGCTTAAGCTGTGAAAGGACCATTGGCCGGACCAATGGTCACTCATCCGGCATATCCTTGGCCCTTCTAGCCTAATGGAGACAACCCACTTTGGTTTTTTGTCGCAGGGGTCGATGCTATGCAAGTCTACGTAGTCTAAATACATACATGCACACTCCCCCATTCCCAGTTCAATGTCGCTTCCCATCTATTTCATCCTGCGTAACCATTGACTCCCTTTCCCCCCCCCTCTTGACCCCCTCTTTCTCTATGTCAAGGGAGTGAGTGATGGAAGATATGAAGGAGTTTGTACCTCTTTCCCTCAATGACTCCCTCCCCTCTCCCCCTCGATCTGTCCTTTCATCTTTCTTTCTGCGCTGCTCCTGCTCCTACTTCTAAACCTGCTTTCGCTATCGCTCGCCATCACCCCTCTTCCAACAACACTCGCAACCTTTTCTTGAGGTCTTGGATCTCACCACTTTCGTGCGTTAACGCGGCTGCTTCTCGGCAAGCTCATTTTGACTCAACCACTCAAAACCACCACCACAACAACCCATATCATCGTCATTGTCATGCTTCAATCTCATATGAGCGACCTGAGTACCTTGCTTTGTTTGTTTGTTTGTTGTTTGCTTTGTGTTTCGATTCTAGCAAATTTTGAATGCTTTGGTTCGCATGGATGATGCATTGCCCTTATCGCAGTATTTACTCCAGCAGAGATTCTTGTGACCTTCTTTTTCCACATCAAAAGTCGACAGCACGGAACAAGGTTGGGACAGCAAAAATCATAGCCCTTTTGGCCTCTGTTGTTTTGTCATAATATGCTACTCTCTTTCTTTTCTCTGCTCAGATGTTCCATTAGAACGTTCCTCTCTGACAAACCGAACACATAGCCTGTTGACGTTGTTACTGTTATTGTCGTTGCTGTGTGTGATTTGGGTTTTCAGGACTCGCGATTGCGTGTAGGAGTAATTTGCCACTTCTCGAATTTGTCACAAATTCTGTTGTATGTAGACGATGGTCAGGTATCGGACGATGATGAAGGTGTTGTAGGAGCTGTGAGGGTT
Organism: Linnemannia schmuckeri; assembly: GCA_029449235.1. Lineage (NCBI taxonomy): Eukaryota > Fungi > Mortierellomycota > Mortierellomycetes > Mortierellales > Mortierellaceae > Linnemannia > Linnemannia schmuckeri. The sequence goes on from JANATG010000020.1 coordinate 666,744, forward strand.
CTTTGATCAATTTGTCCTGTAGTTGTAGTGAACTCAACAACGAATAAGGTGGCAGCATACATGATAAATCAATTCTATTGGTTCATGGAATCTAATGTGGCGGTGCTCCTTTTATCTTCCATTTTTTTTGTTCACTTTGGCCAGCCACATCCTGTCGTACACCTCGGACAAGTACCAGTTCCCACTTTTCCGAAGGAAAACATTATTAGCTGTTTCTTCTCTTACTTTCCTACACCAGAAAGCTATGCCCCTGCGAAATCCTTTTAATCACTTCTCCAAGAGCGACGATACAAAAACGACGGGAAGTAACCGTCCGACGTACACCTCAAATGCTGCCTCAACTGCTATTAACAAACGCAAAAGACAACCCTCAAGTTTCCAACCAGGCCCACTTCCTCCCTCTCGTTAGCAAATTTCTCTATTCATCATAGCTACAAAATAAACAACGACCTCATGATGCCCGCACTGCTATCCATTTTGTTTGTTTGTTATTCTTGCTGCTGTTGCCGGTAGTGGTTGTTTTCAGCCTCCCCTGGGCAAGGCAAGCAATTGCACTTGTCTTGTTCTCGGAAAGCGCATCCGTCCATCGTCAAGCTCTCTCAGCCATTTTCTTGGGGTTTCGCCCTTTCGTCTTTCGCGGAACTTCTAAACAGAAGAACGCTATGGCTGAGCCCTTGTTCTTGTCCTTGTCCTTGTCTTACATTCTCCTCCTGTTTAGGTGTCATTTTTGTTGTTTATGCTCTCTAAACATGAGCGCCAACCTACTTGATCATGAGAAAACAAGGAAAAAAAGTAAGGTGCAGTGTGTCATTGTGGCGCTCGTCCATGAGGAAGGAAGAAGATTAGGAGGCAACCTCCAATTCGGTCGACTTTTGTTCCCGGAAACAGTGACCGGTGCATAAGAAAAGGACTACATAAGAGTGCCTGCTCCCCCTACTTGGTAGTATCAACCTCACAACTCACCTTTTCCTTTTCTCGCTGCACCAATACAACAACACCACTGCCGCTGCCGCCACCATCTCACTCATATCCACACATATCATATACCCTCACTCACCCACCTCTACAACACCCTAACGCCGCCCACACCTACACCTATATCGCATACATAATGCCATTGCCAAAGTCACTCAAGAGATTTTTCGTCGTCCTCGAGCCCGGCTCCAACGCTTCCAAGTATCAGTCCGAAGGCTCCTCCCAACAACAACCACAGCAGAACGTCTTCTCACAGGACAAGAAATCCCCCACAGGCAAGACCATCCCCGCATCATCTACTACGACGACGAACAGCCCTCCTGTCAAGAAACAACCCGACGCCTCGTACCTCCTCCATCAACCGGCCAAACTGTCGAACACCCAGGCCTTTTGGCAGAGTCAAAATCTCACTGGCGATATGTCGTAAAACAGCAATGTGTGTGTGAAATATGGCATGGGAGGAGAGGAGAGGAGGAGGGGATGGATCTGGCTGTTGTGGCGCGATGGGGGAGGAAGGCTAGGAATGGAATCCCTAGGTGGAGGGGGCATCTTCTTGCCTAGGCAAACATGCTAGAGAAGCCTAGAGAAGCACAAGATCCCAGTCAGACAAGGTAGTTAGACTTTGATACCTTTCACGCCTCCTTTTGCCTTTTCCCTCTATCATATGTTTTTCCATAATTGCCTCTCCATCCACTTCCTTCTTTCCGTTCATTTATTAGGGTCTACCCTTACGAAAGCAAAGTGACGAATGAGAAGGGAGGAGTGACCCAGGGCCATTTAAGGCCGTAATAAAACTCTAAATTACAATTTCATTGGCATTTTGACCTCATTTCCCCTGGTTGTGCCATCCTGATACAAAGAGAAACGCCTTTTTGACTCACTTCACCCATGACCTGGTACAGTAGTCTGCTGATCTAGGACAGGCATGCCTTTATGTTTAGGTGGGTGTGATCCCAGGTGTTGACACTCCTCAAAACGAGTATCGTTACCTGGAATGGGAGAGGGACAAGAAAGAGAGAAAGACAGGGGTGAGGGTGATGGTACCAGAAATTTTTGATGCAGCCCATTGATTTTTTTGTCCCTGATACTGTTGACCACCTCTGTACGGATAGGGACGAGTGAAGTAAACATGCCAGGAACAGATCAATTGGTTGGGAGAGGGAAGGAAAGTGTAGGGTATGAAACAACTGCAGCTGCAGGTGCATGGCATGGCCGGGCAAAAGGTAAAGGATATGACGGTAGAGTCGGGGAAATACTTCTCGGGAAGAAAGAATGCAGCAAACAGCATCATTTTTACCTTCCTCCCCTTTTCGGTATAGTCATTGTGAACAACGACATGCCTCGGGAAGAAAAAAAGTGTCATTCAGATTCAGGAACAGGGTATGCTGCAATTAAATTTCCTCTCACTTCCTGTCCTCTTTGCCTCCTTCTTTGTTCCTCGTCCGTGTTGAAAGAGAGTAAGGCAGAGAGGAAGGCAACAACAAAGAGGCAAGGAGAAATTACCACGATTTTGGGCCATGCAGCTTACCCCTATTATCTATGTTGCACGATATCATCACTAAACAACATCAACGGAAAAAGAAAAAAAAAAAAAAAAAGGCTATAAAACAAACAAACAAACAACATCGACAATGGCTTGTGTATCATAGCCATGTTGTTTGGAGAACCATCCAGATCAACCGAATGAAGTTGTATCATGACGAGAAGGACAAGCCATTTCTTTCATACTCTCTCTGGTCTTCCCGACAACAGTATCCTAGTAGACACATATACACACCGTACTTTTGCCTCACTCACTCACTCGGGCCACGCACCCGATCACTTTTAGTGGTTTGACTTCAAGTGCTCTCGAACCTAGACTATCGCTCTCTCCAGATCGGATCGGTGGTGGTGCGTGTGGTGGAGGGGTGGTCGGTGTGGTAACAGCTATCGGGAGTTCAAGCAAGGTTACCCTCATTATTTGTTTGGCGATGTAAACCAGATTGCTCTCAAGAAAAGCAGTGTTTATGTGCGTGCGTGCTTGTGTGCGCTTTTGCTTTTTTTTTTTTTGCGTAACCCTGGAACCTGCTCAGAAGAGCAGCCAAACTGGCCAACGCACCACCCTCTTCACCAGAGCCCGACTCGTTCTTGTTTTTCTGTGTGTAGAAAGAGCTGTGTCCAAAGGGAAATGGGTGTAATGTGTAACAGTACACTTAACCACCCTTCACCCTTTTTCCTCCCTTTTTCCTGACCTTCGAATCTTTCTTCTGTCCCTGCCTTGTCTCCTCGACATGATTTTTCCCGCATATCCCTTTTCTATCCCTTCGACAGAAACAATCTACTTGTTCCACTTTAATTAAACACACCACTCACTCACCTGTGCCTGAAGTTTATTTTATTGCGTGGTCAGGAGGAGAACAGAGGGAGGAAGGCAGGAGTAATAACGAGTGATGACTTAGAACGGAAATCCTGGCGAATGGTAATTAGCAGAAGGAAAATGAATCAAATTACCTCTTTTCCTTTTGTCGTTGTTGTCGGTCTCTATCCAAACGACTGGGTCCCAATTAACGTAGCAGCGGGAGATCTACCCAGAGAAGCGAGAAGCGAGATCAAACAAACGCGGGAGGTGAAAGAGAGGGAATTATCGAGATTCAAACTTTTTTTTGTCCTCTTTCGCCTTTTTTTCTTGTTCCTTGCGTGCCAGGGTAATTCAGTTAAATGACGAATCCAGAAAAAAAGGAAGGGCATTCCATTGATTTAACTCATCTATCCTCCCTTTTTGTTTCGTTTTTTGTTGTTGTTAGCACGTTGTTGATTGTCGCGCTGCCTAGGGGATAAAAGGAAGAGAAGCTCTATAGGGTAGGGGTTCTGTTACCATGCTCCTTCCCTTTCCTCTATCTTTTGCAATTGGTTTTGGCATGGAGCATAGACTAGCATCTGCCTTGGCTTAGGAGACGTTTGGCGTTACAGCTTGTTCGATCGTGTTTTTTTTCCCTATTTTCCTAATTCCTTTTTGGTTGTGAGCAAAAGGCGTTGTTTTGAGCCATCTGCCCCATTTGAACCACTGAAAGTACCAGTATGTATTTTCTTCTTGGCTGGCGCCGCAGGAACTCTACCTCCATACATAGTACAGTACGGGATAGAAGCACGAAGGAAATGATACGTGAAGCGAAAAAAAAAAGAGGGGAAGAATTATGGAATCGAGGGTTGCACAGAACTTCATTATATGTAAATTAGAAGTGATCGGGGTATGCTCTTTCTTCCTCTTTTGGATTTATCTTTCCTTTCGTTTGCATTCGCTCTTTGTGCACTCTCATTCTCTCTTTCGTTGTTTCTTCTCCACTACAAGAGTCATCACATGTAGATAGATAGGTAGAAGTGGGCGCATGAACATGAACATTGTATATGTATGAGCGGGCGCAGGATAAAAAATAACAAAAGTGGGTGCGAACACACATTTGTAAAAATTTTATATTGCAGTTTCAGACAAAAACGATCACCGACGCAGATAACTGTGAATGCGAATGCAAACGCCTCTATTGTGATGCGTAAGTTGAGGAATGGATGTTGGAAAGGAATTGGTACAGGTGCATGCGCGGTGTTATTGTACCACGTACTCTATGTAGGCCTATTGGCATTTTCCTTTGCGACAATTTTACCTTTATTCCCTCATCTCTTCCTCCACGCCCATCCACCTAAATGTTTGTAGCAAGAGAGAAAAAGAGGCAAAAACAAAATAATGGTATAGGATCATAAAGCGATCGAGGGGCGGAGGAGACCAATTATTGGGCCTTGTGCTGAACTGAAAATTAATAATTTGTATATGTTTTCGTGCCAATTGCCGTTAGTGCCATTTGGTTTATTGTACGTCTGTGTGTGTGTGCGTGTGCCTTGCCTTAGATCTCAGTCTTCTTTACAGTTCTCTCGTTGTTCTGTGCCTTTTTTCCGTTAATTAGTACTGTTGATCCGGTGCGTTCGTGCGTTTTGTAGTTTTACGGGAAGGGAAAAAGGCAGAGAGTTTATGTCTTGCGCATTATCAAATAGTGGCAAGTGGAGATGGAAAATGGTACTGGTGCAAGGTGCCCCTTCACCTTCAGTCTCTTTCAGTTTATCCTTTTGGCTGGTCTGGCTCAAAATTTTCCAGCTCCTTGCTACACACTAACCTGTTTCGTATTATATGTTTGTTTATATGTAAACAAGACCCTCGCTCTTTTTGCCACAAAGGTGGTTGTCTGCTTGCAAGCCGTTTACTTGTGTGCTCTCGTTGTTTTTTTTTTTTTTTTTTTTTTTTTTTTTTTTTTTTTTTTTTTTTTGGCTTGTGCCAACTGGTACGCAGGTAACAAGGGCTAATGACCTTTATTCCCTATTTTCTCCTGCCTTTTTACTTTCTTTTTTTCTTTGTTCGATTCAATGTGTGGTCTTGGTTGTTCTCAGTCAAGGTGTCCATTGTTTTGTTTGAAAGAAGGTCGAAGGACAAATTGCAGTCAAAGTTTAAATGAGAATAGAGGGCCATGAATGGAAAGAGAGAGTGAGTGGGCGCACGCCCTCTCTGAACGGCTTTATCCCGTTTTGTTATTTTTTATTGACAACACAACCACAGTTGTACTGAACTCAATACATATCTGCCATTGAATTATCTATTTTATAATTTTTCAGAATGGATGCAATCACAGCAAAAATAGGGTCTGGGCACCCCTTTATTTCCTTTTGATTCGTCTGAGGATACTCTACTAATTCATCTCCCTCCACTTACACTCCCTTCACAAAGGCTGTGATGCCGCAATTTCCGGGTCCCTCTGCCCCTTTGTTTTGAATGTATTACATTCATTATGTTACTCCTTAGCATTTCCTACATGTTCGGTTGTGTATAAAAGCACCGGCCATTCCCCCAATCTCATTTTTTTTTCCTCATCGAACTCTCCCTCCTAGCTATTGCCATAGCAAGTAAACAACAACCCCCTCCACCCCCACAACCATCCCCTACACTACACTCTCCTCTTCACTCTCGCCTTACCACCGAGTTAAACCCCCAACTCTTTCACTTACAACTCCATCCTCAATCTCAACCCTTTCCACATTTTAACCAACATGGTTTTCAAGTCCTCCCTCTCCATCCTCCTCGTCGCCACCTTGGCCGTTCTCTCCAACCTCGCCCCCCAAGCCGAGGCTCACTCGTGGGCCGACTGCATTGACTGGAAGTCCGAGAGCAGCACCAACAAGTGGACCAAGGGCAAGTGCAATGGTTACGCCCGCCGCTACCCCGTCAAGCCCAAGTTCGCCTCTCTCGACAGTGCTTCTCCCAACCGCCACTACCAGCAGGACCATGACAACGTCAACAGCCAGCCCGCCTGCTCTGACGGCAGGGTCGGTGAGGAGTCAGGCGCAGACGAGACTCGCCCTCCCAAGATCCCCGATGCCTACTACAAGACCTCTGGCAAGAACTCTGGCTGGGGCAAGATGACCGTCACCACTGCTGGTGATACCCTCTGCGTCCGCTGGCCCGCCAAGAACCACGCTGGTGATCGCGATGGTGGCCGTGTCCTCATCAACTGGATGAAGGATGACATGAAGAAGAACCACGCCCAGTCCGTGTTGAACAAGCACCAGTTGACCACCCTTGATTACTCCGCTTGTGACAAGGCCCGCAACTCCGATGTTCGCCCTTGCGGTGGATGCTTCAAGGTCCCTGCTAACTCCACCCCTGGCATGTACCTCCTCCAGTGGCGCTGGCGCCTCAACGACAACGAGTGGTACACCTCGTGCGCTGACGTTCAGGTCACCAAGTAAACACCTTTTCATCGGCCTCATACCCCTCCCCTCTCCCCTCTTCATTTTGCTCATTCTCTTCTATTCGCTTTGTCAACAAATCTCCTCCTCTCCGCCCCGTAGTGTACACCAGCTTAGAATGTAGTTCGTTTTCGAAAACAAAAAAAGTAATGAGCAAGCTTTCGGAAATTGTACAAGTTCTTCCCCTTCCTTTCAGTTTTTTCTCAAAAATAAAAGTATACCTTCATTTCATTTACAGTACATCTCTCTCTCTCTACTCTACTATGCTGTACTTGTGTAAAGCTATGGCTCTTGTGTATGTGTTCAATTGTGCAAGCCAAGAAAAGCAGGTACAAGTGTGTCTCGCCTTGTCTACGATGCAAGCCAAAGAAGCGGTTTCATTTTGTATCTTTATTTCTTCATGTGCATATACCTTGATTACGATTTGATTTTGTACTTTGCGCCCTTTTTTTAAAAAATCTATTTCTTCGGTATCTTCCTCTCGATCGCTTGCTACTTACTCTACAGTACTCTCTATCTCTCTCGACTTGTTCATATCCCTACTCCGATGGCTGGCTGTATATCTGTATGTCTGTCTGTCCTCCTGTCTGCTGTGTCAAACTAATATTTGTTCCCCTGCGCACTTTTTTTTATATATCTCTTTCTTTTACGCCGTCTCCCTCTAAAGTCCGATGTCTAATGACGCCAAAACGAAAAAGGAAAGTGAAGTACCCACATCACAAACATCCCTTTTTTTATTTGTGCTGATAGGTGCCGATTCATAAATTAATCGATGAAACAGGGGGGACAGTGTCAATTTCTGGAATGCAAGGGGAACAAGCAAGATCCCCTGGATATCTCTGTGTCTTGTTCCTGGAAGTTCAAGGCTTTCTTATGCCCGGGGGTCAACTTACTACAATAGGGCTGACCCAGAGTAGGGATTGGAAACAAAGGCACAAAGGCAGGATAGGGGTAGTGGCGAGGAGAGGAAATGAGATTATGTTAGTGTCAACACTAAACCCTTCCTTTTTGCCTTTTTGTCTCTCTCCTCCACTGTCTACCCCTGCTTTGCTTTCAATTTACTCTACAACTGCTGTCTGTGCCATCATTACTGACGTCGAGTCCGCCTGCTGTCTAGGTGTTGTGTGATGATCAGATGAGGGAGTTGTCCAGGTGGTGTTGAAGAGATGAGCTGAATGGCGAGAGATGAGTAAGCCTAGTAAATGTAGTAAGTATAACGAGGCGTAGTAAGTGGTTCGTTGTTGTTTGGTTGCAGTGAGCGGTCTTGTGGTGAGCGTGGCGGGTGTGAAGTATAATTAGATAGTCTGGGACCCACACATAGTCAGTCGTGTATGTACTGTACATACCCACAAACCACAACACCACAGGTCCAAAAATCAACAGGGTACCTTTTACCCCATAACAGATTCCCAACGCCCTTTTTAATCAATCACAATAGCTGCAAGCATCCGTTAACTCAGCCCCCGAAGGGATCAATATGACCGAGGCGGATAAAAACAGATCGGACGGAGACAAACAGCACTGCTACTGATGTATGCAGGCTATATGAGAGGATGACGTTTACAGCTGTGAGCAATAGACAGAGCCTGTCTGGTGAGTTGTGGTGTAACGGGCCTTTGCACCAGGCTCACAAAGGGAGGAAGGAAAAGGTCACTTGGCCACCCTTTCCTTTTTTTTCCCTTCTCTCTCCTTTTTTATCAGCCGTTTGCTGCTAATCTAATTTAGGCTGTCAGAGCTAATTTATTTTCTAAGCCACCCATACTGGTGATCCTCAGCCACTCTCCAACAGTCGACGGTCGTCAGCTTTCTTGTATGCATTTCCTTCTTTTCACGGTCCCCCTGGCCAAAGCTATGGGAAAACGACCCAATAATACAACGTGGCCGCAAAGCACGCATGCATCTCAATTGTAGCTGAAAGAACGAACCGGCAAAATACTGAGTTTTTATAACTATGATTTAATAAAGAAACTGATCGTTGTATAACCTTCGTCATGGGTGTCGCTTTGGCCCATATGAGACAGAAAATTCATCTCCGCCTTTTCCGCTATTCCTTTCTGCCTGTTCTTTCGCCTCAATTAGCGCTCACATATACGCACAAACATATGGAAGGAAGGGTCGAGCGGGAATATGGGAAGAATGGAGGTGAGTGGAAATGGGAAGAGAGATGGGGTGAGTCTATCCGTCGTTACGTTTATTGCTCGCTGGAATGGACCCGATCTTGCAAGGAGCAGGGCACGGAGGAAGAGGGGGGAGAGGAGTACAAAGAATAGGAGGGGAGGGACAAGACCACGTTATGTTAATTTGCTCACTAACTGGAGTAGACTCAAGCTGGAAGAAGGGGGAAAAGAGAGGGACCCGTTCCGCTGTTCCACAGAAAATAAACTAAACAAACAGAGATAAATTGGTATGCATGCTCCAACCAATTTCCCGTTTTGTTGTTGTTGTTGTTTGGTGGTGGTGGTGGTGGTGGTAATAAACAAAGTTTTCCGAGGCCACCTTGTTTTTCTTTTGTATCGTTGCCTTTAGATTATGGGCACTGAAGACAGCAAGTTGATCGTTGCATGGCCAGGGGAGCTTGTCCAGACCTGTGAGCTATTTGTTTGTTTGTTGATAAAAGTGCGGGTTTTTTTAAACAGTTGACTCCCAACTTCAGCAAGCGGTATATCTCAATGTTTGTTCAACTCATGGAATAGATGACGTCAGTGACGAAGAGCATGCCTTCGCAAGAGATCCGCGGAATGTTATTGTGCCATAACAAATCCTTAGTAACAGAGGACTAAAAAAGTAGAGGCACTCAACGGGATAGAGGAACCATATGATGGCCCTCTCATGGTCACTGGTAAGCAACTAGGGATTTGGTACTTCCTCCTCACGGTTAAACCCCCACGTAATTAATTATATTTAAAATTTAGGTCAGGTTCTTTGTCGCGCCAGTCGAAGCGGTAGAAAAGAAAAGTGCTAGAGAGGGAGGACATCAATTATTTCTCAACTATGTCCGTCTTCTTCTTCGTTGTCCTCTTCAGCATATTTGCTGCATCTCCTGAAAGTTGATCATGTCCTGTTTCTTTTAGGTTGAGCGTATCTTGCTGTATGTGTACAGTATCGACAAGTTGGAGATCAGAACGGACATGAAGTGATGGTAGTGTGTTCAGTTAGTAGGCTAATCGGGTGACTGTCATTGAGGACAATGCAGCACGAGCGATCAAAGGTACAACCAGTAGAGGGCAAAGGGAAAGCGGGAGAGGACCCCAGGGTGAAGAGCTCCAGGAGAAAGAGTGAGAAGAGAAGGGTAAGATAGATGATGTCCAGCGAAAGATGGACATCAAGACAAGGAGATAAAGTATATGGAGAAAATGATATATTGTGAAAATGAGAACTAAAAGGAACTAGGGAGGGTTCTAAGGTAATGCTAGCTATTTATATGAGGGGGAGGTTCGGTCCAAGTCCTAACGGGTCGGGGTCGTGGGATCGATCGATCATGCGAGCCCTCGGGGATGCTTCCTAGGTCGGAGCTACCGGGGTCTAAGGGAGCCTCCAGGCGGACCGAAGCGTACCGGGACTTAGGATACTAGGGGAACAGTAGGCGACGTGATAACCAGATAGTCTACAGGTGGACATGCTTAAAGGGATGCAAGGAATCCTGCAAGTGTTGATGATTGCACCTAAGGAGACGAAAATTCTTACACACAATTAGTGGGTTTTTTGGGGGGTTTTTTTTTAAAAAAGGCTTCCACGGCCTGGGAGTCTCAGAATTTTCGCCTCCTTAATCACACTCAGTGTTGATAGGATTGATATGTGGGAGGAACTGGCAAAGGGTGACATAGTGCCTGTACAAATCTTTACTCCCTGCCTCTCTTGCTGTATGAAAGATAAAGAATAGTAAATATCCCTACTGTTTTTGTGAGTAGGCTACCTATCTTTCATTCCACCATCAGTTGACGATCGCTAGGTCTTTGACAGGAGCGATTAGAAGGCTGTGAATGAAATACACGCAAGCAAATGGTAAGTAAGGATAAAGGATGAGGTAAAGCGTGCGGTCTACAAATGGACATCTATCTCTTTGACCCTTAATTTTCCTGAAAGGCGCGTCCTTTCATCCGTTACTACTGGTTATTGATGGTGTCTGGATTCGAGGACCGGAGGGGACTGATTTCGATCTGATCTTGGATCTTTGTTCACCATCGCCTCTTCCCCTGAGGTTTCAAATCGAGATCTCGCACTTCGAAGGTGTGAAACCGGGCAAACCAGCATGGCACCCCCATTTCGTCTGTACGCGGCAGCAGCTCATGAAGGGGCTGCACGAACAAGATGTTTGGGGAGCTAACTCTGTCTGGATATTTTAGAAATATCCTCTCTGTCAAAGAACAACTCATGGAAATTGTGTGATGTCTCAATGGAGATCGCTCACCTGTTAGAAAGGGCTGTTTCAAAAGTAGGAGTTCGATTATTAACGATGTTCATTGGGCTAATGCGGGATTTTTGTCTATATCCTAGTTGTAGGCTGTCGACCAGAAACTAATAACCATTCTATAAAGGTCATTTCAACAAAAGACGTTTTTGCATTTATTTACGCCGAAAAGAAGACTACTCTCCTCGTTCATCATTTTTTTTTATCTCATGCTTCTCCGCTGTAAGGTTGATTGTCCGAAGTTTTCCTTCTTTCTTCTCTACACGACTTATGTAGAGTCAAAAGCGGCTAGGACAGAAAATTGAGAACTGAATAAGCGTAGAGAGTGAGAGAAATGAGAGGGCAAAGGGATTGGTATTTAGAGAAAGAGAGAGTGGGAGAAGTTCTTCGTTTCTTCCGGCGAGTGTTCCGGGCCTTTCTCTGACATTTCATGTTTTGTTTTTTTGTCATACAGAACCGGTTTTCTCTTAAGGGCTTGGTTCCTGTTTGGTATGATGAGTTTGATATGATTTTCTAAGTGCAGTCTGTCGTCTTTTTTAGCCCCCAGCAGATTGTAGTGGTGTAAGGATCTTTTAGGCCTCTGATAAACTCACTGCTCTTGCGAATGTTCGGATCGATGAGCAGAAAGGCATGGGGACGAAGAAAGTTATGAGGGGATGCTGAAGAGACCCACTCCATTTCTTCTTTTGTTGCAGTGGTTCATCTGTCACGTGGACCACATAGAGAAGAAAAGAAGGCGGGTGTGTGTGGGTGCATAATCCCTTTTCTTCGATTGCATGGCTCTCCTGGATCGGGCTTTGACATCTATCGCAGCAAAAGAATGGAAAGAGAAAGAATGAAGATACACGACATGGTTGCATTCGATCGAGTGGAGTTCACTGGGGAAGAAATTCAAGCAGACAGGGCTCAGTGTTTACTTTAGCGCAATCAAATTGCAGTGATCAACTTGGCACCCCGCAAAAATAACCCCTGACATCGTTGCTTGCATGGACCAATTACTTCTTTCTCTGTAGAACCAGGAGAGAGGTGAACACAAGAGGGAGGGAGGGGGGAGTCCCACGGCCTTTCGAGTGCCAAGTTTGTCTTTTGTAAATGGTTACTGAAAATGGTAGGCAACGAGGGAAGTTAGCAGTGTCTACGCCCCAGCTTGTTTTACGTTTATACAAAAGAATGATAGATGATCGCCTTTTTGGACTAAGACAAAGCCTCTCCCAATCAATGCACCAATGCTTTGCCCGAGAGGAGAACAAAAGCATCGATCTGCCCCTTGCATATCCCCCACATAAACGTCCCTTGCCTCCTTAGTCTTTTTTTTTTTTTTTTTTTTTTTATATATTTCGAATTTGAACTAGACTGTCGAGACGTTAAAAAGAGATTGAGCAGGAAAGGAGAGAGGGAGGAGAGTAGAAAGGTCGATTCCTGCATCAGCCGTTACATCAACAGCAAGCAACCGGATTGGCGGATGGGGGATAGGGCGGGAGAGAGAGATAGGCTTGCCAATGGACCGGTCGAGTAGGCAAGGTTCTCATGTCACGCTTTATTTACCCTTCACCCACTTTTTTTTATTCCATCTTTTCACATATACAATCAAGGGAAAATCATACTGTGTTTATTTTCCCCACACTTTTGATTTCTCTTTTTTATTTTCGTTTTCGTGGTTGAGTTGTGGACCGGAACTTTCCGAGAAATGGATCGCGTGGCTTCCGAAGCAAACTCTTTCTCCGCATTGTCGTCGTGTTCCGGCATTTCTTTTCTTTCCATACGCGATAAACAAACGCTCGAGCGACAAGACTAAAGAGATGAAGGAAAGGGTGGGGTGAATGAGAGGGAGGAAGGGTGTGCGTGTGGTCAGTTTTGCCAATTGAGAAAAGAAAATAATGCGGAGAAATCGAGAACCCTCGTTTTCTCACACCCCGAGGGTACAGGAAGAAGGGAAAAGATGAAAGATGGGGTAAAAGGAGTCATTAGGTTCGCGTCCCTCTGTTCCTCCTCTTTCCGGAGGAGCTTCGCTGTTATTCCTCCTTCCTCCTTTCCCTCTGTTTTCCTTGTACCTTTCAGTGGTGATGAGGTCAATGAACAAGAGCATAAACAAAACAAAGCGAGGCACTCGTTTTCGTACAACCGTAAATACCTTGCCACTCTCCTCCTCACTTTTCTTGTCGGCTGCACTCTCTTCCTCTTGAGAAGAGCAGCATGTTAGCGAGATTTTTTTTTTGATTTCAAATAAACTGACCATTGAGCGGCGCGCGCATTCACTGTGAGAGCTAAGCTAGCTGATACTGTGGTCGAGGGTTGAGAAAAAAATGGGATCCTTGTAACTCGGAGAGTCGGTAACGTAGGAGTTTAGATGAAGAATGAAAAAACGAGTTTTTTTGCGAGAAATTTGACCGTAGTCCTCAAAGGCCAAACCTAACCCAGAGCACACTGTTTCTCATTTTCTTTTCCTCTTTATCTCTTTCTTTCTATACCTTACTCTTTTGGTGCGAATTGAGTGAGTGTGTTGAGTAACATGATGGTGAATGGACGATATGAACTGAATGAACGTATGTGTTGGAAGTTGAAGTTGAGGTTGAGGTTGAACGAGTTGTATGTAACAGAGCGACATCCAGTTTGAGTTCAACACACCATCAACCCAGTCGATGCTCAAACTCTCTTTTGCGGTTCTCTCAACTCCTTAATCACTGGTTTTTTTTTTTTTTTTTTTTTTTTTTTTTTTTTTTTTTTTTTTTTTTTTTTCATCACTGGGGACACACAGAGAGAGCCGCTCATTTCTTTTTTCTCCTTTTTGCCCTGACCATCCGAACCTCGATTGGTTGGTTGAATGAATGCTTTCATATGTATGCGATGTGTTTGTTTGTGCTTGTGCTTGTGATGGGCGAGGCAATTTGATCTTCTAGTCTACCTCTTAATATTCGGATCCTTTTTTTCCTTTTTACAGCGTCTTTTCTTCTCCTTTCTTGTTCTTTTTTCTATTATTTTTGTCTTTTCTGTTCTTTACCCTCACAACTCCTTTCATTTTGTTCATTCGTTTTTTGTTTTTGTCGTTTGCTCATTTCATTGTACCTCATTTGTTTTCTTTTTTTTTTTTTTTTTTCTCATTAATTAATATTCAAAGTGATCTACTCATCGACGCCATTACTTTCTCACTCACGCACCTAACAGCCTCGCTCTTCCTTCAATAGAGTCTCCTTCCTTTCCTTTTCTATCCTTCTCCACGTTCCCCCTTTTACTTCTATTTTTCTTTTTATTTTCTCCGCACACCCTTCCAGTACCTACCAGACTGTACCCTTTCGCCCACTTCTTTCGATCTTCCTACCCTGTCCTTTCCTCGCTCACTCAGCACTCTTCACCACAATCCATCCCTTTATTTTTCTGTCGGATCATATTTCAGGCATAAACTCATCTCTATTCAACCTTACACCCACCTCTCTCGAAAGCACCAAATCTTCTTCGTTCATCATTTTTGAAATCACTCGCTCTCTCCTCTAACGGACCCTTGTTTGGCCCTTTTGTTGTTGTTTACCCTCTTCATTAATCCTCAACTCAAAACACAACAAACAAAAACAATATAAACCCAACCTTCCCTAGCCAACAACAAGCACCTATCACCTGGAGACCCCTTCTCCAGCCCAACATACTTCCATCCCCGGGACTATCACTATTTACTAAGATAATTGCAGACCAACCCATACTTTTTTGGTCTCTTTTCTTCTGGTTCAAAGTCGTCCTACCCTTACAAACCTCCTTCTCTTTCAGCTTTTGTTCAATTGCACGGTTCTCTCTCCTTGTCGTTCTTACTCATCTCAATATGACATTCTCTGGCCTCCCCAGTCTTCGCGATCCCAAGCACAGTCTCAAAAACTCACACTCGGGTTCGTCGGCATCTTCCTCCCCAAGCAGTTCACCCAGTTCATCACCTACCACTAAACCGGTTTTTGGTCAACAACAGCTTCAACAGCAGCCTCAACAACAACAGCTTCAACAGCAGCCTCAACAACAACATCAGCAACAACAGCAACAACAGCACCAGCAGCAACAGCAGCAACAGCAACCTCAGCAAGGCGGGGCTGCTGTCCTGGGTATTGCAGACCATCCTACGGTCAATGTTGCCCCACCTTCGACAACTACGTCAATAGCGGAGGGGGCACGGCCTGTTGTCACTGGGAACAGTGGAGCTCTTGTTATGATGTCGGTCGCGGCGGCTAATGTCCCGATAGAGACTACCATCCCCACAAGCTTGACCGAGAGTTCGTTCCAAGGACTGATCCAGTCGTCCTTTGGACATGTTCTCAATTCTCTCTCTCCTCAGGGGATGGTGGAGATCCCTCAGTCTGAGTCTCAGTCGAGCACAAGTATGAGCACGGTCGATCTGCACCAGCTGCAGGTCCAATCGCCTGGTCAACTATCGATGCTTCTCTCTCCTATGGCTGCATCGCCAACGCCCATTGTGACCAAGAAGAAGGCTGCTCCACAGAACCTGAGTCCTGCTCACAGTGCAGCCTACCGCAAGCGGTTGAATGTTAATCAAGGTACAGTACCCTGCAACACAACATGCCCGTCTTGTCTCTTCTTTATTCATCCTAGTGTACCTTTAGTCAGATACATTGAAACTCTATTCGACCAGCCACCCTCTGTTTACACCTCAGACCCCCAGCCCCCACGTCCTATTCCTACTGTCGTTGTGACTAGCTGTCCAATCTATTTTATTTTTCCTTGTGTGGCTCACCCTCTCGATCTTTTTTCCGCCCCACAATCCCACAAAAAAGAGAGAGCTGATACCGAACAATGAGTTGTGAAAGAGTGGCAATCAACATGTAATATGATCCGCAAGAGCACCTTCTCTTCCTTTTTTCTCTTTTTTTGCTGCTCGTATTCCCTCTTCTTTTGCGTTTCTTCCGTCATCTGTAAATTTGCGCCGCAAGGTGGAACCAATCGTATTAACCATAGAACATCATCTGTCTTCTTTTGTCTTCTTTGGTCATATCAAATACTCTCTTTTATACCTTGTCATTTCCACACTTTCTTCGTATTCAATTGCAACCGGCCTGTCTTGTCAGTCTGCGACTGGTGCAGATACAGAAAAATCAGATGTGATCGCGAGTCGCCCTGCAACTCCTGCCAGCACTCCAAGCGAGAGTGCATCCGTACCCCGCCCTCTGCCCTTCTCGCCAACCAACAACAGACTCACCCCGCCGAAGATCAAGAATCCATCGTCTCATCCCCTGCAAGCTCAACAGGAAAGACGAAGCGAGCCCGTGCCATCAACAAGGACGGCAGATCCCGTCGTGCCTCCAAGTCCTACCGTGGAAGCAGCATCAGCTCCCACCATAGTTCCTCTTACACCTCGTTCTCGTCCGACAACGACGGCTCTGATGAAGTCGATGAGAATGATGGCGAGGATGAGACAAAGCCATCCAGCGGCTCGAGAGCTGGCGAGTCGTCCGTCTCGCCTGTGGTCGGATCCTTGACTTTGGCTGGCTTGGGCCTCTCCGGCTTGGGTTTAGGCCTTGGCAGACTTGGATCTAACCTTAGTCTAGATGCAAGACGTGGGAGTGACTTTCAGGTGGCGAGCCCACCCTCATTCGGTTCTAGCATGGCTGCCTTCCAAGAGAGCGTCATGCCTCAGCAGATGAGCCTGCAGGACCAAGAGCACCTTGAACGTATGCAGCGGATTGAGATGTTGTTGTCCAATGTAATCCCTGGTGCTGCCGAGTTCATCGCCAGTGGTTTGCAAGGCTCTTTGCCTCTGCAGCAGCAGCATAGCCAGCATCTCATGCAACAGCAGCGTCGAGCCTCTGTCGTGGAAAAGAAGGGGTTGTCGCTTTTAACCCACAACCTTGATCTGCACGAACAACAGTCTCAGCACGATCGCATTTTGTCCCCTCAAGAGCGCTTAGCCAAGATGGCTCTATCGTCGCCTGCCATCAGCACGACCATGGCTATGCCTTGGTCAAGCTCTCCCTCCGGCCTGTCCTCCCTCCGTGAGGAAAACGAGCCTACCGTGTCTCAGTCGACGTCCTCTTCATCATCGTCGTTGCCAGTGATGTCTGGCCCTGACTACATTGAGCGCATGAAGCGAATCGAGATATTACTGGGAACCATTCAAGATGTTCCTCTTGCTAAAGCACTGATTTCTCAATCTCAGGGCCATTCTCTCTCCAGCGGCTCCTCAAGAAGCAACAGCGTCGATGTCGCTGACACCAATAAGTCGTCCAAGAAGGTTTCCAAGGTAAACGCACTGTTGTTTTGTTTGTTAATTTGATGGCGCTTTTTTATCTTGATAGAGGTACATTGCTAAGACCTTTCGTTTGCATACCAATCCTCTTGTTTATCTCACTCGTATAGAAGGAACTGAAGAAGCATGGCAAGGCCGATGGTAAAAAGTCAAACTACAACAGCGATGGTACCGTCATCAAACGACCTCATGTCGCCGCTGGTTTCGCCGGACAGAAGCCTCCACCCAAACTCCCTCAGGCCATCGCCGAGGCCGCTCAGAAGAAACAAGCTACCCGCAAGAAGCGTGTCTCTGCCGCCGCTGCCGCTAAAGCTGCTGCTTCTGCAGCTGCTGGCACCACCGCCATTGGATCTGGGTCTGAGTCGAACAACATTGCCTCAACTCTCCTATCGTCAGTCTCGATGCCCTTGGGTGGATCTTCCTTGAGCACTGTGCAGAGTCCCGATGGGAGCAAGATAGACTCTAGGATGATAACCATCTCGACAACAGCCTCCCTTGAGATTCCATCCACCTTTGACAACGAGTCTTCGTCTTCTTCTTCATTTGTGCACCAACAGCAGCAACAGCAAGCCCAGCAACAGCAACGGCAACAACAACACCAGCAGCGGATGTTGAACATTCAGCAGCAACAACAGCATCAGCACCAGCTGCAAATGGCCCAGCACCGCAACTCGATTTCGTTCCAGTCACAAAGCCAGTTGTTCAACCCTTACCAACAGCAACAGCAACAGCAACAACAGCTTCCTATGTCGGGCGTTAGCTCGATGAACATTCCTATTGCGGACTCGATGTCCTCGTATGGATCTTTGGTCGTCCCCGCCTCGTCCTCGACAAGCTCCTCCCCGTCTTCGTCGCCCAACATCTCTAAAGCCACCGCTATCGGTCAGGACAACAGCATGGCCATGTCGGGTCACCAACAGCAGCAGCAGCACCAGCAGCAGCACCAGCACATTTCGTTCCCTCAGACCCAACTCTCGGGAGATTTCGAGATGGGCTTTGATATGCGTCAGGGAATGTCCTCTGATGTCGATCTCCAGGCTCCCAATGATACCCATATCCACCCCTTCGTGCATCCTGGTCAACAACAGCAGCAACAGCAACAACAGCAACACCATCAACAATCTATCCATATTAGCCAGGACGGGTTTGCGAATTTCGGATTGCACATGGACGAGTCGTTGGAAGGGCTGATGAAAAAGAGCTTGGGATCCTTTGACCGTCTCATGGAGAGTCTCTCTAATGATTCTCCTTCGCTCATGGAGCATCACCGTCATCTTCCTCAACAGCAACAGCAACAGCTTACACCTTCGACACCCATTGCTTCTGTGGACCAGTTCTCGTACTTTCAGAGCTTGCAGCAAACGCCTACTCCACAACAACAACACCTTCAGCAACAACAGCAACAACAGCAGTTCCAGCACAGCCATCAACAACAGCAGGGCCAGCAGGGTCAGCAACAGCAGCAGAGAGATATGAGTTTCCAGGAGATGTCAAGGACAATGTGGATGCCTAACCATTCTGGAGGTGCCGCATCCTTCTCTGTCCCTGCCAATCCCGATTTTTCTTGGTCGTCTCCTCCTCAACAGCAGAGTACGATGCAGAGTATCAACATCTCTGCCAACAATTCTCCACGAGAAGAGTTGGAAATGGAGTTAGGGCTTGAGAACCATCAGATTGTGCAACATCAACAACAGCAGCAACAACAGCAGCAACAGCAGCAACAGTTAAGTGCACACGCATTGTTCCAGCAGCAGCATCAAGAGCAGCAGCGTCGTCATATGGAGCAACAACAACAGCAACAGCAACAGCAGCAGCAGCAGCAGCAGCAACAACAACAACAACAACAACAACAACAGCATAGGGTGTCGCTTCAGCACCAGCACGAACAGACGTTTTATATTCCACAGATGGAGGACGACGATGAAGATGAGGATGAGGATGAGAGCAACGATGGTCTGCCCGACCATGTATGACGGAACCATTCGTTCCTTTCACTTTCTATCCACACGTTACCCCAGTCCCCTCTGTTCTGAAAAGACAGCAGGGCATTTTTATTTTTTTTTGTTCTTTTCGGTTTTCTCCTCTCATCGTTGCTTTTCATCCGCATCCTGTCCTCGCTTGTACCATAATCAACTTCTTCTCTCCTTCTCCTCTTCCCACTCCCCAAATTTCAACATTAAATAATCATATTTTAATTTTTTTGCCTCGCTTTTTTCGAATCGTCTCATGGTTCACTAAATCAGTTCAGGAGGCACTCAAGAAAGACGCAAAATACTCATCCAAATCCGCCCAGGTCGCCGTACCAATACTGGAGACCCGGAACGCGATATGCGTATCTGGACGCAGAACAATGATTCCTCCTCCTTGGACCAGAGACGCGCTTTTTTCATCGGTGGCGTGTAAGACAGTCCTGCGAATCCAAACCATTGGTGTAATCGTCCGTCTTCAGGATCAATATAAAACTTTCCGGACCCCGCTGTCCTGCTCGCCATTGCCGTCATTGAGTCGTGGTTATCCGATTCGGACGATGCGGCGCTGGAGATCACATGGACCATAACTGAGGCGTCGACTTCATCTTCTTGCTACTCGTTCTCATCGACTCCGGGATCGAGCTCGAGTTCGAGTCCAACACAACCCCAAGTCCAGGCCACCTAGACGACCAAACCCGCTGGTAGTGCTCCACATCATTGACAAGACTCGCATCCAACTCCCTCGCTGTCGCCAGACAATCTGCCGCAAAAACTAGGATATAGAAGACTCCTGGGAAGCCGAGGAGGTCGTACAGTCGAATTCCTGTTGTCGTTTCCTGTCGTTGATCGGTCGAGTTTCCTTCCAGTTCAGTCAGCGACTCTAACCTTGGTTCTGGTATATCAACAGGTGCGGTGAAGGGGGTGAGGATATCGTCGGAGGCGCGTTGGCCAATGGAAGCGGGCCCTGTGGGTGGGCAGGGGTAAGATTTGTGGGATCTGTTGATTGTGTTTTCGTGGTACCTCAGTCACAACTATGTAAAGAATAATGAATGGTTCGCAGTCAATCTCTAGCAGTGATGCCGTCTTTCATAAGCAGCAAAAAGGAGAAATGTTCCCGTACCATAGAATAAGGGGTTGGACGGCCGCCCATAGGTAAATAGCGCATAATATACGGCAAGAGGATAAGCATCAATCTTCTCAGATTAGAAGAAATCAGCCTTGGTAAACACCATTGTCAAGTGTCGTGGCCGAGTACTTTACAATCTCGTCTGCAATCGGGATCTGTTCGTCGTTGTAGTGTCCAGGAGCGAGGGGGCTGCTGTGCCGTTGAGTACCAAGGCGATCTTCCATGTTAGGTTGTATGCATCCTGTAGACTTGTGTTCAGTCCTGTTTGTTCCCATTGTGAGTGTAAAGGTGAAAAGCAAGTTAATTTGATATGTGATACAATGAAAAGCGCAACACATGAATCCATCGTGGCAAAAGTACCTTGACCGCCAGCAGGAGAATGGCAATGGGAAGCATCACCCGCCAAAAAGATGCGTCGTTTATCCACAAACTCATTCGCCCTTCGCTCATTCACCCTATAGTACGTGATCCAGTTATAACTCAAGACCTTCATCTTGAGAGCGCTCAGGGTATCCTGGAGGAGGCTCTCAAAGTATTCCTTGCCGACGGTTTTAGGATCTCGTGCTTCGAATTGTTCTTGTGTCAGGAGGCCGTCATCGAGCATGAGGCGGACGCGGTTGTCGCCGTTGATGAACCTATTTTCGGAGAGTGAGAATGAAAGGAGGCGGCGCAAGTTAAGAGAGAGGAGATTGAAGGATAAGCCAAGGCGCAAGGTAAGGCGCAGGTCGAGGACACTAAATTGTTCGGGTGAGTGGAAATATAGATGAGAAGCAAAAATCATGGTTTAGCGCATTGTTGCAATCGGCAAATGGGTAAGGGTCTAGAATCACAAGTTCCACAAGAGGAGTACAAAAGAGCACCATGTCGCAAAGTGGCACCACAGACTTACGAGACGTTGGTGGTGGACAGATCGGTCTCAACATGCCCATCAAATAGAATCAAGTTGTAATTGCAGGTGTGGCCTGGGAAGGGGATGTTGATTCAGTGTCGGACAGTAGACCGGCCACCGTCAGAGGCAATCAAGTACTCGGACCGGACCACCTTGACTTCATACTGCTTGTCTTCGTCCTCGTCTGCCGTGTCAACAGTGCCCAGGACAACACACTCTCTTTTGCGCTTATTGGTCCCCTCGATCGCTCTGCGCATTGCCGCCTCGATCCACGAAGTTGTTGTTTTCTTCGTCTCTTCCTTGGTCGACCCATCCGCTTCCTGCTCCTGTCCCTGCTCCTGCTCAACAACCTTCGTATCCACCAATTCCCACCCCTTTTCATCCGTCCTAAGCCCATCTTCTCATACTCTTCCGTCAAAATCTTTACCGTCAAATTCTGCTCCAACATCCATGGAATCCCAAACTCAGAATCCTTGGCCTTTCTCGGCCTCATCTCCGCCGTCAGCTTGCTTCCATAGTAAAACTGCATCGATGGACTTACCCAGGACTCGGTCTTGAACCGTTCATAGAGTTGCGGATTGGTGAGTTTGAAGATTTCGAGAGTGCAGGCGTGGAGACTGACGGCTCAGAAGTCTGGGGAGGGGGTTAGGTCGCGTTCGATGATTCGGCTAGGAATTCCTAGATTTGAGAGAAGGAAACCTGCCATGAGACCGGAGGGACCGGCGCCAGCGATGAGGACGGGAATATCGACGTTACCTTCTGGGGGTGTTGAGGGCGAGGTTGTGGTTGTGGTGCTAGGAGCGAAGGAAGAGGAGGGTGACGATGAATGTGAAGCGGGTGAGCCTGAAGACGACGGTTCTGAAGCCATGGTTGAATTTGGCTGAGTGCGTCCGTATGTTGAAGGTTGGGGGTTGGAAACAAAGAACAGAACCTCTTTGTGTCCCTTTTTACATCCATTTTTGACACCATGGAGGGATGAGGGCAGGAAGAAAGGAGTCATCAAGGTGGAATTCAGGCCCTTCATTTTGTTTACAACCCACAAAACAGCTCACCACCAACCAGCCAACACAATGCTTATGAATTGCTCGCTTCTCTTTTCCATTGCTTGTGGACAAACGCTCCCTGGCTTTTCTTGTAGGACTTTTACGTCCTATTCTCAATACTATCACTTTCTTTCCAGGGGTTTTTTCTCCACTTTACTCTGGTACAGTACACGTTGCCTAGCTTGGCGTCTAGTGAGCCCTCGGGATGTTGCTCTTTGATGAATGGTATGTATCGTCGACTCGAGCAGAGAAAGGAAGGCAAATGGAGACAAAAAAAGTATAGCGTCTAAGCGTGGACACAGAAATCATCATTTTCAGACAATGAATTGAATGGACATCGATTTGACTTTTAGGGACAGTAGGGATATTCCTTTGAACGCCGCATCCATTTTTTAACATAATGGCTGCTCTTGCCTTCCTCACTGATTCCATCTGCGCGCACAGCAGCCATTCCCCTCCGAAGCGTACAATATCCTAATAGATGGTTTTTTCTTGCTTTTGTTATTTTACTAGCCGCTTCTTCGCCAGGCAATGCGCAAAGGATATACGAGTTCTTCGAGTGGGCGATGGTTAGTAGAACCCTTACCGATGAATGACCAGGAGGAGAAAAAAGCGTAGATGAAAAAAAAAAAAAAAAAAAAAAAAAAAAGGAAATTAACAAGGCGATTCCGCCCTGGTCTAAAACCAAGCAAGACGAGTGCTGGGAAGGAATGTATCGATGAAATATATTTTTCTGGATACACATATATACGCCAACTATATGATAGAATATTGCGCACGGAGGTGACCATTCTGATGTTCGTTTCAATGGTATATTTATTCTTTGATTGTGAAAGTTGCTAAGTCTCCTTTGTCATCGCCTCTTCGTTCCTTCGTCAATACACTTCAAGAGCTCTCAACCTTAACAATCAAGGCAGCAACAACAGAGGGGTCAGCAAGGGTCGAGATATCTCCCAAAGAGTCCTTCTCACCGGCTACAAGCTTCCTCAAGATCCTCCTCATCAACTTGCCTGACCGCGTCTTGGGCAAATCCTCGACCAGATAAATCTTCTTAGGCGCCGCAAAGGGTCCAATCACCTTGCGGACCTGGAGGACCAATTCCTTGGACAGATCGTTGGAATGGGACGAGATGCCGGGCTTGAGACAGACAAAGGCATGAATACACTGGCCTGTGACATCATCGTTGGCACCAATGACGGCTGCTTCAGCAACAGTCGGGTGCATGATCAGTGCAGACTCGATCTCGGCCGTCGAGAGACGATGGCCCGAGACGTTGATCACATCGTCGACACGGCCCCGGATCCAGATGTATCCGTCCTTATCCCTCGTCGCACCATCGCCTGTGAAGTAGTAACCAGGATAAGGTCTCAGATACGTCTCCATGAACCGCTTGTGGTCGCCAAAGATGGTGCGTGCAATCGAGGGCCATGCTTTTTTGACAGCCAAGACTCCTGTGACATCGTTACCAGACAACTCCTTGCCAGTGACGGGGTCCAAGATCGCCAGGTCGATTCCAAAGAAGGGGAAAGTAGCCGAACCGGCTTTGGTCGCAATGGCTCCGGGGAGAGGGGTGACAATGTGGGATCCAGTCTCGGTTTGCCAATAGGTATCGACAATCGCGCAGCGACCCTTGCCGACCTTGTCGTTGTACCAGTGCCATGCCTCGGGGTTAATCGGCTCACCGACAGTTCCAAGGACACGGAGGGAGGAGAGATCATGACCCTCAAGCCAGGAATCGCCCAAACGACGGAGGGCACGGATGGCAGTAGGAGCAGTGTAGAACTGGGTCACCTTGTGCTTGGCAATCAACTCCCAGTATCTCGAGGGAGTAGGGTAAGTGGGGATGGATTCGAACAAGACCGTGGTTGCTCCCAAGGCCAGAGGACCATAGACAATGTAGGTATGTCCTGTGATCCAACCGACATCGGCCATGCAAGCAAAGATGTCTCCTGGGTGGTAGTCAAAGACATACTTGACCGTCGCCGCAGCTCCCAACAGGTAACCAGCCGTCGTGTGCATGACTCCCTTGGGCTGTCCAGTCGATCCAGAAGTGTACAGCAAGAACAGAGGGTCCTCGGAGTGCATGGCCTCGGGGGCCAGGTAGTTGGGCTGTCTCGAGACCTCATCGCCCCACCAGACATCTCGCCCTGCAGTCATGGGCACCTCTGAATGCCCTGTCCTCTGGCAAACAATGACAGTTTCGACCGAGGGGCAGGACATGAGCGCCTCATCAACAATCTTCTTAGTCTCGATGGTCTTGCCTCCACGCTTGCCCTGGTCAGATGTCAGGACCAACCGAGAGTTGGCGTCCCTGATACGGTCCCGAAGGGCCTCGGCCGAGAAACCGGCAAAGACGACACTGTGCAAGGCACCGATACGGGCACAGGCCAGGAGGGCAACCACGGCCTCGGGAATCATGGGCATGTAGATTGCGACAGTGTCACCTTTGCGGATTCCACGGGCGCGAAGTGCTCCTGCGAGCTGACTGACCTTACGGAGGAGCTCACCGTAGGTAATGTTCTCTGACTGGTTGGGCTCGTCCGCTTCGTAGATCATCGCCACCTATTCGTTAGTGTGTTTTGTTAAATAATTGAGTCGAGGAAGGGCCTTTCTTGTGCGCTGTGCAATGATAAACAACATGCTATAACAAAAGTGTACAGTGATATAAATCATAATTCACCTTGTTGGGGGTGGAAATAGCGTGGCGGTCGACACAGTTGTAGGACGCATTCAATTGTCCTTCCAAGAACCACGCAATATCGCCATGGTCAAGTCCTCCATGGCGGACCGTGTGAAACGGCTTTGACCACGATAGCAACTCTGTCGCCAGCTGTCATTGTCGCATAGGAATCGAAGAATATGTTAAAACTGAGTATTATCCGGTGACACTTTTGTTCCTCTCCTCTTTTTATGCTTCAGTTCACTCACGTCCTCGTCCCTTGTCTTTTCCACTCATGTTCGTCAAAAAGATACACTTTCATCAAACAAAGAATAAAGTAGAGAAATTACCTTGCCGAAGAACTCCTCAGGGTTTTCAATAGACTGACGGTGCATCTTTTGGTACTGCTCGACGGAAGTGATGTAGGGTTCGGGGCATTGAGCCTTGTCCAGCAGACGAGCCGGGACTGGATAGAGGGTATCTTCAGGGTGGTCGGACATTTTTCTTTTTTGTTTTGTAACAAAGTGAATAGGCGGAGCAAAAAAGGTGGTAAGTGTATGAAGTTCTCGAAAAGTAAAAGCATGACGGACGACATTAGGAATGCGAATGACAAGAGGAGTTGATGTGTTCGCGTGTTTGCGAAATGCATAATTCACAAACGTGTACATGACACTGCGAGTGATGAGGTGCAGCTGAGATGAACTTACCGAGAAAAGTGAGAGGGTTATGAGAAGAGAGTGTTGTTGTCTTTGACGTGGAGTGTGGAAGAATAAAAAGATAAAAAGAAACAAAAGAAAAGGTAAAAGTAGAGGCGCAAGAAGAATGGGGAAAAAAGTATCTTTCCTGCTGGCTCAAAAGGGTCAAGGGGGTGGGCTGGGGACAAGGCCAAGGAAAGTGAACAAAAGATGGCCAACTCGATTGTACCACGACCCACACACACTTCACGCTTTGCACCATCTCACTTGTTGACATATTTTGAGATCGACCCTTGATAACATGAAGAAAAACAAGAGGGGTTCTAGACTCACACAAACTAAACTTGCTCCTAAGTCAAAGTGGATTAGCATTGCCTCCTCTCAACCCTTGCACTTTCCTGTCCCTTTCTTTCTTTCCTTTCCATTCAACATACCTTCTCTCGCCCACACTTCCCTGGACCAATTGGTCATACTCTCACTCTCACCCTTTGTCCGGTCAATTAGCTCAAGGGGCTGATAGGGGAAAGGGAACAAGGAGCTTTTCGCCTTCTGCGGGAAACAGAGCGATGGAATAAAGATCGACCAAACCATTATTCCATCCTTTCCTGAGAAAAAAGAAAAGACAAGCAAACAATAACTTTCTTTCTCACACTTCCTGGTCAATTGTCAGCAGGCATGTCGATGGTTGATTTTGTTGTTGTGCTCTCGTTCAGGTTGTCCTGGATGGCTGGGAAGGTTGTCAATGAGATCAGATGTAGACAACTAACACGACCTCGTCAAGGTATTTCCGCTCCCTCTCCACAACTCTTTTTTGTCTCGGCATAAACACTTATCGCGCACCTTATTTTTGTTTGGGTTTGTTTATTATCGAAAGAGATTTGCAAGAAAAAAAAAAAAAGAAAGGATTGAAAGAAAGAGCGGAAAAAAAATTCTATGTGCACAAACAGCAAAGCGCGAAAAAAAAAAAAAAAAAAAAAAAAAAAAAAAGAAGAGCAAAAGGCAAAAGGCAAGTTGGGAAGAAAAGAGAATAGTAATCAACAAAGCAAGAAAAAAAAAGGTCTACTGAGAACAATAACTAAAGCAAGGAAGGATAGAAGCAAAAAAAAAAAAAAAAAAAAAAAAAGACGAACGAAGAAAACAGAGTATGAAGGCGGAGGGTCTATAGCAGAGGCAAGGGAGACGAAGGAAAGGAAAAGGGCCAGTGCTGAAAGTTGCGATACGAAGAAAAGGGAAGAATGGAGAGATATATACACACCGTGACAGGGTGAGAAAAGGAAAGGAAGGAAGGCTGCATCGACGTCATATAACTTGCGGTGGCCATAAAAGTGAAGAGGAAATAGAAACAAAGGAGGGGAGAAAAGGCACGACAAAACGCGTAATGGGTCCAAGCAGAAGAGAAATAAAGGCTAACAAAAGACTACATGGTAAGATGAAGTGTCGATGGAGAAAAGAACGTTGTTGTGGGGTCTTTTTATACTACCCGTTGCCATAGGTGAATGTGATCCATCCTTCATCCATCCTATTTACGGGATGCAGCCTCATTGAGACCAGTGGTGAGGGACGAAGACATGGACATCAACGGGTGAGGAGGCAACGCGGCCGACGTCGACAGTGGAGGAAGGGAGCCATAACCGGAATGATGAAGCATCTGTGGCGTGGCAGCGACCTTGGACTGATACGACGCGTGCTGGTACGGCTGGGGGTGGTGAAGATGCGAGCTGTCCTCGTTCGAGGGAGGCGAAGGTGAGTAATGTAGGTCAGAATCTCCACCAGCACCATGGGAGCCGTGCGAAAAGTGCAACGACTTGAAATCAGTGTCGGAACTGAATCCACCACTGTGATGTGTACTGTGCGGATGCTGAGAGTGCTGCTGTTGTTGCACATTGTTGTTGCCAGAGTCAGCTGAGAACCCTGGGGGCATCATGGGCATAAAGTGGGTCGATATCGACGACGGGAATGAAAAGTGCTCGTACTGGGGCATGGGCGAAGCACGAGGTGACTCTCCGTTCGGGTTCGAGCTCGAGAGCAGGACTTCCGACTGGTTTCCATCATCGTATTGCTTGTGAATGTCGCCAGGGTTGACCGACTTGAGGTCGAGGCGGATTGAATCAAAGCGGGGAACCATGCTGTTGAGATGGTCTAGGTGGTCCAAAGAGTACATCGAGCCGTTGCCGAACGAGTAGCCAGAGTGACCCATCATATCGAACGAGTCGTCGTCGTTCATCGACGAAGATGTGCCCATCGCCGAGGAGGAGCGTCCCATGGGAGTGCCACCAGGTGAAGGTGGGGGCGAGTAATCGCGGCCATACTCGGATGTGTCTTGACTGATGGATCCGGTGCTGTAGCTGTTGGGCAGGTGAAGAGATGGGTGGGGTATGAATCCAGCCAAACCTCCAGAACCATGCTCTGCCGACGATGAGAGCGATTGTGACGAATCCTGGGATTCTTGCTTGATACAAGTGCTTCCTCCCGCCTCGAGTCCACGGCTATCGTACCGACGGTGGGCTAGGGCCTTCTTGGAGTGGGTACGGAGATGAGCCGAAAAGTTGTCCGAGCGACTGAAGGACTTATTGCATCCGGCGAAATCGCACTGGAAGGGGCGTTCCTTTGTATGAACCAGCATATGTCTCTTTAGATGCTCGAATCGCTTGAAACTCCACTCGCAGCTCTGGAACTTGCATGGGTGCTTGTTGTTGGAACCACTGCCGGTCGAGGAGACCGATGTTGTCGAACAGATCGAGTTGTTGCGCTTGACCTTGGCACTGTTTCCGCGAATGGCACCTGTTGTGTTGCCGTGGTGGCTTGATCCAGAGCTGGGGTGACCACTGTGCATGGGGCTGCCGGTCATGAAGCCATCGGGCATGGGTGAGGGGCAGTTGGACGAATTGGACGATGGCATCACCTGGTTGAGGCCATGTTGCTGCAGGTTGAGTTGCTGCTGTTGTTGTTGCAGAGCATGTTGGGAGAATTGTGTCCGGTAATAGTGCATGGTGGCAGGGTCCAGGTGGGCGGCGTCGATGTGATGGAGACCGGAGGGTGGTTGAGAGCTGACCAATCCACTAATAGGGCCACCGACCAAAGAGGGGGAGTTTGAGGTTAAGGATGACCACGATCCTTGTCGGTGCATATGCTTTTCTTCAGAGGCCTTGCGCTTGTGCTCTGCCTGGTCGACCGTCAGGATAGGGACAGAGTTTCGTCGAAATGGCTCGTACAGGCTGGTGTTGTGACCATGCATCGCCATAAAGGAAGAGGGGACAGCGGGTCCAGAAGCGGTCGGGTTGGGGAAGGAGGGCGAAGAGGGTGCAGAGAGAGGGCCGATGGGTGTATTGGGTGTAAAGATGGAGCTGCTGCTGCTGCTTGTGCTAGTGAGTCCGCTGTTGGTGCTGGTGAACCCGGCCGAGGCGGGTGCTGTTGTGTACATGGTGCTGCCGGAGGTCTGGAAGTGGTGGAGGGAGCCGTGGCTAGAAGAGAGGGAAAGAGGATGAGGGGCAGTGGCGGAGCGGAGCATGTTGCTGCTCTTACTGCCTTTGAGAGGAGTGGGCCTCTGCTTGGGAGTAGAGGAGGTCAGGGGCATGGGTGGGGCCATGGACATGTCTTCTTGCTTGATATCTTCCATGGGAGATGTGGGGTGGTGACCTGCTTCATTGGTATAGTTGTCGGCGCAATGCGCATTGTTTTGGTTGTTCTCGGTGGTCGCGTCCATGGAGGAGTTACACTCAACGATAGCTATCGAAAGGAGACCAAAGGAAAGGAAAGGACAAGAAAGAAAGGCAAGAAAAGAAAAGGAAGGAAAGAGAAAGAGAGAGTGGGTGCGTATGTGTTGATTTATGTGTGTTATCGATAACAAAAAAGGCAGAATTTCATGCATTAGTGTCTGTGTGCCCATGGTACTTTGATATATAAACATATCGGGAAGATCACATGTGATAGTTGTGTGCAAGGTTGCACCAATAAACCAAGAGGGTGGTTACCAGTGCTTTCGGCCATGTTATATGACAAGGCTATGGGTGTCCTACTAGATGGATGCAGATGGATGGGGTCGTGGCGGGAAAGATAAGAACAAAGGAGTGAGAGTGATTGGTGACGATGAGTCGAGTTGCGTTTGGATTGAAAAGGCGAGTCGAGTTGAGAAAGAGACGAGAGAAGAGAGAAAAAGAAGGAAGGAAGGATTTAAAGAAAAAAAAGAGAGGGTCTTGTGGGATGAGAGAAGGTATCCGAGCAATGAATGGTACTAGGAAGAATATCATGAAACGTCGATTACGACAGGACATACAAGGGGTGTGTTAGTGCTAAATTGGACAACAAGACAACAAGACGACCTTTTTTTTCTTCTTCTTGGTTGGTTGAGCACCATCCACCCATTCATTCATCGATAGTGTATGCACGCACAATATGAAATCATTTAGAGCAAGGAAGAGAGAAGAGAGCGGGGGGTAAAATAAACAAACAAACAAGCATACAAAACATTAACCAAGAGAGCAAAGTACGCAAGGGTGGACAGTGCAGTGGTTTGCGGGAAAGTTACAATGCAATGGTAAAATGGGGGAAAAGGGAAAAAATAAACCATTGAGAAACAAAATGGCAATGACCATAGGACGGACGGGATACGAAAAAAGGCTGTGCCAAGGGTGGTTTCCCTTCTCAAAGGCAGACAAGCACACAGTAGAGATAGCAAGAAAAAAGGATAAGAAAAGAAAACCAAAAAAAAAACAATCATCATCATTGTCAATATCATGTTGTCAAAGAAGAGAAAGAGACGCCCTGTGCACACATACATGGGGCTGGCATAGCATCCTCTTCGGGGGAAAAATGAATGCAAAGATGAAAGAGAAAAACAGGACTCGATAAAGTCACGACAATCGATACCCACGGATTGTCCCTAAGCCGCGCTGTCTTTCCTCAGGTTTGTAAAAGGGGGATGAGGATGAAAGAATAGGAAAAACAGGGCTTGGTTGTTTTGCGTGTCTTTGACGCCAATTGAGAAATGAGAGGTGGTTCATTTAGACGTGAAGATGGACAGAGGAGTGCTCGCGAAAATAAGGAGTAAAAAAAAAAAAAAAAACGCAATGCCCAGTACCTCGGCTTCATGGAATTGAGTTCATAAAAGTTAAAAACGACGCGGAGATCTTAGGGCAGCTCTCAGGCCCACTTCTTTGTTTTTGTTGATGGTTGTTCGAAGGACATAGAAAGAAACGCAAAAACAGCGCTCATAAAAATAACAAAAAAGGCGCTGCATTCTTCTCCACAGAGGTAAGCAAGAGATGGTTACCAGCAGTGAATGTTCGAGGAGGACAAAAACAAATAGGCACTCGATTCAATTATGCAATTGAAGGAGGGAGAAAAAATGAACGGATCATGGTTTGTGGAATGGGGGTACAAACTCACAGGAAGCGCGTCGTAGGAGTAGTAGTAATAGTAATCGTCGCACTCGAAATCGACAGGAGGGGCTCAGAAGAGAAACCGGCAGAAGACGAGGAGGTGATAGTGGTAGAAGAAAGAAGAAAGAAATTGAAGGAGACGGGAGGGGTGCAGGGAAGAAATATGTATAATGAGGTGCAAGGGAGCAAGGACAAGGATGAAGGGGAAAGAGAGGTGAAGAAGTAGAAGAGAAACGAAGAGAGCAAATAGTGTCGAGTGAAGAAGGAAAAAAATGAATGAGGGAAGAAAGAAAGAAAGAAAGAAAGAAAGAAAGAAAGAAAGAAAGAAAGAAGGAAGGAAGGAAGGAAGGAAGGAAAGAAGACAATGGTTGAAAAGGAAAAGAGATAAAAGTACTAGTTCAGATAATGTCCTCGAGTAAAAGGTAACTCGTAATTGAATAGTTCTTATACACCATTCACTCTTGCAATGGAGACAAAAGAGGGGCAAACGGAGAGATAGGAGAGCAGCGATGTTAAAAAGGGATAACAAGACGGCAAAGGTATGATGATGCTTATGTGCTTACACGAGGTACAAAGGAAGGAAAGAAGGCTTTGTGGTTTTCTTGGATGGGTTGTGCTGTTGTTTCTCTTGATCGACGGGGTCAATGGGATTTGGATGCTGGGCGGGCTGCCTCAATGGCTGGTTGACTGGTTGACTAGTTGACTGGTTGACTGGACGAGGACGGGATAGGATGTGGGACCTGGATTTGTAAGAGATTGAGGGAGCAGGAGGACGACGAGACGAGAGCAAGAGAGCAAGAGAGCAAGAGAGAGAGAGAGGGAGAAAGAAAGACGTTTTCTGTTGTTGCACGAAGCAGTTGAAGAGATGTTGACTTGCAAGGAGAAGTGAAGGCGAAAAAAAATGAGGAAGGGGAACCAGGATCAGAAACGCGAGAGGAAATGTAGAGCCGGGGTTGGAAGGGAGAGACGCTTCGGACGTATGTTTGAGTAATGTAGATGTCAACGTGAACAAGAGAACTAGAGAAAGGAAGTAAAAGAAAATAAAAAAGAGGGGGTGGAGAAGAGAGGCAGAAGACGAAAGAAGAGTTAATAGCGAATCGAATCAAATCGAATCGAGCTGCTAGTCAGTGGGCGGGTAAATGGAGATTGACAACTGAATAGCCAAATGTATGTACAAGAAGAAAGAGAGAAGCGAATGGGTGCGAGAATAAGAGAAAAGAGAGAAAAGGAAAGGAGAGAGAGAGAAGGGGGGTGAACAGAAAGAAAAAAAAAGGAAGGGGGAGAGGTTTTTTTTATGAGAGGAAGTGTGCTGAGATATGTGAATGTATCGTCGGTTTGTCACTGAGTATAAGCATAGATCTATGGGAAAATATCGACAATGAATGAATGTGTTGGATAGGTGTGGAGGAAGAGGCCTGCGAGGCTATGAGTGTTGATAAAGAAACACTAACACTAAGAGTTGGAGGTAAGCAATGACAGCACTGAATGAAGTCAAATGTCAGTGGGCAGTGGGCAATAGATTGATGGGCAATAGGATATGGGTGTAGGCAAAGCATTTTGAATAACTAAGGCAACCACTGCCATTTTTCTTTCTTTATTTCGTAAATAGAAAAAAGGGGGCTGGGATAGGTATGAGTATGAGGAATACAACTGAGCAATTCAATGAGCGTTAAAATAGAATAGCAAATAAGGGTATATTATTCAAACACACAACGGTGTAGAGGGTAAGAAGCATTGCCTTGAGTTCCTTCAGAGGGATGCCATTGGCCATGGACTCGCTCGAATGCCATGCTTTCCCTCCCTCTCTCTTCCTCTCTTCTCTCTTCTCTCTTCCCTCGTTTTCTTTTTTTTTTGTCTCTTGCCCTCCACACTTACTTCTCTTCTTTTTTTGTTCTCAAGAGCAACTTGTAGCCCTCTTCTCACTGTTCCAGTCTGTCCTATTCTGAGAAAACGAACAAGCAGATAACCGAAGGCTAGATTCTGTACATCAGTTGCTTGTTGAACTTAGTTTACCCTCATGTTCGTTTCCCTTTTTCGTTTATTCTATGTATTCCCTCTGCCTCTCTTTTTCCTGGCTCCCTCTCTTTTTCCTCGTTTGCTTCTCACGGAAAGAGAATAACAAAACGAAACAGCGCAATGGGACAGAACAGAGACAGAGGGACAGATATAGGAGGGAAAAAAAAAAGAAATCAGGGGCAAGCACATATCAACACGCAGAAAACAAAAAGAAAAAAAATAAACGACAGACAGACAGACAGACAGACAGACAGACAGACAGAGAGACAGACAGAGAGAGAGAGAGATAGATAGATAGAAGCAGGAAATGGCAGAACAGATGGATGGATGGCAAAGAAACAAAGCAAGCCAAAGGATACAAAAAAAGAAGCCGCGTTGTCGGAGCAGATTGAAATGCACCATTGGAACAGAAAAAGGGAGAGAAACGGAGAGACCCACTAGAGAACATGGACAAATAACACCGTCAGCAATGGATGACTGGACCAAGGCAACTTTTCTTCACTTTCCATATTTCTTTTTCTCGTTATTTCACTCTTTTTCTTTCTTTTCTTTGTCTTCGTGCGTACTTTAAACATGAATGACATCTTTTTTTTCTAGAAGCGGGGAGTTACGAGAAAAAGACACCGCGGATTAATCCATACGCGTTGTGTAGCGGTTACCCTTTTCGTGCCCTTTGTAAACCTGCAAATATGTTAGAAACGTAAAGTAAGTACAGCAAAAGACACGCATACACACACACTCACAAAGACATCCCGCCTAAAAGAAAGGGGTGATGCTCCAAAGAGACAAATAAAAAAAACCCCGGCAATCACACAAAGGAAACGGGCTGCTTCTTCTTCAGCTAGCTGCTGCTGCTTTGCTTGCATGCTGCATCTGGCTTTGGTCATTGCGCTTTTTTTTCTTTTCCCTCGCCGCATGTCTATCCTTTATCGATCTATTTTTCTGTCAATCGTCTATTAGTATTTTCTTTTCTTTTTGGGCTAGTTTTTACGCGCGAACTTGGGTGTTTGCTGATGTTCCTGTTGATTGGAGTTACCCTTTCTTTTTTCCCTCTCGCTTGACTTTGCTTATTGTTGACATCAACAATAACAACAACAATAAACAAGCAAGCGCAACATTCTTTGACCCATCATGCAAGAAGACGACCATCGGAGCACAAAAGGCTGAAGGGAAGGAAAAGGCAAGGCCAGCTGCTATGCGATGGAACACATGCATCTAGACAAGCATATGCGCAATGAAGGAAAAAAAGGTCCATAAACAGAGGACGTGGTGACGAAGGGAGGGAAGGGAAGAAAAGAGAGGGAAACAGAATAAACAACAAGGCACAATAAGACGGGCGAAGCAACAGACAACCCAATGTACAAATATGCAGAGAGACAAACATACAAGCAAGACGAAAATACGAGAGAAACGGCGATATGAAGAACCAACCAACAGAGAGGGGCATGATAAAAAAAACCAATGCGCGCGCAAAAAAGAAAAAATATGTACAACATTGCCTCAAAGAGGCATCATCCGGCAGCAGTAGGTGTTCACTAATGAGGCCAAAAGGACGACACATACATATGCTTTGCAGGAAGCATCAGGCATAAAGATCAGCATCAACATTGCAAAAACAACAAAGAAGCATAATAACGATGGCCGTGTATTTTTATCAAAGGCGACGAGAACCCTTTTTTGTTCATCGTACATTATTGCCCCATAAACCATGGAGCCCAAAGAACGA
This sequence comes from Linnemannia schmuckeri, assembly GCA_029449235.1. NCBI lineage: Eukaryota > Fungi > Mortierellomycota > Mortierellomycetes > Mortierellales > Mortierellaceae > Linnemannia > Linnemannia schmuckeri. Next base: position 701,630 of record JANATG010000020.1, read on the forward strand.
TAGGACGTACTCGTTCGCTCCTTGACTCTCTCCTCACGATAGGTATCCACAATCTATACGCTACTATCGAACCGCTCTGCTGCTGTTTGCTCAGTACGGTTCCTAACGCAGGGGCGTGTAAATTGTCAGCCATTTTGTTACACGTCAAGAGAGTTTCAAAAAGCAATTTGATCAATCACAATCAGAGATGAGGGAGCACGACCACCACAAACGCGACGGGTGGCTGCGACGCGTCTCTGGTCCAATCAGTAATCAGTAATCAACTCAAAAACGCGCTCATTGGATCGTTTTCTTCGATTCTCTCATCACTATCATCATCATTGATCACTAATTTGATTGCTCCATGCAACATTTGTTTGCGCTTTGAGAAACATTCATACGTACCACATACCACATATAGCCCCCATCGTTTTGCTTGTCTCCTTCGTGCATCGATGCAACACTTTGTACGAGAGAAAAAAAATCGCTTCTGCAACCCCCTCTTGCCCCCATTCTTTGCATGCACTCAAATTTATTTTTATTTTTATTTTTGCATACATCGGCATGAACAAACAAATTCTTTTCCTCGCTCGAGAATTTTTTTTTTTGACTCGAGGATTCTAACTATTTCGGCGATTCCATCTCGGGCACACTCTCGGCAAACGATGATAAGAGACAACAACGCAACGCAACGCATATTCCGATCTAACAAACCGGGAAGTAACAAAAAAGCCGACATCACGCCGTACCGAACGAGAAAAAAAAAGAGGATGACCAAAAGGTTACAGTAACAAGATCCTTAATGAAAAAAGCGAATCAACAACAAACAACGATGATGTCCATTATCCATGTAAGCCAAACACCCAGAATGGCACACAACACGAAGGAAGGGAAGAAGGGGAATAGCAAGGCGGGTGGTTAGGCCCTTACAACAACAGAGCAGAATATAACAGACCTAAACTGACTGGTGATGAGAATGACGAATGATTTTTTTTTTTTCGTCTATGTTCTTTCTCTTTGTAACCTTTTTTTCTGTGTTTTCTGTGGCATGCATCGAAAACGGTCATCAGAAAGGGTCATCGGAAAGGGGAGGAGGGGAATTGAATAAAGAGGCAATGAGAGGGAGGGAGGACAGAGAAGAAACAGAGAAGCATAAAAAGTGTAGCGGGGACATGCAAAAACATCATCAAAAAAAAGAGGAATGACTACGACAAAAAAGAAAACCACAATACTCAAAAAAAGCGAGGGGAAGGGCGGTGGGTTAGGGAAGGAAAGACAGAGACACAGAGGAGGCAGAAGGAACAGATATCAACACAAAAAGGAAGCATTTTTGAAGGACGGGGGTAACAGGGTGGTTGGCTGATTGGTTGTTTGGTCGCTTCACCTTTTTTTTCTCCCTTCCCTTCCCTTCCCTTCCTTTCCCTTCCCTTCCCTTCTCTTCCTTTCCAGTACACAAGGAGCTTAAAAAAAACTATCGGACACCCACAAGAAGATGAGGGATGGGAAGACGAACAAACGCCAGCCAGGCGTATTGTCGCGTTGATTTTTTTGTCACATATTTTCCATCCACATTCCTTTTTTGTCTTTTTGTTCATGTCATTCATTCCGCTTACAGTCCATTTCGCAGAATGCTCCACTTTCCATAAGAGATGTGGAGTATTCCACTGAATTGAAATATATAAGGGTGTTATTCACTCAAGCACTATTTCTGCTTGGATTTACGGATCATATGCCTTGTAACCTTTACGAACTCTACTAGGATTTAAGATATGTCATCGGAGTGAATAACACCCTTATATATTTCAATTCAGTAGAATGCTCCACATCTCCTATGGAAAATGGAGCATTCTGCGAAATAGACTGTAGGCTGAATTGTCAAAAAAGAAAGGAGGAAAAGTTCCCCCCAATTAAACAAGATACAAAGCAGGCAAACTAACACAACGCAAACCAAAAGAGTACTTTCGCCAGATAGATGATCCCCTTTTTCTGTTTTTGGGATCGACGGAAAGGACAAAACGACAGACAAAACACACGGGAGATAGGGGAGGGGAGGACGGAAAGGAAGGTGGCACATCCGAGCTTGTTATCTTTTTCTTCTCCATTACTGTACCTCTTTGTTCAAGCGTAAACAAAAAAAAAAAAGAGGCGAACAGTGCGTTCCCTCCTTTCTTTTGTTTGATGCATACCCCTTTTGTAGGGTGCCTGAACAATCAAGCACACATAATTATTTGGTGATGGCATTCTTTTTTTTTCTTTTCGTTCAATGGGGGTGAAGCAGGACATGCATACCCTCGAGCCAAGACACACAACATTGAAGTCAACTTCCTTTTTGTGTTGACCTCCCATTGGACGACAGCAATCACAACAACAACAACAAAATGCGCAAGTCATCCACCCATCCATGCACGGCCAAACGAATGAACAAAAGGGAAAAGAAAAAAGTGAGAGGGAGTTCAATCTAACTCAATGCAGTTCATGCACATTTGTTTACTCTTCTCTTCTTTTCTTTTCTTTGCGTAAAAATTCTCGAGGGTAAAAGGGTAAGAGGCTATTGTTCATTCTCTCTTTTGTTGATGCTGCATCAGCAAGCAATTAACATAGAGCGAGTCCAGACCAGCGGAAAGAGCGTGGGGGGGGGGGGGGTACTTGCTGCACAAAAGAAAGTAGCAGAGAGAAAGAAGGCAGGGAAAGTACGACACAAAAGAAGGGAAAGGGAAGGGGGAAAAGAGCAATAAGGGAGAAATAGGGAGTGCTACACGGAGCTAGAAACAAAAAAAAATTCCAAGCTGAGAAGGACAAGAATCACTGAAGGTACACATTGTGCTTCTTTTTTTTTTTTACCCTTTTATAACTACCACTTAGTCAATGCTTTCTACATCACGCTTCCAACAAAAAACTTAACCTCACGTAAAAAGGAAATGAAATGAACGGGGGAAAAGGAAAGGTTGGATGGGGAGAAGAGACCAAAAGAGGGTTACGGAGTAATGGGATGGAGAAAATATAGTTTTTGATGTGAGTGAGAGAACCCTTTGGACATTTTTTTTTTTTAGGTCGGGTTGAGGATAAATATGAAACTCTTCCCCATTCCCTCTCTCTCTTTTTCTTTCAAGTCTTAGGGGAGTGGGTAGGAGAAGGAAGGACCCTTATTGGATGACAAAAACAAGTACAATGAGCCTGTCAAGATCCTGGACCGCGACAAAAAGAGAAAAGAAAGAGAAAGAATGAGGCAGCAAAAAATGGGAAGAAGGGATCAAGTCAGCAAGTATATATATATGTGTGTGTGTGTGTGAGAAATAGGAAACTAACCACAACGATCACCATGGGATCAGCTCTAGTTTCGCGATCTAGGACCCTTGTTTTGGCTGTAATTAGTGATCAGAGAATAACAAACATTCGCGTCGCCTAGGGGTTTGATCAGTAACTATTTACAATGCACCATCACAAACGCGTCTTTTATTTCATAGATCATTTTCTAGCGGCGCGAACGCCTCCAAAGGAAACGATGAACATTAGCCTAGTCTCTAAAGGTGTTGACTTTTTCCTTATTTTCTGACGCTTCGTCGTCTCTCTTTCTCCCCTCTCTTCCCTGTTTACCATTTGACCGCCCTCTTTTCCCGCTTGACCGTCGCCCCTCCCCTTCTCGCTGCAACAACAATAACAAATAGAACAAAGTACTGTAAACTTGTATCATAACCTGTAACAAACAAAAAGGGAATGGGAGGGCACTCTGTTTTAGTTGGCGAACCAAGCGGGGATAATGAGAAGACTCAAGGTACACACACACAAACACAAAGGGTCAATGCCCACTTTTAATTGAGAACCCCCGTTCACTTAAGAGTCCAACCCTTTGTAAATGCATATCCATCTTATTACATAGAGGTACTTCAATGCATGTAGAGCGGGGCAAGCATCAATGCTTGCAAATGCATACATGCATGTATTCGTTTTTTTTTGACGACGTCAGTAAACCCGTGATATCCATTACCCTTAACAGTATTGCATTGTTATGAAGAACGTCCATCATGGACTATGAAGTCAAAGGACCTAGACCTTTCGTCGACACCTCCCAACCATCACTTAATTGCTGCCTTTCTGCTGCCTTTTTTTTTTTTTTTTTTTTTTTTTTTTTTGGATAAAGGCACTAGCGTTTAATGTCCGGGAGCCGTTAGTGGCAAACCAAAAAACAGAGTTACCAACTTTCGCCGCTTTTCTTTACTTTCGTTTTCTCCCTAATTTCTGCTCGCTCTATCTTTTTTTTTCTCTTGTTGTTTTTTCTCGATATGTAATTGCCCGGGGCTTGGGCTCTCTTCAACTGACCGAGTGTTGATTTTTTTCCCATGTGCTTTTTTCACCTCTCTCCCTACCTAACCAATATGTTTTCTGTAGTAAAGATGTATTACCACAGTCGATAACCCATTTGTTGTGCCTCTCTCTCTTTCTCCCTATCTTTTTCTTTCTTTCTGTCCCTCTCATTGTTTTCAGCGATGAAACAAAACGCGCTGTCCCCCTCAACCCCAAATCTAGCCTCGCCTGATTGCCTTAAGGAGTGCGCCAAAGACAATTTACTTTCCGGTTCGGGCTTTTTTTGTTGATGTGCACTCTGTTTCTGTTTTTGTGGAGATGGAGCGAGGGAGAGGATGGGAGGGTGCCCATGCATTCGATATGCAGGTAAAATGGAGAAGGGGGAGGGAGGCAGAGCAGGGGAACTGAGCATTGCGCACTTATTTGTGTTTATGTTTGTTTGTTAATGTTTCTAGGATCTATTTATTATTGGGAGACTGTGGTGGTTGGCTTTGTTTTTGTGTCGAGCCTGAGCACTGGAAAGGCAAAATAACGTTTGATAAAAAAAAATAAGCAGAAAACATGAGGGTGTCTATGTTTGTCTGTGTGTGTGCGAGAGAATGAAGGAGGGAGTGAGTGAAGAGGGGGAGAAGAGAGAAGATCATACCCCGATTTACCTCAAGGTCTAAAAAATAAGGTGCATAAAAAAACAAGATGTTGTTATTTTCATAACCATACATAGATGTAACTAAACAGAAAAAAAACAAAGAAAACAAAACAATGGACAGGATGAGAGATCGGCTGATTTCGTCCGACCTTTGATGGCTAAACCATCCACTCTCTCTGCTTGTGCCCACTTTGACGCGTTTTTATTTCTCGTGTTACTTAAGAGTGGCAGGGTATTCAAATCGCGAAAGATAGATATATGAGTCTGTGTCTGTGTACCCACCATGTAAGCAGATAGTCTCCGAAACGAAAAGGTAGGAGGGAAGTGGGATTACTGCACAAAATATGTAATGCCATGCTGCTCTGTTCATTGCAAAGTGGACAAAGAGAAAGTCAAGACTGCGGTGCCTGAGCTGTGAAAGGAGGCTTACGTTCATTTCTTTTCTGGCCGCAATTGGTGTGTTGTGTCATGACTCTCAGTCGGAGTGGATGCGGGTGGGTGGAAGGGTTTAGCAGCAACAAACTTATCGAGTGGCTGCAGGCAGGTAGAGCGGACCCATGCTTGTACTTCTGAAAGGTAAAGACATAAGTCGAGTCTCGAAACTCTCGATGGTCTGAAAAACAAAAAACAAAAAAACAAAAAACAATGAGAGTCAACGTTTTAGAGTTTAAGTGCCTTGGCAGCATGCAATCGAGTTATTTATTTTTGCGACTGGAGTTGGACCCAAAGGCGGAGAGGAGGAGAGAGAGGAAGAGAGAGGAAGGACGGCATAGAAGCCCAGGAAGGGTGCATTAGCGTATGAAAGTGTGTGTATGAGTGTGTGAGTATTTGCATGTTGAGATAGTGTGTGTATGCGGGATGGGTGAGTGAGCGTATGTGTGCAAGCAATCTGCCAGTTGCCGGTCTGGCTGTTTTCCTTTTTTCTTTTTTCTTGGCTCCCATTCCCTCCGTCTATTCTTCTTCTTTCTCCTCGTCTTCTTCTTTCCTTTACTATCCTCTCTTCTCTTTCTTTACCTTTCCTTCCTTTCGTTCACTCCCTTGGTCGCATCCTACCCCTCTCCTCTCCCCTCCTCTCTCTACCCTTGTGGGTGAACTTCATCCCTCTTCTCACTCCTCCTCTCCTCTTCACTCCTCCACCCATACACCCTCATTCACTCATTCGTCCACTCTCATCACTAGCTTCCACATCACCTCCTTCTCCTCCCCCTCCTGTTCTTTGATCATTCACGATCACTCGAATCTCCTTCCTCCTTTGCTCCCTTCCCCCTTCCCCCCTTTCGCCTCCACTCACCTTCACCCTTTATTCTTTTTTTGCGCTGGTTTTTTAATTGGTCGCACAGGATCCAACTTACTATTTCATCCACTTCACCTTTGTCCAACGCCTCTCTCACCCTCACACCTTCCATTCACCTATCTACGTGTAACAAACATCTCACCCCCCTTGCTCTCTCCTTTCCTCCGACAAACAAACAAGCAACCAACAGCAACTAGAGACAACGCCTCGGCTATCCATTTCCGACCTCTATCCCTCCCCTTCCTTCCTATCCTTTCTCTTCTTACCCCCGCTCCTCCAGCCACTCAGTCACTTGCTCTCCTTCCTTCCTCCTCTCACCACTTTATCTCTTTACACTTATCCACATACACCTTCACATCAACATACGCGATAATCACCAAGAATAATGGGAGACACCAATCCGTCGTGGAATAGCCCCGGGCGGAATTCAACTGGCGACGGAGACGGTCGAGGATATGGTGGCAGGGGTAACTGGTCTCGCTACGACAACGACAACGACGGCGACGGTTACAGAAACAGAACGGGCTGGTGGAACGCCGAACGAGATGGTAATTCAATATACGCTGACTCAATGGTAACCTACGTGATCGCGACCTGCTACCTATCCTTCCTCTGCTTTGTCGCACTCATCATGTGCTTCAAGAACATGACCCGCCTCCGAGTCATTGCCGCAATTGTTACGTTTGCGGGCCTCAGCATTGCCGTCGTCGGCTATCTCCGTGCCAACAATACCGTCCTGCCCAACATGTACTGGGCCTGGAATTTCCTGGCCGAGTCGCTTGCCGTCATTGCTCTGGCGATCGCAATTGTCTCGGTGGGATCGGGTTTCTACCCCATGACAGGCGGTCGGAGCATCTATGCCCGCATGTCCTTCGTCGTTATCTTTCTCTACGCCTTTGTCTCTCTCGGCACCTTCATCGTCTACGTCCAACAGCGGGTCGTCAAGCATTTCATCCCACCTGAGCAAGTCCAGCAACTGCGAATTGATATTGTCAGGACAGAGGTCCTTTCCCAACAGAGGCTCAATAGGGTTCTCAGAAGGAATATAATGGATGGCATTATCCCTAATAACACCCATATAGTCGGTGCCGCCAGCTACGATGAACTCTCGATGCCCGAGCAGACGTACTACATGAGGCCCTCTCTAGGATTCTATCTCGGTCACCAGGTGCTCATGCTCCTGACCTGTGTCTGGGTTTGCATGTATCTCTTCATCCCCTTGGTCAAGAACCATCGCCACGGCCCCGCTGGCCGTTCTGTCGACAGCGACATGATGGCCATTGGTGTCTGGTACCTCACTTGTCTCATGTCCTTGGCCGCCGTAAGTGTCTCAGTTTACCTTTTTTTTCTCATGCACACTTTCAACTCTTGTCTTCGTGAACCGTGTTCTGTTGTTTTTCTGTGCGACTGACACTCAATCCCCCATTTTTTTTTTTCGCTGATTTCCTCCTCTTATAGGCGTACGCTATTCTAAACATTGTGTATGTTTTCGACAACGAGCTGATCTATAAGCCTCAGATCCAAGCGCTGGATCTCTGTCTACGGATCACCATCGGCCCCATCTTCTTCCTCCCTGCACCCAAGATGCTAATACGCTTCTACCGGAATCATTTCAAAAAGTTCCGGGGCAACAGCGGTAACAAGACCAGCAGTAATGACCGTTGGGCATCTCGTTGGCGCAAGGGCGGTAATCGAGGTAATGGTGATGGCAACGGCTCTGGCAGTTCCAACTCTGACAGTCGAACGCGGTACGATTCTTCTAACCAGGCTGGCAGTGGCGATGGTAACGGTAGTGGCCAGAACCATCATCCCCTGTCGAGGTTGGATCGAGGCCATGGTGGAGGAATTGACGACGCGATTGCGGCCTGTGCGTCGTTTGATGCAGGCACGGGGAGTCATTACCGATACGATGGCAGCGGCAAAGGCAGCGAGACCAAGGTCACCATGCCGACGACGACGAGTCCACCTCCTCCAGCCCACAAGCACCTCAAGCTGGCCCGATCGCGTGATCGTGGCCTCTCGGTCGAGAGCAGTCGGGTCTTGGTCAGGGACCTGGAATGCAACTCGTCCCTGTTCTATCCATCCGACCAGGAGACCATCGGCAACCGACCTGACTCGTACGCCGATTACTACGGCAGCGGAGGGATGATCATGCTTGATCATCGCAAGGACCTGACTCTCGATTCCCTCAGCCCCGGTCCTGGCCCTAGCCCTATGGGCGGCCTCAGCGGCGGCCACCGTCACAACAGCAGCAATAGCAGCAACAGTAGTGGCGGTAGTGGCAATGGCATCAACAGCCGAGAGAAGAGGATGACCTATGGGTTTGATCACCCAAAGCCTCCCAAGCTGGCGCTGTCTCCACAACAACAACAATTCTTGCAGTCCGCGCCCAGGTCCAAGCTCAACAGGACCGATTCTGCCGACAGCCCCGTCAGATTGGACTTCCCTCCCCGTAGCCCCATATCCTAAGAAGAAACTCTTCTACCTTTTATTTACCTTATTCAAAAAGTACCCGACACACCTTCTTTGCACTATTGAGCGCACAGAGCGTGTTACGGGTTGTATCATACCACTATATACAACTACAATCAAAAAGTTCTAATAAACAACAACAAGCAAATAATCTTATCTAAAAAAATTGGTCCGGGTATACAGTGTCTGTGTTTTGTTATTCATAAGTTTGTCATGTTCCCTTTCTTCCTTCCTTCCTTGAATACTCGAGACTACAACAGCGGAAAATACATAAAAAAAGAGAACGAGTTGAGAGCCGCGAGCATCAATATCGTCGTCCTCGTCGGTCGTCCTGGGTCACCGAGATCGGCTCCTCGAGAAAGAGAGAGAGGAATGCTGAGTCCGCTTGTTCGTCATCAAGGATCAGGTGTACGTTGTGATAAAAGAGGGTTGGACAGGTAGGTGCGTTATGAATAGTATCTTTTGTCAATGCATACATAATCATCCACAATGGATTTGCCGTATTTTTCGTATACTTTGAGGGTATGTGAGTTGATGTCTTGTATTAATAAGAAAAGGGAAGAGATGGAGGGAGGGTTTCTATGTAAGCGTAAGCGAGTGAGGAAGAGCAATGATGGCAGAGTTGAGGTACCCTGCTTTTTTGTTGTTTTTTTATTTCTGCATGATATTGATCAGCCTAAGGAAAGGGGGAGGAGACAACGAGAAAAAGTGGGTGATAGATAATTCAGTCAGTTAAGGGAGTATATGCATGCGAATGAAGGAAAAAAATAGACGGGCTCTGTCCAAAATGGATATCGTAAACGCATACAGCACCCAGTCAGCCAACACATGCAAATAAACAACAAACAGGTAAAATGACAAAACAAAAGAGAAAACGTACCAGTCCAAGCCTTCTGTGAGTCCTTCACCCTTGACGGCACTCGTCTTGTAGATGCTCCACTGACGGTTCATTAATGTGCTGAGACCTAAGGCGTCAGAGACCTCGGCAGCAGTCATGGCACCAACCATATCCTGCTTGTTGGCAAAGACCAGCAATGAAGCGTCCTTAAGCTCGTCCTCTTCCAACATGGCCATCAGCTCCTCCTTGGCGGTCGATACACGGTCACGATCCACAGAGTCGACGACGTAGATCACAGCATCCGTATTGGCATAGTAGCATCTCCAATAAGGACGGATCGAAGTCTGCCCTCCAAGATCCCACACTTGAAACTTGATATTCTTGTACTGCACTGTCTCTACGTTGAATCCAATGGCTAATTTCGAGTGAATGTATATTGTAAGCGGTCAGCACAAGGGCTGGAAGTGCAGCAGGCAGGCTGTGTTTTTTCTGTGGCTCAGTTACTCCTACTGGGCGTCGACAATTCAGCCATAGGCAGATAGCAGTCCAAATGGCAATTCTCGTGTCCGCTTTGATAAAAGAACATGCGATTGAAAAAGCGTTCGTTCTTTTTCCTACTTTCAGCTCACTTTCTCACTTTCTCAAACAGCCTAGTCTGCTCATTCGTCTTTTCCTTGCCGTCTCGGCTGCTCTGCTTTCGTACCAAAGAAGACGTGCAAAAAATGACACATTGGCAAACCTATACATTCAGCCTTTCCTCTTTCCCTTTTCTCAACCACCTGTTCTCATAACATCGCCACGTATCAACATCCAGGGCCCAGAAAAAGTAACTTACTGGGGATGGTTGTTACGACCTCTCCGACCTGGAGTCTGTACAAGATAGTAGTCTTTCCTGCTCCGTCCAATCCAAGAATCAAGATTCTGACCTCCTTGTCGCCCCAAAGTCGTCCAAGAATGCGAGAAAAGATCGAGCCTAAGATAGAAAAAAGTATGAAGGGACAATTAATCACAAGTGCGGCAAAACAAAAAGAGTTGCGAGGAAGAATGGGAAGGGGACAATTAATAAACTGACTCCAAGGGCTAAATAGGAGGTGTTGCTGTTGTGCTTCCTTTGTGTCCATTATTGGTATATGTCTCCACCTTGGAGATGAACGTTAGTGTTTGTGCTTTTGTTACAACAATGAACAAGGTCCCTGAAACTTGTTGCTTGCGGTATCGAGGATGTGTGATGTCTCATCTACTTGGCTATTCCGACAAACTCTTGACTCTTGATGCTAAGCCGTTTTCATGCTTTCCTTCTCCTCCCCTTCTGACTGAGTTGCCTAGTTGCCTTGGCAAGTGGACAATAGTCGACAGAGTTCAGGTTCGGGGCTCGATGATGAATGTCTGTAGCGAATGCGCAACTGTGTGGTGTTCCTGGCAAAGTAGACTCCTGCGTTGTATCCTCCTTACCCATGGTTATTGCTGTCGTATTTTCCGGGTTGTTATTGTAAGTATGTGTTTAAAGTATGAGTTGTTGTAGGTTCAAATGAAAAAAGAGAGAGATGATGCTGTCAAAAGGAATAAGCCAATGCAAGAGACGCATGGGCGTTCCTTCTTTCCAATTTCAAAGCCGTCCCCTTCCCTCTTGCCACTTTTGGAGCGCAGCTAAGACACCGCTGACAAATAGGTAAAAGTACGGTGACGTAGACTAAGCTCGCTTGCCATAGCCTCACTCACCTACACCATGAAAATATTCACGGGCTCAAAAAAAAGGATGCACACCAACCAGCCTAGTCACATCAACAAAGCAAGCAGACAAGTCAGACAAGCGCTAGGCCTGGAAGTTTGCAGCAAAGAATGAGTGAGCAAGTGGAGAAGAGATTTATGAAAAGTGAAGGGAGCAACCAAGGGACTTTTTGAGTAAGAAAATATCCGTTTCTTTTCGAAAGGTCCAAGGGCGTCTACCTTCCAATGCTAAGTTTTTTTGTCTTGCGCCAAATAAACCCAATTCTATTCACTCATGAGCCAAGCATGTGTCAGTTCACCCAACAAAGCATCCGCCCACCCACACCTATTCACTTACCCAGCCAGTCAGCCTCACTGAACACAAAAAAAAAAAAGCACACACAAACCCTCTTTTTCGCATTCATATCTCTCTGTGCTATTCTTTTTTTTGCAAATGGGTTCGACAAGGTATTCTAGTGTCTGAGCCAAGGGTGGGCTCCCATAGCTAACAAAGACATTGAATAAAAGAAAGAAGGAAGAAGGACAGAGAGAAGAAGAAAGACAGGAAAAGAGCGAAAGAGTCAAGGGATGAAAAAGCAGCAAGACGGAACCCTCACACTTCTTATTGTCATTTCTCAAACTTTTTGTCAACAAGTTTTCGAGGTTTGACTGAGGGGCACATACGATACGTTGTCGATCGGTAGTTTTGGAGAATAAAATAGGACATGGATCCCCCTTTCTCTAGGTATATTCGTCGCTTTCTCTTTAGCGCGTTGAATATCCGAGGATTAGAGGAATATTTATGCACACACCCTCTTGATGATGATTACGAATCTCGAAGGGCGAAATAAGTGAAGAGTGGAGAAAGAATCACATATGATCGAGCTTGTGGATGAAAAGGTTATTGCGCTTGGATCCCCTTGCAGGAAGCAAATAATATTATTTTGCAAGTCCGTCAGTCAGCTTCGGACGATGCATGCATACACACTACTTTGTTGTAAGTTGTTGGCTGTTAGTTACTATTTCCGCCCTTGTTGTTGGGTAGGTTGGCACCTTCCTCACTGTCAGCGAGTTGTTCATTTCCACAAAGCTGCTTCGCTTATTTTACTTCTTTTTGTTGTATTTTGTTTTGTTTTGTAATGTTGCTGACTTTTCAAGTTTGTATTTGTGCAACGTTGTGCAAAGAGATATCAAGTCAAGAAGGAAAATGGGCGCGTCTGGACTCTTCCTAAGCAATAAACAAATAAATAAAATGCGGCAACCACACACACAAACCCCCGCCACTCTCACTCTCTCCCATGGAGAAGAACTATGCGGCGCCTCCTATCCCTCTCCACATATTTTCACGTTGGGAAGGGGAGCAAGTCCAAAAGAGATGAGGGGAGGAAAGGGAAAGGACATGCATCATTTTTTTTTTTTTTTTTTTTTTTTGTCTCTGCTGACATGTCACGACCATGGGGCAAAGAAAATGAGAAAGATAGATAGAAATGATGATGCTATGGAGTGGACTGAAGAGAAAAGTACACTGCCAAGGAGGCAGATGAAGGCTGGGAGTTGAATCACGAGCCATTGCGCACCTATGCACCTTGGAGGGTGATGGCCTGATCATCTTTTTCAAAATGTTTGGACAGGAACTGTGTGCATTGTAACGTTCAATTGAACATAGTCTGATTTTCTAACAAACAACAAAAAAGCACGGCCAAGAGGCGGGCATCGAAAAAAGACATTCCATCAATTGGTAAAAAAAAGAAAGGACGGTCTCTCAGAAAAGTCACTGAGGCTCAGGGAAAAGTAGGGAAGAAAACACGGAGAAATGAACGAGTATCCTTCGTCGTCGTTGATGATGTCTGTGGCATAGCAGGAGTCCGAGTTCGAAAAAAAGAACAAAAAAAGGCCAATTGGGTACCATCTCAGGAGTACACACAGCAACAGAACGTTGTTTTCCATGATATTTTCCTTTCTCTCTCGGGTCTGCGGAGCACCATTGGTCAACTGTGGAAAGTGAACTTTGCGATCATGTCCCAAGCGCCACCTTTCTTCTCGTTAGTTCGTTCGCTCGTTCTTGGCTGTTTGTATGCTTTATGGAACTATCTCATGGACACACGAAAAAATTGTTCATTGTAAATGTTTCACGGGGGAGGGCTCGCGGCAGAATTATAGGAACGTTGTCAGTTCCACAATCGGTTCTACAAAACTGGACTCTATGCGATGCAGATGCTATCCGTTAGTCCAGTGTCTATACAGTAAAGGAGACCATGTATTATTGTTATCTCTTATGAAGGGTTTGTTACCTATGCGATGCAGATGCTATCCGTTAGTCCAGTGTCTATACAGTAAAGGAGACAAAGAACAACGAACAGCTTCTACCCCACATAAATACTACTCTAGAAGAACGATCGGCTACACTACCATGACGTCATCATTCTGGAGGGTGCCACCAAATTTGTAACAGTTATTTACCCCCCCCAGATACGATGTCCGTCCCCTGACCAATCGCATCTCCCTTTCCTCCCTCCCCCCTCGCTTTCCTCCGCACCACCTTCTTAAGCATATCCCCGCTCAACGTCTCAACTCCATCCCTCGTCCCGTAATGAGTCCTCCCCGTCTTGACTCCGTAGGCTCCAGTACGTCCAACCCACATTACTTCAAAAGGACCTAACCAACGCGGAGCAAGCTTGCGACCATATCCTGAAATAAACGTCAAGTTGAAAACCCAGACCATCTCACCCTTCTCAAACTTGACCACCTTCACGCGCTTATTGTAGTAACGCTTCATCCTCTCGTTCGCATTCAACCGAGTGGCGTAGGCATACTCTCTCAGACTCTCGCGACGACAAACGAAGCGGGCAATATTACCCTCTAGAACCTCGGCAACAGGCTCGATTTCACCCGTAGTCGCGAACCATCGATCATCACTAAAGGACTGGCGAAGAGCTGAACGACCGATGAAACCCATCAACGCCTCCGACGGAGAAATCTTGATGCTACCGACGACCCGATTGTTGATATCGAAGATAGCCTTGGGCAGATATACATCCCACTCGATCCCTTGCTGCATGCCCCGACGCAGACGCTCTTCAATCAACTTGTTCGTGGCTTCGACCTGACCTTGACTCTGCGGATGCCTGGTCGATCCAACCAAGTGATTGATCCCCCACTTCTCACAGATCTCCTTGAACTCGGAACGGAATGCAGGGCCTCCATCACTGCGAATAGCAACAGGCAATCCAAATCTGCACATAATACTCTGGAACAGGGCAGCCTTGACACTCACAGCGCTCTTGTCTTTGATAGGGCAAGCCTCAGTCCACTTGGTGAAGGAATCAGTGAAAACCGCAATCGACGACGCTCCTCTGGTAGTCCTGGGCAGATCCTCTATCAAGTCAACGAACAAAACCTCGAACGGAAACTCAGGAGTAGTAGGATGAAGCTCATTGTGACGCTCACGAGGTCCGAATTGCTGACACCGAACGCAGGACTTCACCCAGTCAAACACATCCTTCCTCATTGTTGGCCACCACCCTTGAGTTCTGATCATCGCCAACGTTGCCTCAGCTCCATAGTGTCCACCAGCGTCATGAGCCCTCAACAACTTCGACTCAACCTCAGCCTCAACCACACACAACTTCTCCACATTGTCAGCATCGCGGAACAACAAGCCTCTCTCGGGATCAATCCTAAACCGAAATGCTCGACGCTTCACCTTCCTTGCCTCCGCATAATCCTCCAACTTGAGAGACCCAGTTGACAAGTAGGTGAACGTGTTCTTGTACCACTCGCTTTCCATCCACTTGCCATCCATCGATACAACCAACATGCTCAGACACTCGGGCATCTCGTCATCAATGTCATCTCCGGCCTTCTCCTTCTCCACAGTCACTCGACTCATCCCATCTGCATTCCCATTCCTAACTCCAGGCTTGGTCCTAATCGTTAGATCAAACTCGGCTAACGTCATCTGCCACCTAGCAGGACGCCCAGTGAGATCCGTCTTGGAGAAAAGCCACTGTAAAGGTGCATGATCCGTGTACACGGTGACAGAACGACCCAAAATGTACGGCCGAAACTTCTTCACCGAATAGACGATAGCCAGACATTCCTTCTCGAACGTGGAATAGTTGAGCTCCGCACCTTGCAGCGTCTTCGAGTAGTAGTACACAGGCTTGACCTTCCCGTTTTCGTCTTCCTGTTCCAACACCGATCCAACAGCATAGTTACAGGCGTCACAAGCGACGTTCCAATCCCTTTCGAAGTCAGGTGCCTTAAGGACCGGCGCCATCGCAATCGCTTTCTTGAGACTTATCACCGCCGTCACTTGCTCTTTGCCCATCTCGAAGGCTGCACCCTTCTTCAACAGTCGATTCAACGGCTCTGCTTTCCTCGCATACTCCTCCACGAACCGTCGATAGTACCCCGTCAGACCAAGAAACCCTCGCACCTTCTCTTTGGAGTCCATGATCTCAAAGTATATCACTTTCTCCACTTTGCCCGGCATCACCTCGATCCCATCGCGACCAACTATGTGCCCTGTGAACTCGACCTTGTCGTACCCGAAGTGTAGCTTGGTTGGCTTGTACTTCACTCCACCCTTCCTTGCAGCCGCAAAAGTTCGATCCAATCCATCCAAATGCGCCTCCCAATCCATGTCTCGGTTGCACACGTCATCCATGTATGCATTAAGGACCGTGCCAATGAGGTTGCCATACACTTTCTGGACGAAGCGACTAAAGGTGTGTGGAGCGTTCTTCAACCCGAAAGGCATGACAGTGTACGCATATGTTCCGAAAGGGGTCCGAAAGCCAAGATACTTAACGTGCTCCTTCTTGACACCGATGACGTAGTAACCCTGGAACCCATCGAGACTGGAGTAGTAGTTGTGACCAGCGAGCTCGTCCAGGATCTGCTCGATGTTAGGCAGTGGCCAACTCTCGCGCTCAGTGACCTTGTTCAACCCGACATACGCCACACACTTCCGAATACTGCCATCCTTCTTGGGCGCCAACGACAATGGTGCACACCACTCCGACTCCATCTCAACGATCTTTCCTGCGACCAGCTCCTCCGAAATGCTCTTCTTCAGAAAGTCCAGCTCCTTAGGCGAATACCGTGGCGACCATCCAACGTAGACTGGCTTCGAACCTGGAATAATGTTGACTTCATGCTCAAGTACCGAGGTGATTTCGAGCTCCTGAATGTCCATAGTGAACCTGTCTCTGTTCCTCTCCAGCACCTCAATCAACTCCAAACGCTGCTGTGGCTCCAACTTAGGATTGATATCAACTGCAACGTCTCCGACCCTGAACTGTGGCTGCTCCTTAGCCGGCACCTCCACCGCTTCCACAGACAAGGCCCTCACCGACATGTCCGACAACTCGATGTTTCTCACTCGCATAGACTGCGACACCCTACTAATAGGCTCGTCGTCATCCGAATCTTCAGAGCTCTCCTCATCAGTGTACTCGTCAGAATCCTCCTCCTCTGAGCTGTCCCCCAAGTCGTCCGAATCCGAGTTGTCCTGCTCTGTCCTACCAACGTTGCTCATGCCGAGGTCAATCCGAACCCCCTTTCGACGGATATAGTACCTCTTTCCTCCCCGGAACGTGGCTCGGGCATCTACGAAATCAAGCCAGTCGTTTCCTAGAAGGAAGTCGTACGATTTCTTACAGTCAATGACACCCATATCCATGCGTCCACCGATACCCTTGACGAAGAACTCTATCGGCCCCGTCGCACCCTTGAGCGCATCAAAACGTCCATCCGCCAGTAGCACTCCTCGACTAGTCGGTTTAAGTTCGAACCCCAACGCTTCCGCCACGTGTAGTCCCATCATGGTTCTATCGTTTCCGGGGTCTATAATTGCGTTGTCGAACGCTCGGCCATTGACAGTCACGGTAGCGACATCTCCGAGAGCCTTCTCCGTCACAGCTATTCCGCGATTGGCTGCAGTCACTGGATAGGTCTGATTGGTCTGGACCTCAGGAATATCACGCACTCTGTTCCTGACTTTAGGTTTGTGGTCAGCCCACACCGAACCTACGGCTGCTTTAAGTTGTGCTGGAATGCGACTTCCGTGTTTCGAGATAGTACACATATCGAACATGAGACCCTCGATGCTGCGGACAAACACTTGGTCAGGAACAACCTTCTGACGACGATTCTTAGGTTTTGGCTCAACACCTCTGATCCCAGCGATTGGTCCACTCCTGATAGTTTGGTTGGGATCCTCGGCCTCGGCTATTCCCACTGCTACTCGCTCCTCTGGGTCTAGATCCATCCCAACATTAGACTCCTTGTTCCGCGTGATCCTTCTCTGTGTTTTCGGCCCGAGTGGAAGGTCGGCTACTTCCTTTCTGCGATCTTTTGTTGCACTTCGAGTGGTCCTCTGAGCGGCGTATGCATTGTCGAGTACATAGCTCTGGACTCTCATCGAACTCTGGCTGGGTCGATCTCCAAGCGGAACATTGTTGGGGTTGGTTGCCGGTGTATTCCCAGTGGAAAAACTCGCACGTCCTGGATTGTTGTTGGGGCAGTTCCGAGAGACATGCCCCTTCTGCTTGCACGAAAAACACTCGACCTCGGGACACTGGGATGCCAAGTGACCTTCCTGACGACACTTGTGACACAGTCTCGGCCCTGTCGACACCGTTGGGTCACTCGCTTGTACCACTTGACGACTGACAACAGGCTCGACGGCGCCTCCTCGAATATGTTGGGCCAGGAGTGTTTTTCCAAAGACTCGACGAGCAACAGTAGGAGGCATACGGGCGACGGTGCGGGCTGCTCGGCCGGCAGGGGTGTTATCCTCATACGATGCTAAACTCCAGGCCTCGAACATATTTGCCAACTCGTCCACTTCCATGCTGAGTAATCGGTCTTCCTCGAAGTCCTTCCTGAAACTGCGGTACTCGGCCTCGGGGATCTTGGTTCCTCCAATCTCAATGACAGTGGGGACAGGAACGGCAGCAACAGCCTTGGCCTCATCACGAATTTTGTCTTCATAAGTGCGCTCGTTGTATCGGTTGTGCTGACAAAACTTGCTCACTGCTTTGAATGTCTCCTCCAGAGTGCTCGCGGGCGCCTGATTCTTGACCTTGAAGGGGTGTCCTTTTCGTAACCCATCGCAGAACACCTCACTAAACGTGCCTTCAGCGTCCTCACTCATCTTATACAGAGTTCCATCAGGTTTGGTTGTCAGCTCCAGCAGCTTGATGTTGGCTTTCATCCTAGCAATGTATCGGGCCGTCTCCTCCGTGGCTTGTTGCGCAATCTTGCCAATCTCGGACCGGGTACTCGCAGTGGTCCTCGGTTTGGCCAGCTCGGCTCGAAAATCAAGGGAAAACTGGTCTTTGGTTCCGTGCGGATACTCTAGAATCCATCGCTCGACCCAGGCTCGCATTAACCCGGATGTCTTACGCTTCGCGATAAGTTGGAAGCCGATTTGCGTGACTTTGTCGATGTTGTGAACGTCCATCAACCAGGATATCGGATCCATGGACTGGTTGTCCGTCCAGTCATCGATAGTGGCAAGGTAAGCGTCAAGGGGAGCCGCCATAGTGTTTGTTATTGGTTATTGTTTGTCGATTTGTTGCTCTTGGTCGTCCTCAAGATAGAACTACCGATTGCTGCCCCCTGCGTAGATCACCAATTAATGTTTCACGGGGGAGGGCTCGCGGCAGAATTATAGGAACGTTGTCAGTTCCACAATCGGTTCTACAAAACTGGACTCTATGCGATGCAGATGCTATCCGTTAGTCCAGTGTCTATACAGTAAAGGAGACCATGTATTATTGTTATCTCTTATGAAGGGTTTGTTACCTATGCGATGCAGATGCTATCCGTTAGTCCAGTGTCTATACAGTAAAGGAGACAAAGAACAACGAACAGCTTCTACCCCACATAAATACTACTCTAGAAGAACGATCGGCTACACTACCATGACGTCATCATTCTGGAGGGTGCCACCAAATTTGTAACATAAATAACAATCTGGAAGGGTGCCGAGGTGTATTGGCGGTCGAGCTAGTGTCCATGCCATTTTAGCGATAGTCCAGCTTTTTTATCCTGCTGAAAAGTTATTTTGTGCCTGCGGCTGTATGTGTGTCGACTGCATGAATCCAAATGGTCTTAGGAAAGAAAGAGATTACTGACCTTCGACAGAAGCGACATTAATTACACAAGAACACAAAAAGCGAATAAATGAATAATGCACAACAGTCGACGCCCTCGGTGCCCTTTCCTTCATATTCATCTCTTTCATGTGCATGTTGATGTCTTGTCTGTCTGCTCAACCCGCTTCACCTTCTCCACTCAACTTCACCACCCCTGCCCTGCCCAGTGCTTGTTGCGGCGCACCCCTCTTTTTCATTCATTCTTGCTCAGCTTATTCATTCGTTTACTCACTTGACCCAGTGCATATGTCCTCATTCTTTTCTCCACTGCTCCTCTGTCCATACTCCCATCGAATATCATGACAGTACATGAGCCCTAAAGTGTGTGGGCAGTGTTAAATGTCCATTTCATTTTCGTCAGTCTCGCCTCGCTCCACGACCCCAACCTCCAATGCTCGTGAATAGAACAATAGCCAGGGCGCAGTGCTTGTCGCTTTTTTTTTTTTTTTTTTTTTTTTTTCTTAAAAAAAAAGTTCGCACTCTTCTAACTTTCCCTCCCTATCTATATTCTCCTCTCATTCATATCCCGAACCCTTGGTGCCCTTTTGCTTGTCTTCTCCTTCTCTTCCTCTTCTCATCTCATCATCTTAACGACTTATTCGCTCGTCACCTCTCCTCTTTCGACCAACCACAGTGGCCCAAGCTTGCAAACCGCCACCTCGTTCATTTGTATATTTTTGTTTAGCGCCAGTTTCTAAACCTTCTCACACGTAAACACGTAAAAACTTGTTCCTCCTCCTTCCGGCGCCCTCTTTCTCTTACCAACCCGTTCATCTTCAACTCCTTCAACTCCCTCTCTCTCTTTTTTTCTTTTTCTCCTTTTCATATCCCCGACCGATAACTACAGTACGTACATTCCCTTAACCACCCCACTCCGCACTGTAAGTACCGATATTAGGGCGAGCTCTCAATTCCAAGACACGGCGCGTCGTATTTTGTCTTTGTTCCTGAATCCTTGTTGTGACTCCTGCCTATGTATCAGTCTCGTAACTCCACATTTTTTCTTTCTTTCACCCTCCCCACAACTCTCAAGCACATGCTTATTTGAAGCAACAAAAACACAAACGAAAAATACAAATAACAACAACAGTAACGAGCAACTTTCCCATCATACAAAAAAAAATGACATCGATTGTGATACTTTTCTTGACCGCACTAGTGTACTAGTACTTTCCCTCGTTGCATGTGTGTGTGGTTATGGCGCTTTTCGTATTCAATTATTGTTGTGTTTGCTTACGCTCGTCCAGTGAATGATCGAGAGGTCACCCCTCTTTTTTGGTTGTTGTTCATTGATGTGCTGTTGTTAGTTGCTGCTTCGAGGAAGAAAATAAACGAGGCAGGGGTCTGTGTGTGTACTTGTGGAAGCAACATGGAGTAGCGTGCAGAACAGAAGAAACGAGACGTAAAAAGGGGTGTACCAGAAGGAGGATACCTTTGGAGGGGTGTCATCTGGCGAACCCAAAGAAAACAGAGGTCCCTCAGCAACAAACAATCAAACAAACATCAACAAATAGCAACCTTCAGCTCGTTTGACCGTTTTGATGATCGGAGCAATACAAAAACAACAACAACCAGTAGACAGACAGGCTGTAAGTCAAAGGAAAATGGCCTCGGGCCTCGGCCAAGAAGGCACACAGACTGTTGGACCAGGCAGAAAGAGCATCCAGAGAGAAGAGGAGAAGAGGAGAGAAGGAAAGAAGATGCAAACTTTATTTATTTTACTTCCACACTCACCGCCTATAAGAGAGACAGTTTATTATTCAATTCATTCGTCGACCCTTCTATATTCTTTTCGCCTCCTTCCTCCACTTTTTGAATTATCGAATGTCAATTGTGCTTCTTCGTCGCTTCTCTCTCCACTCGACACATATAAATGATCGATCGAATGAATTTGAACGGGTCCTGCTCTTTGTTTTTTGAACTGTAAACTGCGGTCCCCTTCTCAATGATAGCAGGCTGGGTTTGTGTTTTGTATAATATATGTGGGTTTGGTTGGTTTACTTGTCAGGTAGCTGGCTCTCTTTTTCTTTTTTTTCTTCCTTGCCCAGCAACAGAAAATACAGGCTCTTAACCTTCTTTCGCCTTTCTCCCACTCTCTCTCACCCAATTCATTCATTCAACTCCCCCTCCCCTGCCTCGCCAAGGTTGCGGGCGTAAAGAGGATCAAACCACCACAACGACAATACAAGCAAAGAGCAATTACTAAGGGTACTTCCCCTCCTTCATTGTCCATCGACTTTCTGTTCCGTCTTAATTATTCATGCATATCGTCCCTCTTCTCTTTCTTTTTTTCTCATCTCCACTTTTCTTCTTTCTTTTATTTTCTTCTCTTTTATTTTCTTCTCGACTCCTCTTCTCTTTTTCGACACTCTGCCCTTCCTTCTTCTCTCACTCCTCCTTTTTCATATCTCATCCTCTTCCCTTTTCATATCTCATCCTCCGTTTTCGTATCTCATTCTCCTTCATTTTCATATCTCATTCTCCTTCATTTTCATATCTCATTCTCCTCTTTCCTCATCTCTCCTCCCCCCACACTCTTTAATTTTGCTCCGCTCATACCCTCCTCACACTCTTATCAGTTTAGATAAACAAACAACTAACGGCCTCGATTGGGAAAATCACTCCTCTCTTAGTACTCGATCACACACACACTCATCCGCATTCACCCACACGACGCACGACATACATATTTCCACACAGAAATGACAGTTGCAGTACCACCAGTCAGCCACGACATCATGTCGATCCTCCAGCAAATGACGGTATATATCCCCTTCGAAGAGATCTCCCGGCAGTCCTACAACAATCACATCCCCGGCCGGTCTGGCCTGGTGCATACGGGCCGATGGAAAGAACACGACATTGAACTCAGAGAAGCCTTTGGTGAGCTCGCGGCCATCGAAAAGGAAATTCGTCTCCTCAACAAGCTGCAAAAGTGTCCCCAGATCCTCCACCTCCACGGATATACCCTCGACCCTCAATCATCCATCTCTTACCTCGTCCTAAACCACAACGAACACGGTACTCTTCACTCGTACCTCCTCAATTTCCACCCTCATCTTACCTGGCCCGATCGCTATAATCTTGCTATGGATATCGCTCTCGGACTTCGTTATCTCCACCACAAGGGCATCCGTCACCGCCAATTGCACTCGGCCAGTGTCCTCATCGACGACAATGGCTCCGCAGTGCTCTCAGATTTTGGAAACAGCAGGGACTCAGAGGTTGCATCGTCAAGGGATCACATCACCAGGATGGCCTACTTGGCCCCCGAGAGGCTCTCAAAGAACGGACAGCGCTATGCAAACGAGGCTGACATCTACTCGCTCGGAATGGTCTTTTGGGAGATCTCGAGTGGTCGCCCCCCGTTTGAGGATCTCATTACCCCTGAGAACATCCAGAACGGCGCCCTGGTCTCGTTGGCGCAGAACATTGTCTCGGGAAGACGTGAGCGTCCTGTCAAGGGCACCGATCCTACCTTTGAGGATATCTACACCCGCTGCTGGCAGGCTAACCCTCAGGACCGCCCCTCGCTCGACTGGGTCATCCAGACCCTCGGTGTTCTCTTGAAGCAGCCCTCCAGCACCTTCCTCCGCCAATTGGAAGAGCTGACCATGGGTAAGACCAATTCTCCATGTTGACTATGCACTTTCTGTCCCGTACGTCTGTTTTGTTCATTGTTCTCACCATGCACACTTTTCTGTTTCCATTTCATTTGCAGATGACGAGCCAAAGGTTGCACCTTATTCTCACCCAATCGTCAACCGATCCATGTCTATCAAGGTCGGTCGTTCGCCTTCTTTCGAGAGCGACGGTCAGGCCCCTCTGGTGCGGTCGCGCGAACTTTTGATGTCTCCACGCGAACCCGACTACCTCCCACCTCCTCCACCAGTACCCCCACCAGTGCCACCAGTCTCTCAGCGTCGCAAAGCGTCCGTCGCTCCTTCTTTCACGCCCTCATCCCGATCCATGTCCATTAGCAGTGGCAGCTCTAGCGGTTCGTCTATTATGAGCGGCGGTATCCCTGCCATCCCTGCCAGGGATGCTCGTCGCGTCTCGACCATGACCTCTTTCCACTCCCAGGAGATACCCCAGTACACTTTCCCTCCCAAGAGACGCAACCCTCAGACCATCTGGGAGGCCTGCCAGGAGGGCAATGCCGATCTTGCAGAGTGGTATATCCTCACAACTGGAGCCAACCCCAACGGTCTGGTCTCGCTGCCTGCCTACTCTATGCTTGCCGAGGTCACGCCTATGCATGTCGCATGCTTCTACCAACCAGAGACGCTCATGGATGTCCTCAAGACACTTCAGAGGAACGGTGCCAACATGCAGCAGTACACCACCTTGACCAACCAGTCGGCTCTCCACATTGTTCTCGAGCATGCGACCAACTACACGCTGGCTCTGGAGGCGACCAAGTTCTTGATGAACGAGTGCCAGCTCAGCGTCAATGATGCCGATAACCGCGGATTAACCCCCTTCCACAAGTATATCAAGAACGCCAACCTCAGCGACATTGTCTCTGTTGCTGGATCGGAACTGTACACGCTTTTGCGCGATAAGGGCGAGGCCAGTTTGAGCATTGAGTCTCACCATGAGGGCAATGCTCTCGGTCTGACCGCTCGTTACCTCCGTGTCGACCTTATGAAGTTGTTTCTTTTGACAGACCTCGGCAGCTCTGA
Source organism: Linnemannia schmuckeri (assembly GCA_029449235.1). Lineage (NCBI taxonomy): Eukaryota > Fungi > Mortierellomycota > Mortierellomycetes > Mortierellales > Mortierellaceae > Linnemannia > Linnemannia schmuckeri. The sequence goes on from JANATG010000020.1 coordinate 725,721, forward strand.
CCACAAGAGTCTGTCCTATGCTATCAATGCTGTCGAGGCTCCCCTGAGTGAGACTAGGACCTCGAAGGAGGCTCAGGATCTGTGCCGGTCTGTTCTGGCCGAGTGGAAGGGCGAGCGGGGCGAGACCAAGCGTATGCGTATGGCTGAGCGTATCCTGGAGCATCAGGGTATCTCTGCCTCTGCACCTGCGTCCTCTCCTCTTCTTGCCTCCTCATCCATCTTCCCCACATCTGGCTCCAAGTCTCGCAAGCAAGGCGGTGGTCTTTTGGGGTTGGGCAAGTCCAGCAAGGCCTCGAAGGAAGAACCTGCACCTGCTATTGCACCCTTGCCCTCTAAGGTTGCCACTGAAGTCGATGTTGCTAAGAAAATCCTCCAAAGCACAGCTGTCAAGCAGCGCAAGCTCAAAAACCTCATGGCCGACTCTGGCTTCTAAACGACTCTCTTGTCTTTATGTTTTTATATTTTCAACAACCCCTGATACCCTCTTCTTTCCTTTTTCCGCACTTGTACATAGTCCTTCCTTTTTATTACCCTGCATTCTACCCAAACACCATATAGCAAACATTGCTAACAAAAACAAAACCAATAAACAAATCGTACACATGTATATCTAAACACTTCATTAGGATGATATGAAAAGGGGGCGAGATGAACGCGGTTGTAGTCTGTAGAATGTCTTCTCATATGAATACCATTTTATCCTTGTCCCAGGAATCATATCATGAACATGAGATATGATCTTTCTTTATGTCCTCTTTTCGTAAAGTGTTGTCTTTGCAGTGCACTTTGTATCTTCCATTATTTCTTTATTAACTCTTTAGCAAACAACACCTCCACGCCCACGTCTTTCTTTTTGTCTCTTCTTCCCCCCCCTAAAGACTGCAGCTTCTCTTGACAAACGAAGGCAGAAAAGGAGTTGCAGTCGATACACATACATCTCATGACCCTTCTCGAACACCCTCGTATGGATGAGTATTCACACATTGAAGGAACAGTAGAAGCGGCAGGAGGAACAACACCGATACGGACAGGGATACCACCAGAGACAGTTGTACAACACAGAAGCACCGATGATACTTAGATATAGAATAACAATTATAATGAAAAGGCAGAAGAAGCAGGATCAGTGTACAGTGGACCTGGAGGTGTAGGAGCCTCCTCTTCGTACTCTGACACCTCTCGGACTCGTCTTGCCAGTATGGCTGCGGCGGCCCATGTTTTTGATGAGAAGGAGGACGCCGACGAAGATGAACGTGGAAGAGGAGATGTGGAGTCGCAGATCTTGTCAGTGGATCCCGAGGATAATTCGCCCATTGAGGAAGTACGCGCCATCGTTCCAGGTAAAGACGACCTCCAGCCCTGTAGTTCTGCCCCTTCAATCGATACATGCGTATTGTAGCAACAGGAACCTCAGTAGAAACTATTTTTGTCGTGAAACGTGCATACTACAGTGACGGATGGCCCGTCAATGCCGACAAATACATTCCGGATGTGGTCCTTCGCCTTCACTTTTCTCATCTTATTCGTCAACCTAATTCTTCTACTTCCGCCAGAACCCCGTCTCCATCACCTACACCGTCGTCTCTCTCATCTCCCTTCCCATTGGAAAAAATCCTCACCTGCATGCTCCGCACAACCAAGTCCCGGATATTCGGACTTCTTGGTGGCCCTCTTGTGTCATTCAACCCAGGACCATTTAATATCAAGGAGCATGCGTTGATCGGGACTGCGGTCGCGTGTTGTTCGGGAACCGCGTATGCGGTCGATATTGTAATCTTGCAAAAGAAGTATTATGGCAATGACCAGGGTTTCATGGCGGGCTTCATGCTCGTCCTTACTTCACAAACGCACGGCTTCTCCTTTTTTTATTGAGCGTTCCTTGCTTGTTCTTACGTAATGGTTGTATGATTGGATGTAAAAACGAAGAAAAAGTATGAGAAACCAACATTTTTGATATCTATTCCTCGTTTTTAAGTGGCGTTTTGAGGAAATTTTTAGTCAGACCGGCGAGTATGACTTGCCCACCAACTTAGTTACGGTTGCACTGTTCAGGACACTGCATGAATCTTTAGAGAATGGCGATGAGGACGACATCACTGACATGGAACATGTAAAGGAGAAGGAGAAGGCAACGAACAGGGACACGAAATGAAACAAGGAAGCAGAGCATCACGCGTCAGCGGAAATTAGGAAGAAACGAATGATGAGCCGCATCCAACTCTTCACCTACGTCTCTTTGGGCTCATTCATCTGGTACTGGTTCCCGAACTACACCTTCCCAACCCTCACCGCATTCTCTATTCTCTGCTGGATCAATCCCCAGAACGTAGCCCTCTCTCAGCTAACAGGATCCAACGGTCTCGGGATCGGAACCCTCTCCTTTGACTGGGCGACTTCGACTTTAGGTCTATCACCGCTGGTGACTCCTTGGCGGGCACAGGTCAATATCCTGGTCGGCTTTGTGATTGTCGCGTGAATCATTGTCCCGTTCGCATATTATTCCAACCTGTAGAATTCCAAGAATTTTTCCATTATGATGGCGGGTTTGTTTAGAGGGTAGGGCACCGCATGATAAGGTGATGGTAATGACGAACAGTGTGTTGGATCCTGTTAAGTATGAGGAGTATGGACCTCTCAGAATGGATTCTTTCTTTGCCCTCACGTAAGCTTGTCACTTTGTTTTGATTATTATGTGGTTTTTTTGTTAAAGGTGAAAGGCTAAATGGAAGAAGGGCAACTCACTCCACACCTTATTTTTGTCATGTTTGTTTATAGATACGGGATTGGATCCGCGGGGTTGACGGCGACACTGACACATGTGGCGCTGTATCGTGGCAAGGAAATGCTTGACCGGTGGAGGGCTGCTATTGTGTTGAAGGTTCACGATCTCCACTCCCAGAGATGATGAGATACAAGGAGGTTCCTCAATGATAAGTAAGCAAACAAATAAAATATGAATAGTTATGTAAAATGTGAGTGAGTGAGCCAGCGGTGGTAATTTTTGACTAGGCTATGGTGCTTTGGACGCGAGCACTAACAAAGGGGTGTATGACCACAAAGCAAAATAACACAAAACAAACAAACAAAACAGGGCTGTATTAAGTGTAGCTCAAAGCGCTGAAGGGGGCTTCATCCCTTTTTTGGTACTTTGCCACAAATGAATAACACAAAAACTGACTCCATCATTTCATTATTTTTTTTGCGTAGGTAGTACGCGACGCTGTTCCTGGTCTCGCTGGCAATGTCAATTTTCTGTGTCGAGAAATGGAATTACTTTCACTAGTACTACCTCTTGGTGTCACTCACCATCGCCTTCATCTATGCGCTCCCCGTTGGGATCGTCCAAGCCGTGACCAACCAACGACCAGGGCCCAACGTGATTACAGAGTACGTGATTGGATACCTGATGCCGGATCATCCGATGCCAATGTGACGTTCAAGGCCTATGGATATATCACCAATGTGCAAGCGCTCCAATTTACACAGGATCTGAAGCTGGGTCAGTATACGAAAATCCCGCTGATGACTATGTTTTGGGTGCAGGTGATTTCGAGTGTGATTGCGGGGATTATTAACCTGGCAACGACGGAGTGGTTATTAAGGGTTCAGCTGAATATCTGTACCAAGGCTGGATGCTCCTGGACTTGCCGCAATACCAGCAGTAAGTCGCTGGTATTACTGTTCATTGATGAATAATTGAGGCATTAATAACTGATTAACTAACCAAAATGTATGCTGTGACATGGATCAACTAACCAACCTTCTCCTTGATTAGCGTTCTACTCGGCATCGGTGATCTGAGGAGCGATCGGACCTGGCAGAATGTTTGGCCTGGGGACCCAGTACTCGATCATCCAGTGGGCCCTTGTCATTGCGGCATTCCTCCCCCTTCCAGTCCGGTGGCTATGTCGTCGACACCCACGAGTCAAGTGGCTCAAAATGATCCACTTTCCCGTCCTGTTGGCTGCCACAAGTAACATGCCCCCTGCGCAGGTATACTTTTATCCGAATGGCATCTTTTTGGGATTAATCTTTATGTGGTACATTCGGCGGTACCATAATGGATGATGGAAGCGGTATAGTTATGTCACCTCTGCAGCCATGGACACTGGAGTAGCCCTTAGCAGGCCCCTGTGCTACTTTATGGTCTAGGTAAAAGTTTGAGTTGTTTTTGTCGCGTAAGCAGACGCGTCTTCGTTTCGTGTCACGCTGTGATATTTTTACTTTTGTTGACGAGAATATATCTTCTATACTTCTTTTTTTATGCATATCAATAGAGCTGGGACAAGAACTTTTATGAATGGTAGAGAGCATCAGAATAATTGACCACCGTCCTTTAGCAGAAACCAACTTTTTGGTCAATGAAGCTATCCTCCTCTTTCAATAACAGTCAAAAAAAAAAAAAATAGATAGACCAAGGATTGTGTACAAGAATAGAAAAGGTGAGTATGCACACACGCATGCACACACATCCCCACTTGTGAATGTGAAGTCCAATCCTCCCCTCTTCCCCTTCTTCCTCCTTCTTACTCTCCGTCTCTTCACTCTTTCCTCTCCTTCCATCCCTCCCTTCCCCCCTTTCTCCTTATTTCTTGTTGACCTTTTTGATTCTGTCCCCTACCCCTTTCTTTTTTTTTTCTCTCTGTCATCAGTGCTTCCCTCCTTTCCTCATACTCACTCACTCTTCCTTACACGTTTTTTTGTCACCGTACATGCACCATCTCTCTTTTCCGCACACTACGCTCGTAGCCCGCCTAGTTGCTTTGTCTCCTTGAACGGAAGGTCCATTTTTCAACTCTCTGAAGTTTGTTCAAGTTTTCAAGTTACTATTCTCACCTCAGTTGGGGAGTAGATGGTGGTGTATTCTGTTGGTTGGACGAATAATGTTATAGGATTTTTTTAAAGTGAATAGACATAAAAAAAAAGCAATAGGCACGTAGTGTAGACAAGAAATGAAAAAGATATTTTTCTAGGCAGGGGATAGGAACAGGGGAAGAAGGAGGAGGAAGGTGAGAAGAAAAGAGGGGATAGCTAAAATAGGGACGGGAAGGGACAGATGGACGCAGGAAGAGAGGGGTGGAGAGGAAGAGGGTTTGTTCTTGTTGTTGTATCTAAATCCGGCTTGTCTCACAAATAAAAGTTGGATGGGATAGTCCTAAGAGTGGAAAAGAAATATACGCGCGCTTAGTTCTCGTTGTTTGTTTGCTGTGTGCGTGTTGTTGGAATTGAGAGCTAACGAGAAGGTACGTGAAAGACGAAAGACAAGAAAAAGAGGAGGGTATGTGGTCGAGAAATGACCCACATTGTGTGTGTTTATGTAGATGTATGTACGATGATCCGAGGGGCAGAAAAGTTAGGGGTGCATCCAACAAAAATAAAATGAGGGACAGAACGAAAGAGTAGAGGAAAGAGAAAAGCTCCCTCTCAAGATCCAGGGGCTAAACATTTTGCAACCAACCTCCGCCCTCCCTATCCAAGGATGCGTTTTGCTTATTTTTTTTGTTGGCATGGTTAAAGCAATTAGGAAAAGGGAAATTTGATTTGTTTTCTGCCTTGTTTCCCTAGACTTTTGTCTCCAAGGCAGTGTTGAAGAAAAACAGCAATTGCAAAATTGGCTTGCTCGGTGGGTTGGTCAAGAAGGAATCGAGGAGTAGAAAAGGACGGAGAGAGAGATACAGTGACGGCAAGTACCAAAGACAAGGAGAGTGGATATAGGCGGGTGTATGCATGATGGGTTTTGGGCTGCTGATGATAAGAGATGTAAGTAAATGCTTCTGCACCTGTTAGCTCCCTGTCTCTTTCTCTCTCAGTCACTCTCGCTCGCTCGCTCGTTCCGTCCCTGCCTTTTTCTCTTGAACATCCAATGAAGATGGTGAGTGAGTGAATGAATGTATGCTTTTTCACGGACTCCTTTATTTTCTCTCCTGCAACAGCCCCTTTTGATCCTGACAGACGGCGAGGGTGCCGGGGGAAGAGGAGGTGGAGGATGAGGAGTCGCGAGGGGTGTGGGAGCAGTTGAGAAAGCAAGCTACGAGCAGGACAAGCCCTGTTCAATGTACATTTGTCTTGCTCATTCAATCATCCATCGCTCACACAAGACGAAAAAAAAAACGAAATAGATGGACAGACCAGGACGCGAAGAAGAGAGGACACGAAGGAGATTTGTTCATCACTCTGCTTCGCGTCTTGCCTCTACCTCCGTCTCATCTGCTACACTTTTTGCTCTCTTACTTTCCAGATGTCTCCATAGCATGCAGCCCACTCTCATCCTTGTGCAAAAAAAAAAAAACCACCTCTAACAGCAAAAAGCAAAAGAGAGGAGAGCTGCATTTTATATTCCCAGTCGCGCGAATTGAATAATAAAGTGCCTCGTGGATCTCATTTCCTCCATGGATTGTACTCATTTCCTTGCTCGACCATGTCCATTGAGAAAGATATATTTATGTCTCCACAGGGGTAGTACGACTTGTCTCTGCTTTGATTTAGGTTCCTTGCACCCTTTCGGTCTTTTTTTCTATCCCTTGCTCTTCTTTCTCTCTTTTCTGACCCTCACTCCCACCCTCCTTCTCGCCTTTCCTCTCCTCTCCCTCCCCTTTCCAACCCCCCTGAATTCGACAATGTATTCTCCTTTTGTACAAAGAAATAGGCGGTTCAAGGTGGGGTGTGTGGGCAAACCTTGTCTGTTCGTGTCTGTCTCTGTCGTACACACGCGTTGTCATTTTTCAACATTTCACAGCTCAACATTTCTCGCGCACATTCAAACAAACAAACAAACACAACACGCTTACACTCATTCATCCTTGTATCTTCCCTCCTTACCTTGCCATCATTACCATCATCGTCGTTGCCGTCCATTTATCTTTACATCATGGATCTCTGTATCGGTCTTTCCAATCCACTGGGTTATTTCTTGCTATAGAAAAGAGTTGAAACCAACAAAAGCAATAAAAAAAGAGACATCCATCAATTGTTCATACACGCATGCTCATCGGCTTTTCGTCGACATCGTCAGACTCCTGGACCCGTCCTCCTCCTCCTCCTCCTCCTCTACTCTCCTTCCCCTTTGTGCCCCTAGACCCTCCACCGCCTGTTGGCAGGCGTTGTTTCTGCTTAAAGTGTGTGAATGTCTCCGTCTCCTATGATGTTCCTTCTTCCCCCCTTGAATCATTGTCCTTTTTTCTGTTTTCCTCTTTTTCATTCTCTCCTTCACTTTCTCCCTCCCTCTTCATAAGCCCTTTCTGCTTCCCCTTGACCTTTTTTTTCCATCAATCCCTTTGAACCCTCTTCTGTTGATCCATTCGCTCTGCCATTTAACCATTCAACTTTGCTCACTTCGCTGTCAATTTTTTCCTTTTTTTTACGTTTCCTCCTTTCTGATTTTTTTCACCCCTTCTTCACACCAACACACCACCCTTCGCCATCGCCAGACACTCTCCCTCCTCTCTTTCTCTTACAAAGTATGTAGATAATACTCTTTTGTTTAGTCTCCCGCCGTCCTCTTTTTCAATCAATGGTGTATCTAATTGCTCGTCTATTTCGCGACCATCTCTATATTTTCATCTTCGTTTGATCTGCTAAAAAAAACAATATTTCATATTGTCAACGCGTGAACCTCCTTGGGTGCTCAGCCTTTTTCTCTCTTTTATCCCACAATATATACTTTAAACTACTACAATTCTATTTCTCCTCTTCCATACCCTCACCCCTTCTTTTCTACTTGTTCAATCGCTCTACATTTTCGTGTTCTGTTGTTTAATAGCACGAGATAAAACGAACTCCATCTATTATTTCTTTAGAGATAAGAGAATCACGAATATTGCACGGGGAAGTGTTTGGATGCAATCTTGTCGTCGTGTCGAAAGCGAACTCACTTTTTATTTTCCCCTTGAAAACCAACATCAATCAATCTACAAGCACAACAACGACGAGGGAAATCGGTTGTTATTTAGCTCACGCCATCCTCTTTTTCATTTCTTTACCCTTGTTTTCGATTCTCTTTCGCTCTAAATCCTCAACAACAACCACCTACCGACTACCATTGCTACTACAACTATTGACAATAGCAATACCCACAACAACAACCCCAATTGAAGGACAACCAACACCTACCGATACCGTTACGCTCTTGGGATAAAAGCGACAACCATCAACCACCATAATCATCAACAACCACGACAAAACATCAGACCAACAAACAGACAGATTGAGGCCGACTCGGTCTACTCAAGGAGTCTCTTTAGTTCACAAAAGGACAAAGGGCAACGCTATTTTTGTTATAGTTCTCCTCCCTTCAATTCTTTCAATCTCTCGTCTACCCTTTTGTTCATGGGTTCATCTCTTTAAGGAAAGAAGAAACAGAAAAAAACTGTTGCCATCCCTTCATCCACCCATCCTTAATTTTTCAACCCGTTCCTTACTTCCTTACTTACTCCTGTAGCTCTTTGTTCTCCTGATTTTTTCCCTTACCCCCCTTCCTTCCTTGCCTTGCTTTCTTCCCTCCTTCCCTCGTTCCTCCCTCCTTCTCTTCTCTCTATCTCTCCCCCCCCCCCCTCCTTCTCTTCTCTCTATCTCTCCCCCCCCCCTCCTTCTCTTCTCTCTATCTCTCCCCCCCCCCCCTCCTTCTTCTTCCTTCTCCTCCTCTCCCTTTCCATTCGTGGCTCCTTTTTTGTCAAAGAACAGAAACAAAACAAACACAATAACAACACAACAAACTTCAGCTTGTCCGCCTTAGCCCCTACAGCTGTGGTTAGACGTTTAGAAAAAAAAAGCAGGGAAGGTTTATTATCGCGTTTGCCTTCGACAACAAGACCAATTACTCTTCTTTCTCTTGTCTCTTCCTTCTCTGTCTTTCTCTCTCTTCATTTGTTCTTTCGCTCGATATTGACAACGCAGCTCTTACTCATCCTCGCAGCGACATCCGTTTTCTTTCATTGCTTCTCGTTGGATCAAGCTGTCGAAGAAAGAAAAGGTACGCTGGAGCGATCCTCGAGTATCTTATTCCATTGTAACACTTTTCCGAGTGTGTTTAACTAACTTCGGCCATTTCTTTTGATCCTTCACCTCTTCTACCTTTTACCCTCTACCAAAACTTCAATACTCCTTCTTGTACGACAGATAACTTATTCTTTTTCATCGAAAGAGTCGATCCTAAACATCCAGTCCATTGAACGCGTTCAGACACCATATCCAGCTTCACTCCCTCCCTGCGACATCCATCCACATTTACAAATATTCGCACACATACACACAATGGCAGCATCTCCAGACCGTTCTCACGTTGGACTCTCCCACTTCAGTCGAGGTATGTCATTCTCCCTTTTTTCCAATGATACCCAATCCCATTTCCAAGACAAAAATACTTTCACTGCCAACAATAATAAGTTCGATAATAATGCGCATAAAAAAGAAGGATGTCGTTCGATAATAATTACTCGGGCAGTCGAGGCGATCCTATCCAACCAACACTCATCCTTCCCGGGCGGTGCATTTTGGTCCGACCTCCACTTTTCCTGTCAGCACCATCGCATCTATTTTCCTCTTCCTATTCTACCACTCCATTGTCCTTATCAGGCCAGACGACTGACTTCGTCAATTTTGAAAAGCCCTTCCTTCTTTTTGCTTTCCTCTCTTTTTTCTCCCTTCAACCCCTTCTTTGTTCGCCTTTCAGTCTCTTCTTTGTTCAACCCTCTTTCTTACACACCCCTTCTTCCCCACCTCCTTTCACCTTCCCCTCACCCTTCTCCCCTTTCATTTACTTCATGGAGCGCCCCGACTTATCCGTTCATTTTAGGCCCAGAAAGAACCATAATTCACCCTTGAAGATTAACCTGTTACTCTTAGTATCCTCCACCCTGACATTTTTCTCTCATCGACCCCCTCCATCCTCGCTCTCACTTTCGCTTTTCGCTGCTACTCCACCAACCCTTGTGTCGACGTCACCCTTACCCCCTGATTGAATACGTTCGTTTGCTCTGACCATTGCTTTTTCTCCTTCCTTTTTTAACTCCTTCTTTTTCCTCCTCCCCGACTCCTCTCTGTTTCCATTACCGCCCTTTTATTTTGGTCTTCCAACTCCAAAAGCAGACCTCCCTCGCCGAAACTCCATGCCCGTCTCTGACCGCCAACGCGCTCTTTCAGGAGAACGTCGACTGAGTCAACAGGACATGTATTCGAACGGACATATCGTCCACACCGAGTGGGCTGGACATCACGATTCGACAATTGACCCACTTCACCGTGAACCCTCGAGTTATTACAACGACGATCACCCAGAATATCAGCACTCTGGAGTACACCACCCATACCAGACCGACAATGGCATGAACTACCATCTCAAGGGCGGCCATGATAGCCATCACTCGGACCTCGGAGACTACACCATGCACAGCGGTGCTTATGATAGCCGGTATGGGTCAGTAGCAGGTTTGCCTAGGGGCGAACATCATGACAGCGACATGGATATGCGACTCAACAATCCTATGATGGACAAGCAACGCAACAATTCGATCTCGTCCAACGCAAGCTCCAACTCTTCCAGCTCGACTGCAAACAAACATCCATGCAAGTTTCCAACGTGCGGCTGGAGCTTCAAGCGATACGAGCATTTGAAGAGACACATGTTGGTACACACCAAGGAGAGGCCGTTTGTGTGCGAGTTCCAGGGCTGTGAAAAATCTTTCAGTCGGTCAGACAACTTCTCAGCCCATTTGCGGACACACACCAAGAAGTCGATGCACATGCGCAAATTTGATCGACACCTGATGATGGACTCCAACAACAACTTTATGCCGTTGAATAACCCCAATGTCGGTAGTGGCGGCATGGTTGCAAATGGGATGGTCTGTGTGGTCGGAGGAAATGACGATGGTCGCGGGTATTCGGCTGAGCCCTCGCATTACCGCCAGAGCATGAATGGGTACCCTGAGTACCATGATTCGCGTCATTCTCCGCCATTACCTCAACCACCGCACGCACAGGCCATCGGAGCTGGACACGGCTCTCTTGACTCTGGTAATTTATTATTCTTTCAGTCATCTCCAACCGCTATTTTGTTTGTTAGGATGCGGCATATTGCACGTCGTAGTTCCATTCGCTCTAACAGTCTAATAATGCATTGGTAGTCCATGTGAAACATGGGGCCAATCCCATTTCTAAATATAATAGGCCTACATCACGCGACCCGCACACCTTATCAGCCGACAGTGGTCAAGGCGCTGACTATGAGAGCCTTGAGGTCTCATCCTCAACGTCTCCATCCTACCGGATCTCGCTAAGCAAGCACCACCATCACCATCACCGGCGCAGCCCATCTTTGGGTACGCCCCATCTCCTTGATGGACCATCCAGCCATTCTGCGGAATACAATATCGATACTAAACCAACAGCAACTGCATCATTCATTACAAAGCGAGAAGAGTCCTCATCGTCCCTTTCAACCCTGTCTACAAAGAATAACAGCACGTTTTCAATCAAATCCACTACCTCAGCAGCATCCCTATCACCTAAACCATCTACAACCATGTCCACCCACCATCTATCGAAACCTTCTGTTGTTCTCCCTAAATTCAGTCCTATCAAGATTGACCTCAAGGCCGTCTCCAATAACCCCGACGACGTCCACCTTCACAACCAGCACAATATCAAATCCGAGTCCTTGAACCGTCGTTGCCGCCGTAGCAGTCATCATTACCAGGAGGACGTCAATCACCAGTATTACCATCGCATTCAAGACGATCGAGACAACAACTTTGGTCGCCACAGTTCAAACCAGGGTCTGCCGCATGCGCGTTACAACAGTCCTGGTCTGAAATCTCCAATTCCACCATCATTGCGTTCTTCGTCGTCTGCACACCGCCGCTACGGGTCTTTGGATATGTCACAACAACAGCAGCAACATCCTCACCATAGAGTGATGCTTGACAGCACTCATGACAACCCAAATCCAAACCCAAACGGCGAGTCCCCAACGCTACCACCGCGAAGACTGTCGTCGCCTTCTTTCAAAGGAAGTTCAACTGGGTTCTCGTCGCACTTTATACCGATAGAGGCTGGTCACGAGAGCGGTAGCAGTTTCAGTCGACGGGACCGATATGGTTCCTTGGATTGTGATGAGGACGAGGTTGGTGACGATGAAGAAGAAGAGGATGACGAGGATATGGATGGAGGTGATGATGAGGAAGTTGCCGAGAACGCGTTGAGGGTTAAGAAGCTGCAGATGATGGAAGCCTACCAGTCGTCCTTCAGCCTCACGTCGCACCACAGCCATAGGAATGGGTCGATTTCACCACCACCCATGATGTCGACCCGAAGCAGCTCTGAGGGGTATGCTGGTTCGGCGGCGATGATGTTGGACGTGGATGGGAACCCGATCCAGAGGTATGGCGATGATATGAATCATCGCCACACGATCGCGGACTACAGTCCTGATCCATCTTCTTCGTTAACTAGGGATCATCGTATGCCTGCCATGTCGCCTCTTCTGCAATCCTCGTCGACTCAGGGCTCTTCTGGTTACTCCCAAGGTCCTCGTGGTTCCTCATACCATACTGAGACCGCGTCGAGCTATTCTCAAGGATACCCTCGATACGGTATGACCGCTTCTTCTTACACCGGTATGGCCATAGGTGGACAGCAACCACATCACTGCCCGCAGCAGCAGCATCATCGCATGATGGGAGCAGGAAACGCGAATAGCGGTGGAGGAAATGGTTCACAGCACGCTACAGGGCGTGTTCGTGGGTCGGGTGTGCCTTCCAAGAACCATTGCTGTCCTGTTCCTGGATGCATGAAACGGTTCAAGCGACTGGAGCATTTGAAGCGACACACCAAGACACATACTCTGGAGCGTCCCTTTGCGTGCACCAGCTCTGGTTGTAACAAGCGGTTTTCCCGGTCGGACAATCTTTGTAGGTCCAGTGCTTGGTGATGATTGCAGCACGTTGGATCTGGTTTTGCATGTTGAGCAAACTTTGCTAACCATTTTTTTTTCTTACTTTTAATATGAATAGCTCAACATATCAAAACGCATCAACGCCAGCTGATGAGCAAGTCTCATTGGAAGCACCGGTCGACCATGTCCATGCCCGGCCTATAAAACTCGTCCCCCTTATCATCCCCCATACCCATTATTATCTTGTATCTCCTTGTTCTTTCGTTTTATTTGGCTTACTCTGTTCTCAATGGGACCCCAAACTCTTGCCCGTTTGGATGTATTTTTTTTGTTTGCTTGTTTCGTCGCGTTTTGTTTAGCTTGTAGCATTGTCGTCGTTGCTCTTTGATTAGATCTGTTTCATTTCTTTCGTCTTCGTCCGTTCACTTGCCTTTGTCCCTTATTTCCCCTGTCCAACTCTTTTTTCTGTAATCTTTCCGTTCAATAACATGTATCATTGTCCCCTTTCAATCTCTCAAAAAACTCAATGGTCTCCTTTTTTCTTAAACAGGGCATGAACCAAAAATAAACAAACAAAGCGAACCGTTTTATTTTCAGAAAGCTAGCGACCAGAAGGATATGAGTGGTTGGACGCTTGATATTGCCCCATCAGCATTGCCAACGCCTGAAGCTGTTGTTGTTCAGGGTCCAAACCCGATGGCATCCATGCCACATTACCATTGCCGCTATCGTTATTATCGCCATCATCGTCTTCGTCTTCGTCATCGTCGCCATTATGGAGACCAGCGGGAGTATGAGACATACCGAAGAGGAGACCTGCAATGTCGGAAGGGGTTGCCTCTCGCTGGAACTGTTGCTGTTGCTGATGCTGCTGTTGAAATGGAAGTTGTGGCGGGAGCGGATGCTGCTGCTGCTGGAGTTGAAGAGGAGAAGGAGGAGGCTGGTGGGGACCGGTGACGGACATCATGTCGCTGTAGAGGAGGTACATTGCCATGGACGAGAGCCCGTCTGTGCCCATCAGTTGGTTCATGGCCGCCATCGAAGACTCGTCGAACATCTGTGCTGGGAACTGAGCTGTACCCTGAGGCTGCTGCTGGTGGTGGAGATAGTGGTGATGCTGGTGTTGGACCATAGTGGCGAATGGTGGTCCGTTGTAACCTTGTACTCCTCGCTGCTCCTGCTGCTGTGGTTGCTGATGCTGGTGCTGGCGCTGGAGAGCAAAATGACCTGTGAGGAGCATTTCATCTGGCGGTGTGAGGTATGTCAGGTTTTGGCGATAGACTTCACGTTGCTGCTGTCCGTGTTCCCCTCGATCCTGCCCTTGCTTCTGATGTTCCTGCTGCCCTTGCTGTTGCTGCTGTTGCTGCATCAACCGGTGAAGCTCTTCGATCACCGCCGGGTTATACTGCAACTCCGGCGGGAGAAGAGACCCAATCACAGGAGCCTGGAACCCAGCCTGCTCAAGCGCATCCATGGTGGTCTGAATAGATCTCGCATCCATGCAAGAAATAACTTCAGCCGCAGCAGTAGCTGCAGCAACGGCATCAAGCCCTGACTGAAGAACCTCAACATCGGTCGAAGGGCGGCGCTTCCGGTTAGTCGCCGAGTTTTGTGGTGGAGGCGCAAACAGTCCAATGGCGGGCCCACGACCCGAGGGATCTGGGAGGAGTGGTGATTGAGACGACTCATCGATATCCTTGGACACAATCGTGGCTCTCCCGCAGGGGATCGGCGCAACCTTAGTGATAAGTATTGCCGATTTGTTCAATTCTGCGCTGCTCTTGGATCCACCACGATGTTTGTCCGCAGCACCGCCTGCCAGGTTGGCCTTGGAGTTCAGTCCACCACGATTGCGTTTCCGGATAACGTCTGATTTGAGACTGAGGGGTCGAGTTCGTCCATGAAGTTTGAGAAAGAGCCCACAGGCGTTACAGAGCGGGTTGCCATCTGCATCACGGCGCCAGAGGGGTGTTGTCCGTGTGTTGCAGTTGGTGCACTGAGTCGACGCCGCTTCTGCTGCAACCGCAGCTGCGGCTGCGGCGGCTGCGGCAGCAATCGATGGTTCGTCGTCCTCGGTCTCGGAGCCGTCTCCGTCGTCCTCTGTTGTAGAATCTGAAGAAGCCGAGTGGTTCTGAACAACTGGCTGTGGTTGTGAGATGGCGTGTTGAGAGGCACTATTGCTGTGCAGGTCAAAGACCGGTACTGAAGGGTTAGAGAGTGCACGAAGCTGATGTGGACTCTCGGGTGGTGTCATCACCCGCGGCGAAACGAACCCTGGGTTTCCGGATGGATATAAATACCTCCAGTTTGAAAACGTTGCATCCGATATTTGAGGCCCCTGCTGCTGCTGCTGTTGAGCGTGTGTCGCGTTTGTTGAAGAAGGTTGGGGAGGCGCGATTTGGTGGGTATATTGCTGATCGTCCATCTGTTGTTGTTGCTGTTGTTGCTGCTGCTGTGGGTGGTGTACCAAGCCGCCATTACCAAGTATCTCCAGATAACCGCTATCCAGTCCTGGACGCCCGGCATTACCGTTATTATTAGAGTTGTTTGTGTTGTTGTTGCTGGGGACAATATCGGGGAACCCTTGCAACAAAAGCTGGGTATAGTGTTCCTGAAGCTGCTTGAACTCGATAGATTGCTGGTCCTCCTGACTGAAGGCCGGTAACGACTGACTGACACCTCCGCCGCTTTCACCAAAGGATGGCGTTATTGCTGCTATGGGGATAAATTGGTTATGGTGCCAGGAAATGTTACCAAACTCGACAGGGAGATTATTGTTGCCGTTCAAAATATCCATGTTTGGATCGAAAGGTTGCTCCTCCAACTGCTGGAAGGTATCTTGATCCATATTATTATTGTTGTTGCTAGTTTCCTGAGCAATCGGGGATAACGACTCTGTTTTAGAAGAGTCGGCCACGGTTCCTGGGAACTCGACATGACGCTGGTGATGATCGATGGATCCTGCAACTGAATAATCTTTTGACACGCCGTTGTTATTGCTGTAGTACGTTGGTTCCGGTGATTCTATTTGTTCAAAGAACCGGCGAAACATAGAGCAAGCTTGTGTGAGTTCGAGATTCCTTCTTCCCGGGGAATTGTTCTACGTAAACCCAGTGCCAAAGCTCCATTCAAGGAAGAATTATCCGATGTTGTACCTGACTTCGTTAGGTCAATAAACAACCCAGACTTGGAGGTACTCCTGGGAGACGTCGTTTTGGGTCTTTCCTGTTGATGATGATGGTTAGGCGAGTGCCGCCGTTGTGGTTGTTGGTTTGCAGCCGCCGTGTTGAAATCTTTGTTGGCACTGGATCGTCCAGTTCCTGTGCCGCTATGCTTGTCAAGTTTACGATCCCGGAAAAAGATGGTTGTCCTCTGTTCCGAAAGCGGGATAGTCCTTGTGATGGAAATGGCGACCTGGAACGATTTTGCGAGTTCATGAGTGTCGGCCAGTGCGGCGACCGATGTGGTGGGGCCTTGAGCGGTGCTGACTGTGTCTGCGGGCCTAGAAAAAAAATCAGTTAAATGCCCGATTAAGGTGTGAGTGGTTGGGATGCAAGAAATGAAATCAGGGGCAGGGGAGAGAGGGGGTGGAGAGGGAAGGGTAAAGAAAAAGAATAGTTGAGGCATAGAAGGGATGCATTGAGTGGATTAACCACCTCTTTTGGTTGTTATTGAACTCAAGTTAAAAGAAGAAACTCTGCCCCTGTCCACGCAACTGCTCAGAGACAACCTAGGATCTTTCTTCCTATTTTTCTTCCCCCATCTACCTACATTCGTCCCTCCATCCACCCGTCCATCCACTAGGCGCAAAAAAGCAAGGAAAAAAAAAAAAAAAAAAAAAAAAAAAAAAAAAAAAAAAAAAAAAAAAAACCGAGAGGAAACCACAAACGGCAGAAAGACACAAGAAAAGAAAAGAGTAAGCGCCAAACCCTAATCCGGACAATTAGTTCCTTCTTTCTCGCCAAAAGAGGTCTTGGGCTCCCTCCCTTATCATTCATTATTTTCCCTTTACTCTTTTATCACTCCGCTCCCATCTCTTTTTTTTTCGTTATTGCCCAATTGCACTTTTTGCGTCTGTCTGCGTGTGTCTGTGCTGAGTCAGTGTAGCCCTCTCCTTTCCCTCTTTTTTTTTTTTTTTTTTTTTTTTTCGGCTACACATGCGCCAGATATGGGAGCGCGAGAGCGAAGAATAAGTAGCTACCGGGCTGAATAAGTAAAAAGCTGGCTCTCGTAATTATTATTTTTTGGAGTCTCGGTCGTTGAATCGGTAGGCAGAGTGGGAACACAAGAAAACGCCGACTAAATGGAGAGCAGCTCGATCAACTCCGTGGACAGCCATTTTGCACCAAGGAGGATCATGAAAACGAACGAGACATAGTCGAGAATAAGAGACAGATGGAAGCACGATGAAGGAGGAAACATCATCCACCCATCCCTTCCCTTCCTACAACTCTCCACAAAACAAAAGAATAATAGAGAAAACGCTCGTCTTTATGCATCTTTTTGAGCCCACCAACCACTCTTCCTTCTCACCTGTCCAAGTTGTTTGTCCTCATGTCACCTCCTGCAGGAAAACAAGTCCTCGTAATAATACCGTTTTTTTTTGTTTGTTTTCCTTTTTGAAGTATGCGTGCGTGGAGGGATTGGTGGATTAACTATTAGCACAGAAAAAACGTTGTTTTCTTTTGTTTGTATCTGTTTTCCTGTTTGCTTCTCTTCTCTTTCTTCATCTCAGAGGAGAGATTCAGTCACTTCCTCGACAAGAAGAGTAGGTACTTGACAGAAGTACAGTGGGTGAGTATTACCCCCCAAAGAAAAAGAAAGCGAAAAAGGAAACGAGAAATAACAACAGCATAAAAAACCATCGTGTTCGTTCCTTCCTTCCCCAACTCTGTGTGCACAATAGTTAACTGTGGGAAGTAAAATTTTGCATGTGTATGTGTATGCATTAAAACATGTCTGTTGGGGTAAGGGGAATACAGAAGTGTAAGAAAGTGATAGAGGAAAGAAAAAGAGAACTAACCTGGGTTGAATGGATGTGTTTTGGGTGGCAGCGTCCTTCTTGTGCAGCGATAAGGACATCATCCGCCATGTCATGTTTTCCATCCGCTGTCCGTCCAACGAGTCCTTAGCCTTGGAATACATCTTCCACACCTGGGACGCCAATGGATCTTCCTTTGAACGCACACCATTATCACCCTCGCTATCGTCATCCTCTTCTTCATCCTCCTCTTGCTCTTCATTGTTGTATTTATAGTCGTCGTTGTCGTCGTCATAGGTATCATCAACATCTGCATCCTGTTCGTCTTCGCTGCCACTGCTGCCGTCCCTACTATAACTATAGCAGTCTCTCAGAGCTCCATCCTTGATCTCTGAGTGGAAAGGTTTGTTGGCTTTGGATGGAATAGGGAGGCGCAAGGTTGGGCCGAGAAGTGATTCAAGGGTTGTTTGTCTAGAGGAGGTGCGTCGTCCTGCTTTAGGTGCGTGAATTGTAGGATTGTTGAAATTGTTTGAAGAAGAGGAGGCAGGAGTCGTGGAGGTGGTGGAAGTGGAGGTAACGACACTAACGGTGGTTGGGGCAGTGTGAGGTGGGATGGCGGTGGTTGACGGCCGAGGCGGAGACAGGGACGATGTAGCTGTTGTATGATCGAGCGTGAGAAGTGTGGGGTAAGGCTGGAGAGACATAGTGGTCCTTTGACTTGTGAAGGTAAAGCTGGAGGCTTTAGTTTGGTTGAGCTTAGTTTGCGGAGAAGAGAAATAAGAATGAAGGTGGAAAGATGAAAGAAGAGTGGGAGAGTGAGGAACGAAGAGAGGAAGAGAGAGAGAATGAAGAGAGAAGAATTATGAATCCAAAAAAAAGACCTTGCCGCCCCTCGACTGGACCCACGGACAAAAAAACGAATGAGGATAGTTTCGACGGGGTAGACCCAAAGGAATCTGCCGCTCTCTTTATTTCAGCTCACTCCTCCACAATGACCACTTTTGACAGGGACCGCTCGAAACCCTAAGTCAACTGTCAAGTCTGAAAGGGTACTCCTTTTTTTATCTTTTTTCTCTCCGCCCCTTTCTCTTCATCTCATCGGCATTCTTCGTCCCTTCTTTCACCATCGTCGTCGTCATGAATGGAACAGCCGGAAATAAAAAAAAATGGGACGCCGAAGGTATATTAAGAAATATTTTTAGGAATTGCGAAATAGCTACTTGTCACTTGCATGAGGCCGGGGCCAATGGTGTGACGAGGCCCTCGGTTTCTCTGATTCTTCAAATTCTTCCCCCTTTACATCCTCATCTTCTGGTATTGAATCTTCCGAAGGATCAGACCTGTGGGAGGTTTCGATGTTCTCAAGCAGATCAAACACATGGCGGTCCATTGATATTGGGGCAGTGCTTGATGATGGTGGCGGCAAGGCGGCTGTTCTCCACACTGTTTGGGCAGCTACGCGATGATGAGGGTTCAAGGGGAAGATTGGGGGTAGGGTGTTATCTGGGCTGGTGTCGTCTGTGACCAATCGCAGCATCTCCATTGTATGCTCCCCCAAATTTTGGGTGAACAACGGGTGTTGAGGCTCGAGACGGATTGGTGGTCTTGGAATGGCACTCGTGGGCGGAATCGGCGACGATGAAGAGGGTGAGGACGTAGTGCTGTGGTGGGTCTCACTTTGATTTGAGGACGTTTCAGAATGCTGGATATGAGTACGGTTCGAGCTGGTCGTTGTTGTGGTAGCTGTTGTCGTTGTCGCTGTACTGGAAGTGTGAGTGCCTTCGTCGGAGCTTGGTTGAGGGCGAGATTGGTTTTGCCTTTCGAGGATGGTTGATTCGGTGTTGGTATCGGTAATCTCCGTGTAGGTCTCTGTCACGACGACCGCGCCCAACGGAGATCCCGGTCGACTATACATTGGTGCCGACTTGACAGGCATGTCCCTGCCCTCCTTTGTGGGAATGTTCGGCTTAGACTCTGGTGAAGAAAGCTGGGAGGATTTGGGCACGGTTGAAGGTTGAGAGGGTTTGACAGGAATAGGTTCGGGGTGCACGGCGCATGTTGGACAAGGAACTCCAGTTGGGATCGAGGGTGCGATGGGGACAATATGGTCCACTCCGTTGTCGGGTATATGTTCATCAAAGAGCACATCGTCAATGGTCCAGCGTTGGAAGCAGAAGCAGCCCATGATATGGGCATAGACATCCGATGTGGTTTTGAGGTGATGATGGATCTTTTGGCCGACCAGCTTCCGGGGTCTCTTTCCGAAGGGACGACCATAGATCCGAAAAACGGCCTTACGGTCGATGAGGATAGGCGTCGAATGGTGCCAAAACTCCCAAAAGATCCCGAGGGCTGCCAGAACCACCGAGAAGCCAATCATCAGATAGACATCCCTGCTGGGGTGGTAGGTCAGAGTCTTGCCCGTAAAGTCAAAAATGACAATCATCTCGCGGTAGCCAACCTGCACAAACTGATCCACGCCAAACATAACCACATAGGCGCCTCCAAAGCTAGTCGACATGATAATAAAGACTCGCTCAAAGAACGTCGCAAACGCTGCCCCGCCAAGGACGAGGACCGCAAGAAGCACATAACGTCCTGCGTTGCCGATGGTGATGTTGGCGATGGCAATGATACCCATGGCAACCGCAAATCCTCCAAAGGCACCCGAGAAGGTGACGCCCAGATCCCAATATCGAAATGAAAGGATCGCCCCTGTGATTCCTGCTATGAGCCAGACCCAAAAGTAGTAGAACTTGACAGAGAACGTCGTGAACACGAGGTCCCATCGGATGGCCACCATAATGATCATTGCAACAATCGCTAAAAAATTGCAGGACAAAAGTATACAAACAAGCGAATTAGTCGGTGGCGCATGTACGCCTTTTGTGATCTTACTTCTAAACAGCAAGTTTAATGAACTGTAAACAAGATAAACGGCAAAGCCATTTTTGTTTACTCACCCCAAGATAAGAAGCCGGTGACAACGAGCGAGAGACGAATAAACTTGAAGCCATAGAAAACCTCAATGAGCCCAAATAGGATGAGTGTAATGCCCAATCCCCAGTTTAGCTTCGACAGCCTGACCTTCTGCCCCACATCCAAGGGCACGCCTCCTCCTATAGGGATCAAGGTGCTGTTGGTCGGTAATGCTGTTGCCAATGATGCTAAAGCCAACAGGAACAGAACGAGCGAGGTCAAGAAGAGTCGAAGAGTTGACTTTGGTTGAGATGGTCGCGTATAGGATGGTGTGGTCGAGTTTGATTGCCTCCTGTTACTCTTGCTCGTCGCTGTTGATGTTGTTGTCGTTGATGTTGTTGCTGTTGTTTCGTGTTTGTTCGTTGCATGCTCCATGACTAAAAGGACACTTTGGCGTCAGAAGTTGAAGGGTCGTTGAGTCCTAATATCGACCAACCGGAGAAGCTGTTAGTATTCAGCGTAAGAAGGATGTGGAGGAAGGTTAAGAATAATGTAGGATACCTTTTTGTGGCGGGGGGTAATTTTTATCCTAGGGTCAGCATTCTCGTTCTTGAGAGGGGACGAGGGTAGGCTGGCGGTGTCGTTAATAGCGATCGGAGTCTTGGAGCTGAAGACCCTTCCGGGTAGTGGAGAGAGAGGGAGCGGTGGGACAAGGGATAGGAGTAGAAGGAGTGAGGATGAAGGGAGAGAAGGGAGAAGAGAGGGAGGAGAGACGGAAGGAGAGAGGGACAAGAGTAAAGAGAGAGAAGAGTAAAGAAGAGAAGAGAGGGTAAGCAAACCCTCCGCAGGGTTCGATGTTTGCACTGTTTGCCCATTTTCAACCCTTTTTATGTTTCTACTGCACCCGTGCCGATGTTACTCCTTGAATGTCATGTCATGCCGGCAATACTTACTGTCTCTCTCTTCTCACTCCTGTTGCTGTTCGCGCTCCCTTTTGAATGCACTCCGCCATGTATATGTGTGTATGCCTATATGAGTACATGCGTGTGTTGGTTTGCCTCTGCGTATGTATTTGTGTGCGTGCGCTTCCTATCTTTTGAGCAGGGTACGCTGCCCTGATGATGCGTTTCCTCTCCCTCTTTTTACTACTCGACAACTGCTTCGGAGCATTGTCAGTCTCCTTGATGGTCATGCTTTCAACAAGGAACGTAAAGGAAAGAAAGGGCAAGAAAACACAGAAAGAGAAGAACCGCTGACAGCAAGATCTGCCCCCTATTTTTTATTCTTCCTCCTCCATACTTTGCATTGGCCATTTTTCAGGAACAGGGATAGGGGAGACAGGGTGCTGCTGATTAACCCTTAAGCGATCTGTGACGACTCTCAACGCGCGCCCTGAAGATTAAAGGAAGCGCGCAAAAGAGGAAGAAGGAGCGACAGCCAAACAAACGCCTTTCTAACCTTACTGCTCACACACAAACAACAAACACATTCAACACAGAAGCAAGGACATACATGAGCGCAGGGCAGGACCAAGCTACAGATCTCGCCATTCAAGGTAAGTGATTCACTCATCCAATGTCATTTATGCCCATAGCCATCTGAACAGACAATGTGCTATCGAAACATCCAGTTCCCACGCTCACAAGTACTTTTAAATAGGCACCAACACGTCAAGTATCACCTCAAAACGGAGTCTCGAACGTCTAGGATATCTCGATCCATGTCACATCCCAGGTGTGACCGAGAAGGACTCGCCATTGATGTTCAAGTATGTCGTTTCCAAGCCTAGTCGGCGCTCCCCCGTCATCAACCGCGCATATTATCAACGGACAGAAAGCATCCGTGTCCTGGTGGAGGGCTGGATCGAAGAGTGCGAGTCCAGAGGCATTGAACAATGTGCGGTCATCTCCCTTGGATGCGGATTGTAAGTGTGTATGGATTGTGTGTTTATGTCTACTTAAATTGTCCACTGTTTATTCATTTAGTAGAACGATTATTGACCGTCAACTTCATTCTTCATAGTGATCCAACGTACTTTCGATTGGCGACTTTGAGAAAAGCAAAGAAAAGCAAGACAAAGCTAAAATACATTGACATCGATTACCCAACACTCATCACCGAACGACTCTACATGGTCAGGACCCAGGACACCCTTCGCAGTTTGCTCCCACAGAACCCTACAGTCGACGATGTGGGCGCGATTATATCTGGCACCTACTCGTGCTTGGGAATCGACTTGAGGAACCTGGAAACTCTCGAGAAGGGGCTTGAGGCTGCGGGCGTTGTCCCTGGTCTGCCTGTTTTGGTCGTCTCTGAGGTTGTTCTTTCCTACCTCGAGGCCGACGAGTCTAATGCTGTGATAAAATTCTTTGGAGCATATCCTGATGGTAATTAATGTCAGCTTAATTGGCCAAGGTTTTGAAAGGTGGATTGCAGAGGATCCAGCAACAAAGTTATAACTATTTTAATGCTCTTTTATTATGATAGCAACATTCATTTTGCACGAGCAATGCATCCCGACGTTTGATACTGATGGTGAGCAAGAGAACCTACACCCTTTCGCTTCAACAATGTTCAGACATTTTCAAAGGACGATGACCCCACTCAAAACCCTGCAGGAGTATAGAAGTCTACAGGATCATCGGGAACGATTCAAGGCTCTGGGTTGGTCAAAGTGTGACCTGCTGAACATGAATCTGTTTGCGGACTATGTTACCATGACGACAGCGGAGGAGCACCAGCGAGTGTCTTTGTTGGAACCCTTTGACGAGTACGATGAGCTGTACTGGATTGGAGCGTACTACTTTATCGCCGTTGCGTCAACCGGTCCAGGGACTTTGTCGGTGCAAGGCCAGAAGAGCCCCGATGTGCTTGAGCACATCGGACTACGATACAAACTACAGGATGTCACAGCGCTCTCTGCTCATCACGTGGACCAGGAGACGTACACGAGCCTGCAGGACGAATTCACTGACGCCACCATTTCTTCGGAGCTGATCATCGACATTGACTGGGCGAAGCAAAGTCCGTTCCAGGACTTTGATATCAACCGTAAGGGCCACACTCTGTCGATCCTCGGAGATGAAGCGCTTATCTTTGGGGGATTCGGTCTGGATGCAGAGGATCATGAGGAGGCCGCAAAGATCTTTCAGATTCGAGGACAGCAGACACGCCTAAACACCATGATGCGACTCAACTTGATCGACGGGTCTGCAGAGACACTTGTGGCGGGAAGCGACGGGCCAGCTCCTCGGATGTATCACTCGGCTGTAGCCTCTCTGGATGAATCAGCTATTTATATTTATGGAGGACGTGATGGACCCAGCAAGGTTCACAACGATGTTTGGCGGTACTCTCCGACGGGTGGCTGGGATCCCTTGTGGCGGGCAAGAGTCAGCAACGAGGGTGAGAGTCCGGTGCCCAAGGGGCTCTTCAAACATACCTCCAATATGATGATGGTGGGTGGCAGGGAGATGATGGTTGTTCTTGGAGGACGACTTGACACGGGTGAGGCCAACAGTCAGGTCTGGGCGTTCGATATGCAGGAATATCAATGGGGTCATTTCAAGTGGAGGTCATTCGAAAACGGACAACAGCCCTTCCCCGGCATCTTTTCTCACAGCGCTGTCGTCATTCCTGATGCCGATAACCAGGACAGTCTATTGGTGGTGGGTGGTATCCGAGGAAGTGACGAGAAGGTGCTGAACACTGTCTGGAGGGTCAGCCTAGGTGTGAGTGAAGAAGAGCCCAGTTGCTGGGTAGAGGCCAAGGAACTGGACATCAGGACCGGCTCGGGTGATCCGCTGCCGCCACGGTTCGGACATACCAGTATTGCGTTGGATAACGATCGAGTATGGATCATGGGTGGGGTGTCTGCGCCAGGATTGCTTAAGTGGCAGGAGACGATGGTCGAGATTCGGCCAAGAGAGAGTATGTTTCAGTACCTTCGAACATCAGCATTCAAGGAGTTAGTGATGGTTGGACACGCCACTGGATTGGACACAAGTCGAGGTCAGATCATTGGAGTCGGTGGCGGAGGCACTTGCTTTGGATTTGGCGCGTGGTGGGATGCCACCGGCTGGGCTTTGCTCGTGTAAGCGGGCGTACAATTTTGATAAAAATAAAAACAGTATACACTACGGCAGGCGCATTTTGGAAAAAAAAAAAAAAAAAAGTGTATGGTGAGTACATATTCATATCGCTGCGTGGATGAAGGATAGCCTGACTCATTCACCTGTGTTTTTATGCTACAGCGGCGCAGGTTGGGGGAAGCGAAGCGACAATTAGGATTTCTTCTTTTTCAGTTGTTCCTCCTCGGAGAACTGAGGACCCCTGGGTACCGTCATTGTATTTTGACACTGCCCTCTTCTCCTTCTTTCCCTTCTTTTCCGTCTTCCCTAGAGTTGCAGCAGAACCTTAAAAAACAACCTTTTGTCAACACAGGGCGCAGACGAATGTTGACTACTTTTGATCGACTAAGAATGGCCATTACTTTTGCCGTTCTGTTGCCACCACTTCCACCGCTGCTGCAGGTTCACGTTAGACGTGATCCTCTTTCGATCAAAGATGCAGGCTCAGATTCATGCATCCCCTTCCCCATGTGGCAGTGAGAAGCATCCGGTATATTGTATAAAGATACAGGACGACCCCTCATTCCCACATTCACCTTTGCACATACTATCCATTCCATCCTCACTCAACCACCCAAGGGCAGCTCGCCACCTCTCAACCATACATTGAAGCACAGAAAATCTCACATCCCTACACATACAGAAAAGATCATATCAAATGTCGTACACAACATCAGCAGTAACACACTACCATCCCTGTGAAGTGCAGCACATCCCACATAATAACAACAACGCCGATTACGTTGTGTCAAGCAATAATACAATCCTATATGAGCCAGAGATCCCTTCTTCCACCGATCAAGCTTCCTGTGAGACACCCCTCCCATTATCCTTTACCGCCGATTCGGATTCGGACTCCACTACGTCCTCCTCCACATCATCCTCAAGGAAAACCTCTAAGAAGCACCACAAGCGTCGCCGGTCACACCGTTCCTCCTCCTCCTCCTCGTCTTCAAGAGCAAACTCCTTGATGGTTCCCGAGAACGTGAAGAGACAGGGCGACATTGCCATCCATGATATATTGGCCGGGTTACAGAAGCGTCAGGATTCTTTCGGGATGCTGTCAACTACTCACTACAACAATGATGGCTATGGCGCACATTACGACGACGACAACAATGACGACAACGGTAACGACTGTGATGCTAAAAGTTTTGAAGATGGCGAGGATGACGATGGGACATTCCGGACGGTGCATCATCAGGGTCTGACACCCGAGTTGCGGAGGGAGATGTTAGGCCCCCATGGATTGAGACAACATCATGGTTGTGCCAATCTTCGTCACGGCTGAGGGTCAAACACCTGCCTTCTATTATTATAAAACCGATAATAAAAGATATTTGCATTTAATCCACCTAGCTACTCTCCCTTGTCAATCCTCTTCTCCCTTTAATGCTTTTTTACCCCCTCTGGGTATTTGGGGAGTAGAATTGACCATGTACCTGTTCGTTTCGTCCATTTACTTATTTTGTTGTAATCGCTTTCGCCAGAATTGTCCATTTGAGCTGCAAAGGGGAGCGAAAGTGTGGCTGTTATCAAAGTAGCTCTTCTTCCCTATCACCTTTCAAAAGTTTCCTTTTCTGTCAGAGGGGGCATAGGCACAGAAAGATCAAACCAAGGCCAGGGCTGAGAAGGCGTGGTGCCTGGAAAGGGATCGATCTTTTTTGTTGAACATCAGTCTTCTTTGGGCGAAAGAGGGGTACCTTGGTATACAGCGACGTTACAAGAAGAATTTGCCTTTTCTTTATTTTTGGCTTTTTACTGGTGTAAACAGGGGTGAGAGGAGTTGTAGATAAAAAGACAGCGTCGAAAGGATAGCTCGTGGGACTTTCTGAGGCCCTTATAGGGTGCCCAGAACCCATTTTTGTTTGGTGGTGGAGTAAAGGAATGATTTTTTTTGCCTGCAATATCGCCCGTAGAAGGCTTTGAAAATGACGGTCTTTGACTACTGAAAGACATAAGAAGGGGACGTAGTTGGGATATTGAAACTATCCCAGGCTGAGTAAAGGAATGAAAAGGAAGAGTGTTTATCTACTGTAGGTTACCACTTGAGGGGTATTGTGACCATGAAATGGATTGACAGTATATATACTGGACATGGGAGGGAAACGGTTAAAGACTCGATAAATATACTATTTCCCTTTATTCTTTAATACACATCCTTTCTTCTCACTTGTCCACAACTCACCCCTCCTTCACCCTTCACTCTTCTCTACACTATACGTTACTCAACATGCGTTTCTCCTCTGCCTCTTTCGTCGCTGCTGCCTTTGTTGCTGCTCTGACCATTGCCGACGTTGCTCGTGCAGTCGACCCTAATGACCCCGTTGTTAAGGCCTGCGTTCGCAAATGCGACGTTACCCAGGCGACGGATTTTGAGGCAGCTGTCAAAACCTACCCCAACCCCAAGGATGAACAGCGTGTGAGAGCCATTAAGTGGGCAACCGTCGAGCGTGGTCACTGCGTTTCTGAATGCTATAACCCCTAAGCGCCATCAAGACCAACAATAGCTTTAGTTCTCAGTCGATTGTAGCCATATTAAAGCATCTTTGTCTCCATTTCACTACTTTGACAATGGCACGTAACCTCATCAAAGATCCTGCCCCAATTTTTTTTACACCGAGGAAAGGAAATAAAAAGAAAATCCATCAACCTGTACCTTTGAATTCATCCTTTTGGACTACTGTGGGGTGCAGGACGAAGGGTAGAGAACTGACATAAGTCATTGGGTGTTGTTAATGCCTGGATGATTCAGTTAAGGTCGTTTTTCTCGGCGTATCAAGCAGGCCATTTCTTTGCTAGGCTCTGATACAATAAAGAGCAGCTGGAAGGGAGGATCTAATTTTTATTTTCCCTCTTTCTCTCAACAATTAATTTACACGCTTTTTTTCTTTTGCCTTCAACCCTCACACCTCCACACCGTCTTACCATGAAATTTTCTTTGACATCCACACTTCTCCTTGCCGCCTGCATGCTGGCAACCATGTCTTCTACAGCAGAGGCCGGGATCGGTCTGAATGCCTGCAACAACAAGTGCCAAGTCAAGCTTAGCTATGCTGTTGAAAAGTGTGTCAAAAAGTTCCCAGTTACCGACTCGGATGCTCGTCTCCTCTGCAATACCCCACCCGTCGAAGCTGAACGCAAGTGCGAGGACCGCTGTTCGAAAATCTCTCGCAAGTGTTCAGAGAAGTGCTTTCTCAAGGCGAACACTGACTGGGAACCATGTGTGACCGAATACAAGGACCCCAGAGACCCCAAGCGCATCCAATGCATCAAGGATGTCGATGCTGCCTATGTCAAGTGCTATGGTCCATGCTGATGAACGCTGAAAGTTGGCATTTGGAGGATCTTTCCTGTCTCCGCTACCTCCTTTCTTACATTGCCTGGTCAATATTGATGCTCGCTGTCCCATTAGAACTGAGAACCTCAAGCACCACTTCCTAAATAAAAGCCGAATTTTATCGTCTTGACAACACTTTATTACTGCATAGGTTGTATGCCAATGTTTTTCTAATGATCCGATCCCTGTCCCTATAAAGAAAGAGCTTTGGCTGCGCACCTCGATGGAGAGAAATGGGGTATTAGAAAGTTGAGAATGTTCGCCTACAGTAATTGAAGATTGCAAGCCGCATGGGTGTACAAGAGCCCAGCCTCAACGAGATCTCGGCGTAAAAAGTGAGACTAAAGAGAGCTTAACAGCGCACTTTTGGGTGTTTTTACCTGGCAAACGCCTGACCATTTAACAGCTATTTTTATCACAATCCTCCAAAAAACATCTTTTTCATTAGTGTTCATAGCGGAGCACTCGCATAAACATACGAAACGACCCCTTGCTTACTTGTTTTCCACGGAGACAAGGGGTCTGTTCGGCAAAAAAAAATAAACTCACAAAGTGCATCGTGAGCAATTTTAGCGTAAAAGGTCAACAGACATCGAAAGACATTCTGTTGCACTCAATTAGCGTTCGCTTTGCCCCAGTCCTGTCTTTCTCTCTTCTCACTTGTTTCCCCTCTCATTTTTTTTTCTTCGACTCTTTCTCCCATCCTCTCTCTCTTGCTCTTCGACACTGCTCCCCAAGCAATACATACATCACTTCATTTGACGAACGTTTCTCTTTGTCAAATATCCTCTCACACCAGCAACAGCATCTACGACACATATTCCAGTATCATGCAGCTAAGCACCGCTTCGTTAATCGCTGTCGTTGGCATGCTCGCCGTTACTCTCACCACTGTCAGCGCTCAGGGAGACCCTGTCTGCATCAAGAGATGCGACGAGGCATTCAGCGCACCACTCGGCGACTGCATCCTTGCACACCCTAAGGAGCCCAAGCACCCAGAGCGCAAACAGTGCGTTGGCGATGCTCACTACCAGTGGCGCGACTGCCTCGAGAACTGCTATGAATAAAAGAAATCTACAGCTTTATCAAGCGTTCAGCTCTTTATTTGTCAATCATGAAAGCTCCAGCCATCGTTACAACTTGGATGCTGCACCTTTCAGCATTGAGCAACCACTTCATCCCCCCTTTTTCCATCCTTTTCACACCGATTTCCAGACAACAAACTAGAGGTGAATGTAGTAATAAAAAGTATCTTACTGTACAATACTCTCTTCGGTGTGCCCATATATGCTATTGTGCTTGCATACATGCTGGTATGGGTGACTATATTTCTTTTCCCTCTACTCTGTGATTATGGAGGAGTATTCTACCATTCCTAATTCTTGCAAGAATAACAAAAAACGAACCCCGAGGTGGTTAGGCTTCACTACTTTTCATTTTGGGAGTAAAAACCCTTAACCACCTTCCTTTTTAGTTTTACGATCCGTTTCGCCACTAACACCAGTTTTTGACCCAGATCCTCACTGCGTGAGGTCTTCGCGCAACGAAGATTGAAATTGGAAATGGATTTTAACATGTAGGAAGGGGATGTCCGCGATACTAAGAGAGGGGCCCTTGTTAAGACATTTCTCTGGTTGCAGTCACAGAGAGGAATTTTTTTTTTTTTTTCGCATTAATCCCATATAAAAATTTCGCGATCAAGCGAGCAAGAATCTGTCTGCTCGCCTATTAGCTTGCACCACTGAATTCGACAATACTAAGGAGAAAGGATATCTTTTTATGCATGCAGGGAAAGGAAAAAGGAAAGATGGTGCGTGTTTTGGAAGAGGACTATGTTTAGTATCACTGCCGCCGCCAAGGTATGAGAAAATACATTCAAGTTGGCAATCAGATTGTCACCATTCCCTTTGTATCACAAGTCGACAGTGCGACTTGCTGGTGGTGAATGTTAGCAAAGACATAGCGCGCCAAGTGAAGCGAATGAAAATATAGAAAGCAGACGACATTACGAAAAATAATTAGCTGTTTTTAATAGTATGGTGATAAGGTGAAAAAATATACAAAATAGTTTCGCAGGTTGCTCTAATCCTGTTTGATCTCCTTGCCCTCCTTCTCATCCTCCTTCTTGGCAGAGTTAGGGTCCTCCTTGGGGGCCAAACGTCTCATCATTCCAAGAACCATGGCTGCACCAATGGCAATGGCAATGGTAGGGTGTTGCTGGTAGAATCGGGCGAAGGGCCTTGTTCGGCTCTGGATCTCACGGAAGGCCTTCTGCACGATTCCGACCTGGGACTTGGGCGTCAAGAGACCAGACTCAATATCGGCAATGTGGGCAAGGAGGGCGTCCTTGGCGACGGGAACACGACGACCATCGAATCCGTGGGCGTAATACAACTCCTGGACTCCATTGACAACAAACACAGCGGGGAGGGCATCAAGCTCCAAACCATAGGCGCCGCGAACATAGGCCTGCCACTCCTTGGCGTCCAAAATAGCAAAATTGAGGGCGTTGCCCAAGACGTCATGCTGCGCGTTGCCCAAGACATCACGATGCGCGTTGGACTCGGCGTTGGCCATGTAGTATGAGAGGGCAGTCTCGATCAATTCCTTGCGGGCAGCAGCAGTATCGGTACTGCTGGGGTCAAAGAGACCGAGAGCAATCCAGCCCTTGGTTTGAAGGAACGAGCCGACGTTGGTGCCGTCGAGGGTGAGGACCAAGGGTTGCTGGACCTCCTTGATCCAGGCCTTCACAGCGTCAGCGTCGGTCAAGGATCCTTCGTATGTGATTTGGCGGTTATCCTTCAAGACAGTCAACGAAGGGGTCGAAACACCGAGGCTCTTGGCGACTGCGGGGTCGTTGGATCCGTATAAGCCGATCTGTCTGTAAAAGATCTGGGACTGACGGTCGATCAGGGCGTTGACCTCAGCGCTGGTGTTGTCATCGTGTGTGTAGATGTAAGTGACATCCTTTGATCCCTTGATATCGTTAAGGGCTTCCAAGGTGACAGGCTTGATCGAAGGACTTCAATTTAAAAGAATACTTGGTGAGCCTGTGTTCATTTACAACCGTATATATAAGATAGCCAGTGAGAAGAATTTCAGCAACTTACACGATGGCCTCAAGGGCGAATTCGGCAAAGGCGGGGCCGGACCGGAAGCCATTGTACTCAATAGTCTCGCCAAACTGATGGAGCTTGATAGTGGGGTAACCACGAATCCTCTGGTGGTAGCAAATCTCCTGGTTGACTGTACAGTCGACCTTGGCGACGTTGACTTTGTCCTTCAAATGCTCAGCGAGTTCGTCCCAGACGGGGGCCAATGCCTGGCAGTGTCCGCACCAAGGGGCATAGTATTCAATCAACCAAGGGCCGAACGGGGTTCTGCTGGCGTAGGTCTCGGTGTTCAAATTGATGACCTTGCCCAATGCGTTCACTCTGATCTCGGGGAGTTCCTCGAGCTTGACATCCTTAGCCACCTCAATGTATTCTGAAGCCATAGCACTGACAAAGTCATCCAAGGCATTGTACGATCTAGACTTTGAATACTTTGCGACCTGCTCGCCCCTGTGGTAACTGTGTAAAGGATGATCCGCGATATTGACGCTAATGTTAGTTACAAGTTGATTGACCAAGTATAAAGTAAAATATCCATGACACAAGTTGGTAAAAAATGAAGGATGAGTGGTTTTGGACCTACAGCTTCATGGTAGGGTAGGAGACGACCTCGTTGTCTTCGCACAGATCAGCCTGAGCCACGCAGTCGACCTCAGCAAACTTGAATCCGACGGTGCGTTGCCAGTCCTTGTGCTCTACTGCCAGCCTTTCCCATGTTGATTCTATTTCCAAGAAAGAGACGAGGTTTAAACATGTCAGTCTATTGTTTGCTTGTTGGCTTTCCTCAATATATGCCTGTTCTGGAACTAAAGTAATTGAAATTACCGAGCTTCTGGCTGTGAACACAGTCAGGGGAGTAGTACTTGACGAAACTGTAAAACAAAGGGAGGTATCAACGACAAACGGAGTTGTTGTTGGTTAGCATCTGCAAGGTGTATGACCAAAGAAGAATCGAAACTTTCGGGGATGAGAAATAAAAAGGTAAGAGACAGGTGGAATTACGACTTACGTTGTGCCGGTAGCAATGGCAGCGTCAAAGTCTGCGGATGTGAGACTCTTGGAGGCAGCGGATGCCTCGGCGGTCTGGAAGGATGAACATGCGGCGATGGCCAGAGCAGCGGAGAGGATGCCACGGACGAACATTAGAGGATATTATAGAGGTGAGAGAAAGAAAGGAAGGAGAAAGGGTAAGGGAGAATGGTCGAAGGAAGAAGGAAGGCGAGAGAAGGAGGTGAGGGTGAAGGGTTGGAGGGTCAACGAAGGAACAAAGAAAAAGAGGAAGAAAGGAAGAAGTAGGAAGAAGGAGAGGAAAGGAAGGAAGTAGACTCTCAGAGGAAAGAAAGTTTTGCTTCTCACGGATGAAATTCACACACACAAGCGTACACGCGAGTTTGTTTCTTTTCTGTCTTTTCTTTCTTATTCCTCTTGTTGCGGTTGCTCTTAATGGTCCACTCTTGTCCTCGTTCAATTGGACGAGCCCACATCCTCTGTCTGTGTGTGTGTGTGTAGCCACACAACCACTTGAGAAGAAAGAAGAAAGATGATCAGTCAGGCACAAAGTGTGCAAGATTTGTTGAGAAAGTGCTCTCAACCTAAAGTATTTTCCAACAGCCAGCAGAAGCTGAAAGGGAAAAAAAAAAAAGAACAAAAGGAAAAGACGAGAAAGAAATTTGGCCCACAGAGAAGCACACGCACACCATCGACGGTGTGCAAAACACTACACCAATGGCAGGCAAGGGAAGATCGAGGCTGACTGGACGGGTGCCGATTGGTTGGTGTTAAAGTTCTTCAAAAGTCTATTAAGGGGACAGCACACATTCACATTTCACTCATGGCCCAGAGCTATTACTATTTTTGCTTTGTGGTTAGTCTGGACAAGCCAAGTTTAGGAAGAAAACCCTTTTGCAGATTCGTCCCACGGAACCCTCGCCGACAACTACCGACGCCGCCTTTTTCTTTTTTTTCTTTTTTTTTTTTTTTTTTTTTTTTTTTTTTGATTTTCTCTTTCGACGAGAGTGGACATGCAGCCACCGCCGCACCAGGAGTCGACGCCCCGACAACAACAGCAGCAACGAGATCACTCTAATACATCAACATCAGCAACAGCAAAAATCCCTGCCTCAGCCTCACCTGCGCGCCATGGGCAAGCAGATTCCCATGGAGACACAGAGCTCTCATCTACCGGAACCAACTTCCGTGTGGCCTCTTTAGCCTCGTCAGAACATCAGTCGACAAACCTACAGCCCTTCCATACCCGCTCAACACCCCTTGCACAAAATAACTTACGCACCACCACAAGTTCTAATGGAAACAGCGCCAACAAAGTCAGCGCCGACAGAGCAACAGCTGGTAGTGCTAATACAGCGGCAGCAGCCATGGGCGACGGGATTATCAACCAGTCCATGAAAGAAGATCTTGACAGTAAGCCTACATAGGCTCGTTGATTTTCACAATATCTATATATCACCCAGTCCTTTTTTAAAAAACTCGCAGACTGATAGTCCTTTGTCTACCTCTCACCGGCCTGGACCTATGCATCACGCCTTAGATTGGACCATGGCACTTGGACTTACGCCTGGACTTCCGGTTCATGTTGTTGGATTCTTTGGACACTGCAGAGATCTCTCTATGTTTGAACGCGTCACACCAGCTGTCAGGAGGAAAGACGGCACCTACGTGACATCGTCCTGCATTGGATCCTTTGAAGATGACGAGCGGATGCCAGTTTATTACGATGGTTGCCGTGATTCGTCAGAGAACCGACTCAAATCAGAGCAGGGAGCAGAAGTTCGGAATGGAGGTTGGACCCTAGGCCTTGGTGACCAGAAAACGGTAACTTTAGACTGTGCTACACAATTCTGTTGTATTTGCACAATGTAAAAAGATATTTTACAAGTTTGTCAAGGTGGCTAATGCCAAGGTTACTTTCGTTCCAATACCACACGATAGACAGGCGATATTCACTTGTTCGTAGACCGAGCAAAGAACACGCTCATGCTCCAGCACGCATATCTCTATGATACTCAGGAGATGCTGTCTGTTTGTCAAGAATCTGCGGACGCGGCCACAAAGGATGTACGTCAAGTGCTTATCAGACTGAAATCAACCAAGTGCTCATTTAATTGACACACAAGCTAACCTTCATTGTTTTTCCTAATAACTTCCATTATTAGAGAACAACTTTGATGAAGTGGATGCACGACCAGGAATACGAGAGTCATCGGGCATTGCTGTTCTTGTTTCTCGTTTCGCACGTTGTCGTGGTATGTACAACACTGGTCCTTGTTTGCATTCTACTCGTCTAGAAATTGTATGGCCTTGTTATTGACTTTGTGATATAAACTGTCTCTGCTCCATTAGCATACCTCACCAGACATGAACTTGGATTCACGAATGATTTCAATACTGGCGGCACTTTCAACCATCAAGCGGCAGATGCTGCAAGAGCTAGACAGATTCATGGCGATATGTTGGGATCGAATCGGAGTACCACCTCCAGACCACGAACGCAATCAATCAGACAATGGTGGTGGTGGACGTGGATCAAACCCCTTGGCCAACATTTTGACGCCAGGACGATGTGTACCTGTGTTGATCTTTGTGATCGAAAGGGTGCCTATCATCGCGCCCTGGCACGAGGCTGGAGCAAGCGAAAACCAGATTGTCGAAGTTAGTTCCGTCCAATGCTGAACTGTTTCCATATGTATTCAGCCCTCTATGTTAGCAGTCAATTAACCTTGGAGCGCTCTTTTCGAACAATCCGCAACATAGCAATTGAAACATCACCTACTCAAGAAATCAGTGGATGCCATGCAAACTAGGCTAAGATATCTGTTCAGAGCATGCCGACTCATCCAAAGCATGGATTCTTCAGCAGGAGCATTTGACGGGTAGATTGCATTGAAACTAGGATTCGCGATGAGAACATCGACAAAAAAAGAACGGTTGATAATGCAGTCGATTAACATCACATCTTGCATTTTTTTTTTCGACTCTAGGCGTCAACTTTTCGTTTTGCCAAGCCCATCATCAACCCCTTTTGTACACGTCATCCCCCACTTCATTGGACAGGTGGAACTTCCCGAAGCATTGTTGGACTATTCTCACGACAACGGAAACGAAACATTGGACCCTGCAACTGCTGTCATGCGACAGAGGATGAGATCTACTGCTGGTGGGTCTCAGCCGTCTAAAAAGCAGGGATCGAGCGCCAAGTTAGAGTCTAACAAGTCACATCGAGAGAAAACAGGAACTCGTTCCTCGGCAGACGAGAGCAATCGCACTCTTGGAAATCCAACCTTGCGGGAGATCTATGATGCAGTCGTTCAAGCGAGGGACCAGCCTCTGTCAGGGACCACAGACATTGGAGGCAGGTCAGCGACCGACGGCACTTCACGGTTGTCACTTGGCGGTCTTTATCTAGATTATTCTGGACCGTTGCTCAGGCAATTTGTTGACGGATGGTTGAAGAATGTGACAAACCCAGGAGGATATGGAAATATCATAGGAAGGCGGCACATTGGAGCAGTCGAAGTAAGTTCTGTGCCTGAGATTGCGCGGAAGAACAAACACAAAAAAAAATGTCTTGGCATTTCTTATTGTTTTGTTCGAGAGGGTATTGGAAGATGAGCCAATGAACATGATCGTAGGCTCAAACATTAACTTTTAATCTCCAAAATGGTAATTGGTCTAGGTCCCTTCGTCTCAGCAGTGGCTGGCAGGATACTTGGGAGTGTGTGAGGCGTTGGGCATTACATCGATCAATTCACCCGGGATAAACAGCAAGTCGACACACAGGAAGAGTAGTACAGCGCCTTCTCAAAAACAGGATGATTTCGATACAGATGAATCTATCAGCAGCAAGCTCCAGAGCGTGAGCATTGGCGGAGGCACAAACGGGAATAGCAACGGAGGAGGAGGAGGAGGAGTGGGGGGAGAAGCAGTGCGGGAGAAAGGTCCCCGACGAGGCGGAAAAAAATATTCGTTGCGGTGCGCCCATCTAGTCCAAAAGAAGATTCAGGACTTTGTCCAGACCGACGAGGTCATGGAGGAACTGTAAGTGTCTTTTCTTTCTATCGATGAGCGTTCCTTTTACCTTCTACGGGAAAACGCTATCAAACACAATCCTCGTGTAATCGCTTTTTCAATGTTGAACTGCGGGTATGTATTCACTTTTGTTCATCTCTGCTTGTTGTCGACAACAATACAATTCAATCAAATCTAGATATGGTCAAAAGCCCGAACTGGCTGCCACAAGGGCTCACTCTGAACGCTATCATCAACTCAAAGTAAGCAGACACATTGGCAACAATAATTATGCATGCAAGAGATGAAAAAAAGGGATAGAGGAGGGTGAGCTTGTCAACAATGAGGGGTTTTTATGATTGGCTAGGATAAAATTGCCTCACTTTTTGACAGCTTGACAGACCTGCCAACCTCAACGGTACGCACAGAGAAAGAGAGAGAGTGCCAGGATTAGCAAAGAAAACTTCCTTTTTTGTCATGGATGCTGATGCTGAACCTTCTTTTTCGTAGGCCGACCAGGCAACCAAGCTGTTCAACTCCTTGGCATACCGACGATGACAAACAACATGAGCCCCTTACAGCTGCGACATTTACACCAACAAACAACAAAACCTGTGATTGGTTCGACAAACAAGTACCTTTTCGCTTCCTCCTCCCTTACAAAGGCAAAGGCAAAGGCAAAAAGGGATCAATAACTCCTTTGAAGGAGGGAGGCGTGGTAGTTTGAAGGATCAAACCCGTCGGTTGTTGTTTTTATCCACTTTTTTTGTAATGCGTTGGAGGATGCCAAGATCATTGTGTTTCGCAGCATTTGAGAACCTTTTTTCTTTCTTTTCGCCACCACCACCAGCGCTTGCCAGGTCAGTCTGTCAATCTGCCGCGCAATTAGCAGAGAATGAGGGTCTACAGTTTATCCGACCTGGAAGGAGGTTGTGGTGGTGTGCCTTTCCATCCATCGCCTAGCACATTTTGCTAGCAGCAGTTGTGCAGTCTCTTTTTTGTTGTTTTGTTGAATGTAATTTTTTCTCTCTCTTTTTTTTTTTTTTTTTATGAGCGACGGCGAGCCGGGAGATGAAGTCCACACCTTTCAGGGAGCTGGTAGACAGTTCATGCTCGTGATTTTTGCTAGCCCTTTCCCAGAATGAAGAATAATAAAGAAGCCCTTGGAAGGCCAAGCTCTTAACAATAGGACGGCGCTGCACTTAAGAAATGGAGTGACGCTCTAACTCCACGAAAACAACGAGCATGGGCAGCTCTTTTTCCAAATCAAGACATGAAGGGTCTTTGGTCACCCCTTTCTTGCTCTCTTGGCCAACACATTTCGCAGACTGACAAGCCTTGGCGTGACTGCTCTGTAATGCCAAGAACGAAATCGATATAAAAAGGAGCGCCGCCTTTTCTCACCTTCTATTCTTCTTCCCTCTCAACTTCTCCTACTCTCTCTGTTTCTATCTACGCTACGTTACTTCATACCGCGAGACTATTCTCAGCTTTTATTCTTCTTCTTTTCTCTCTCTCCCTCCTCCTACTACTTCCCTTTTCCCTCTTCACT
Organism: Linnemannia schmuckeri; assembly: GCA_029449235.1. Classification (NCBI taxonomy): domain Eukaryota; kingdom Fungi; phylum Mortierellomycota; class Mortierellomycetes; order Mortierellales; family Mortierellaceae; genus Linnemannia; species Linnemannia schmuckeri. The sequence goes on from JANATG010000020.1 coordinate 763,670, forward strand.
CTCGGCTCACTTCCTTTCCCTCTCGCTCACTCCCTAACTTACTCTTTCTCACGCTCCTCTTTTAACGACTTTTTTCTTCCCCACTATGTCCGACGCCCAGAACCTCAGCCCCTGCAAGGTCAACTTTAATGGTGCCCTCCGCCGATTCCTGATTGCCCGTCCTGCCATCTGGTCCGACTTTGAGCACAAGGTATACGTCGTCCCACTTCCGTGCGTTTGTGCTCGTCCTAGGCCTTCTCCGCCTTGCGTCGTTGTCGAGTAATCGCCAAGAGGCGATCATGTGACTGCGATTCTTGGCTTGGCATAGAATTGAGCAAACGCCACCAATACTTGTTTATTGCTCGTTTGCTTTGTCTCGCTCTGCTTTTGTTCATTTCTGGCATGTTGTATGATGCTTCTCTCTTTACTATGAATGGCCATGTTTGTTAACTATTTCTTCTCCATCTCTATTGTCTTCTTGTCTTCTTTCCAATAATTAGCTCCGCAACATCTATAGCCTGCCTGCCTCGGCTGTCATTGACGTCCAGTACAAGGACGAGGAGGGCGATGTCATCTCCCTCAACACTGACAGCGAGCTCGAGGACGTCCTCGCCATGCACGCTCTCTTCACCCAGATCGCACCCGTCAGATTTGATGTCCTTCTCAGATCCGGTCAAGATCTCCCTGCTCCCGACACTATCAACACCACCGCTGTTGATGCTACGGTTGAGCCTTACAATATCATCCAACCTGCCGAGCCCCAGCCTCAGCCCCAGATCCAGCGTGAGCGCTCCAACACCGTCACTTCTGAAATCAGCAGCGATGATGGATCCTTGATCGAATTCGAGGAGGCTCAGGAGACTGCTACATCGACCGAGTCTACCTTGAACCAGCCTATCGCTTACCCTCAGGAAGATCTCTATGAGGCTACACTTCGCCAGGAGCAGGAAATGATGGAGACGCAAAAGCTTCAGACTCCTATCTTCCCCAGCTCTGTTACTTCAGACGACACCACCATGGATCTCGAGGAAACTATCAAGGATGAGGCTACTCAGAAGTCTACATCTAGACGGTCCTCCAAGTCTTCAAGCCCCGCTATGGTCCCTGTCGCCGAATTTGAGGCTCTCCGCATGGACTCTGCAGCTGAGGTCATGGACTCGATTGTCGCCTCTGCTATCGAGCAGCATGCCCAGGATGTTGCTGCTGCTGTTCAGGCCCACAGTGAATCTGAGGATGATAATGATGGTCATGCCGACCCTGCTGAGCCTGAAATCATAGAGCCATCCGTCCCTCACGGTGACCGTGCTCTGATCGAACAGTTCAAGATGTTGATCCGGGAGTTCCAGCACGTCATCCAGAACAACCCTCAGCTGGTCACCATCGCTGGCAGCATCATGAACAAAATCATGTCCAATGTTCAAGTGAACGTCGAATCATTTGCCAATTATCTCCAGGAGGCTGCTCGCAACGCCCAAGCCTCCGCCGAGGAGGCTGCCGCCAGTGCCCACGAGGCCGCTGCTGAGGCAACTCGCTCGTGCCCCTTTGGCGGTTCGGGATCCGAGAACCCTTTCCTGTCGAACCCTTTCTTTGCCCACCACTACCGCGGTCGGTTCGGTGGTCGTCGCGGACATGAGGATCCCTTCTCTGGATGCCAACACAACGAAACTGGCGATTCCTCTGATCATTCTCATCATCATGGCCACCACCATGGCCATCACCGCGGTGGTCGTGGCGGTTTCGGTGGTTTCGGTGGTCGCGGTGGCCGTGGTGGTTGCTTGGGTCGAGGAGCTGGACAGCAGTGGGGCTTTGGCTCTTTCTTCCCTCCTATGCCTCCTATGCCTCACATGCCCAACATGCCTGCTATGCCCGCAATGCCTGCAATGCCCCCCATGCCCTCCATGCCCGGTATGCCTGGTATGTTCCCTTCTGAGGGCACCTCTGTCCCCAATAGCAAGCCCTCGCCATTCTCTGGAGGATTCCCATTCCACTTTGGTACCCCTGGTAGCTGCAAGAGAGGAAACAATTTCCGCTTCAGAGGCGACCGCCCTACTGCCTGCGACACCGAGTCCTCTGAGAAGAAGCACAGCTTTTACTCCGAGAAGAAAGGCAAGGGCACATCCTCATCCTCATCCGATGAGGCTGCAGCCGCCCAACAACAAGGCGAGCCGTCCTCTTCAGTTCAACAGCATCCTCAGATGACCGAGATTGGAAACGGTTGGACCTGGACTTTGCTCCCCGACGAAACCGCTAGTGCCGCCGACCCTAACGCAGAGCCTTCATCGTCGTCTTCTTCTCGTCCCAAATACGGCTGGGTCTGGAACGGTGGCGAGAACGGTGATGCCGAGAACCCCGATCCTGCCCCCATCTACGTCGAGTCTGGCGATGAAGAGATGGCTGAGCCCTCCACGCAGGATGGACCTCAGGGCGCGTTTGACTTTGGTCGACGTGGAGGTCGTGGTGGTCGCGGTCGCGGTGGATTTGCCTTCTTCCGTGGTCGTGGCGGTCACCGCGGCAGTCATCCCTTTGCATTCCACCCTCATGGTCCTGGACCTCATATCCATCATGGCCTCGAGCACGGTCACGGTCATACCCATGCTTATGCTCAACACCACCACCATCACGATCATCACCGCCACCACCGTCGACACTCTGGATCCAAGTCTGATGAGGAGGGCCATAACGAGTCTGGATCCGATGAAAGGCTGAAGCGCCGCCAGACCTTCCACGAGCAGCGCCGAGCTCATGAAGAGCAGCGTCAGGCCCGCGCAGAGCAACTTCAAACCCAAGAGGAGCAGCGCAAGGTCCAGGAAGATCAGCGTAAAATCCAAGAAGAACAGAGACGTGTCCAAGAGCAACAGCGCCGTGAGGCTCGTGCACCCATTGGAGGCGGAAGTCTTGCAGGCATTTGGCCAACTACTCCCGCTGCTCCCGCTTCTCCTGCTATCCCTGCTGCTCTTGCTGCTCCTTCAACCCCTGCTGCCGCTGCAGCACCACCAGCTTTGGACATCAGCAACGAGTTCAGGAACGAGATCCGGATGTTGACGAACATGGGATTTGCCGACACCCCCGAGCTCCGGACGGTCGTCCGTGACTTTGGAGGAGAGGTCGAGGCCGTTGTTGAGTTTATGATCTCTGCCGGCCGTCAGTAAACCTTTTCTTGATGGCTTCTTCCCTCTTCATTTCTTTCTTTGTTATGATTTGACATGACAACATGTATTATTTTTTCACACACTAGCGTGGTCTTTTCTTTGTAGTCAATAACATGATTTTTTTATGATGATATGAGCAAACTGTTTGCATCGGTGAAGAGCAGATGATTGGTGGCTGAAAAAAAAGATAAACGGGCTGGCACGCAAACGTACAAGGAGGGGATGGACCCTTGGATGCACAACTGGATGCACTGTGCACTTGAAAGTTCACTGAGAATATTCAAACCCAGGCAAGCCCTCGCCATTTTCTTGGTTCAAACACTAGTCTGGACGAAGCCTCTCATCGCAAAGTCCATAAAAAACAAAAGGCGCAAGAAAAAAAGTGCCATCACCCACACTCTCAGTGGACGCAAAGTCAAGAAGCGTGCATGTTGACAAAAAGAATGCGCCCTCTTATTTGGATGCACTCTTCAAAACACAATATAAATGACGCCAACAGAGAATTTCAATGAACAAGCGCACGCCGCACTTTTTAGAGTTGTCTGCAATGCTTATGTTTATTTGTTGCTCTCAGACTGTGAAAGAGGTTTGACCCCACTTTTTTCTGCTTCTGTTCTTTTCTTTTTGTTTTCCTGCTCTTCACCAGATCTCCTTCCCTTTCTCCTTCTCATCTCACAATCACTCCTCTCGTTCATCTCTTCGTTTGCACACATCTCACTCCTGGCTCTAGCTGCCTCACTACAACATCAACCGTCAAGAAAGCTCAGCTTTCAAGCGTCCTCATTTTCAGCTAACCTCGACGTGCGACAATGAGTAGTCCCGGATCGTCTACGGCTGCCATTATCATTGGAGTCTTTGGAGTGTTTATCATCATTGGGAGCCTCGCCTTCTACTTGCACAAGCAAGAGCAGAACAAAAATACCACTCAGTCCCCTATCACCCCAGAACATCCTGCCTTCAAGAACCAAGGCATCCACAACAACATCATCACTCGTACGCAACAGCCTGGGCAGAATCAGCAAAGCAGCGCAGCCCTAGCAAAAACAAGTTACAAGGGTTCCTTTCAGGCCAAGCAGTGAATACAATGCATGGAGGATCATCGAGTTCGGGGCTACATTCCATTCTTTTGGAACTTGTGTGAACTATGAGCGAGTCTGGTTTGCTTAGTCAAGTGTCATCCACTTCTAAGGGACGGCTCTTATGTTTTTTTTTGCACATCGTTATAAATAGGGGGGATAAACATCGTCAATCTCTCTTCACTATTCATCATTCCTTTTCTCTTTTATCCTTCTCACTTTCGTAGTTTTCTCATTCTCACTCTCTTCCTTCATTTACCCTTTTTCTTTTTTCTTTTTCTTTTTCTAAACCAAGTTTTCGTATCAAATAGCAAATAAGAGAGGTTTATCGGATAAGCCATAGGTCCCGACTTGGGACCGAGAGTTTGTATCAGATAAGACAGGTTATCATTTAAGAGGGTATCATATAAGAGGGCTCGACTGTAACTGTGCGAATGCTTATTTTCAAACTCAGTTCGGGCACGATCAGTCAACTGGAAAGATGAGAGGGGAAGGAGGGTTGGGGCCAAATTTCGACCCAAATGGAAGCATTTGATCGACCGTGCCTCCCCCGCTTCACTTGGGGAGAGGTGATGTATTGACGGGAGCTTTTGCTTAGCTTGGCAAAAATACCGGGCAACGACAAAAAGGAAGCTGAAGCATGAGGGGGTCGAACAGGTACAATAGAAGGAAGAGACGAGGCAGAGAAGGTTTGTTGTTAGCAGGTGCCGCAAAAAAATCGATGTCTTCTTCCTGGCAAAAAGATGCAGTTGTATTTTTTCCCTCGGTATTATTTGTGTGACTGAATGTTAATGAGCATGCCTGTTCGACATGTAGGCTTTCAAATAAGGAAAAGGAATGTTAAAAACATGACACTATCGACTCTATTCTTTACCTTCACCCTTTCCATCCGCCATCCTTCTCTTCCTGTTTCTATGATCTCCATCGCAGGCAATCCCCCATATTTTCTTCTCTTCTTCCTCCGCCTATTTATTCTTTCCTACCCAACGTCCACGCCTTCACGCCCTTACGGCCCATCATTACGCAAAAACTAAACTAAACAAAACACTCCACCATGGGCGTGCTAAAAGATTTGTACTGTATCATATCAGACCCAGCAGGCAAAACAGCCTACGACCTCACCTTCGACTTTAGCTACACAGTCCCCGTAGGGTCCTATTAATACCGCTACGAGATGGACCTCTACAAGACTAACGATTACCCAGCCTCTCCGTCGACCGCCAACCTCACTTGGTCGGTCGTCTCTCGGATATACTACGACCACATCATCCAAGACGAGGCCGCCAATAGCGGATTCAATCGAACGTTTTCTTGTACTATCAGGGCCCAGGGAGTCTTCACGATGTTTGGTCGCCACTGGGCCAGTTCAAGGAAGGAAACAAGTCCTACGCTTTCCCATGTGATCCGATATGATCCTAATGGACGATGAAGAAGAAGTTCGGGTATACGGGAGTTGGGGCTTGGAGCAGCATTCCGATTCCGGCGGAGCATGGGTGGTCGTCGTGTATTGAAAAGCTAGTATCCAGGTATGTGAGCGTCCCTGGTGTAGGAAGCGTTGCGGTTGTAGCATACCTGTCTGTCGGTAGAGGGACTGATGGTATTGCGAGCGTAAATGAGCAGACCAAGACCCTCTCACCAATGAGTATTTGGATTCTGGTAAGAGTGAACGAGGGGTTGCTTACCTATAGTCGTAACTAGAAAGTTATGGCAATTAGTTGTTAACAGGTTACTCATGTTTTTAACAGCGCAGCATTTATCATATTAATTCGGTTTCTTTTTTTTTTTTATCCTGAAAAAAAATTTGACAATAGAACATGGCACTTCACGGATTCCCAGACGAGATTGTGGTCGGCAACGATCGTCTGTACACATTTGCTGATAGGGGCATGATGCGCACCGACATGGCTTATTGGACCAATATCCCTCTCACGCCTGAGGCACTTCCGCCTCAGCCCAAGGTCAAGATCTATGACAACTCGACGATTTTTTATGACTGGTATGGGATTTCGAAAGCCTTGCTCTATGTCAAGGACGGTAACGTCACTCTGATCAATGTCCAACGCGTAAGTGCCAAAGGAAGGTCAATGTTTGTTCGAAACTAAAAAGTTCGACCTTGATGCCATGTATTTTTTGCTTTTAAGTTAGTCGCCTAACATCTAACTGACATGAGACCCAAGCCCATCATGGGCAGGTTCATCATGAGATCTGGGTTGCGGGCCTTGGCTTATAACTTGAATGTGCTCATCGGTGGTGTCATCAAAACCACAGATCGGTCCAGCATGAAACTGGGGCAGTAATTCGCCAATCCGACTTTGAGCCATAGTTTGAGGCGTGAGCGGATGCAGGATAGGACGTGAACCAAGATCAGATATATCAATAGTAGTTTCTCCACGGCCTAGACGGAAGGGTTGGCGCGGTCAACCTCAAGTTCCGAGATATGTTCTCCTATAACTCGGATTTGGGGGTTGGATTTGAGAGATGCCTCGACTGCCTTGGACGACGCGCTGGTGGTCCATGCCATTTTTTGCTCGGCTTGGCCGATGTTTTTTTGCCTGAGGCAGGCCAGATCCTTGATCTTAGAACAGTGGATCGGACATAACGCAAGAAGTACATGTGTAGGAGGGGCTGTATAAGGCATGATGAAATCACATAGAAAATCTGTATTCTTCGACTTACGGGCGTTTCCTTGTTCATTCTTGATTTACCTGGCAAAGCGGATGGGCGAGAGTATCAGAGAAGGAGGACGAGAGACAACTAGGGCACGTGTGAGTGCGAGATAAAGAGGAAAAGTTTATTGTAAGGCGGAGGATGATGATTATCCTGGACCAGCAATGGTGTCTGAGATGGCATGCCATCAATGCAACATCACGTGACTAATTTATAGTGAGTGGGGCGGGGTCTTGAAGGGAGTTGCCCTAGGTTGGCCGAGGCGTTGGCGTCAGTGCCAGGTGTGATAGGGTCACTCGTCAAGGAAGAGGGAGAGGGGAAAGTGGAGTTACTCTACAACCCCTGTATTCGAGGGTGTATCTTCAGGATCGATGGCCAATAACTCAGATAGCGGGCAGACAAGGAAAAAGATGTATATACGTGTGTGTGTCTCCCTTCTCAGTATCGCGAATAAAGACGGTAACTCTCAAGACCTGCTCGTATCGTGGGAAGAAAGGAGCTTTTCCACACTCGCAGGCAAACACGTAAAATGGTCAAATGGCCGCCAGAAGCTAAGCCACTCCAAATCACCACATTATTTCGTCCCAAAAAGGAAAGAATGGGAGAAAGGACCATTCCGACACATCCAAGAATTGATACATCGTCACTAGACGAGCGTCTCTCCCTTGAAAAAAAAAAAAAAAAAAAAAAACTCTACACATCCAAACCAAAGATGATGTTTCTCGTTGTGTAAAAATCCATTCACGAAATGACGGTGTGTATATTTTAGCGTTTTGTGTAATAGCACAGAATCACAGATAGCAGTTGATTAAAAATCTAGAAGCCTTTGCAACAGTATCAAAAGGGGAAAAGTGTTCATCTTAAGAAACACTGACACATCTAGAATAAGTAGACTAATATAGCTTGTTCGGTTGCAAGTCTGATAAATACTGTACAAGATGTTGCTTTGATAAACTTATGTTGATGGGGTGGGCAGAGGACGAGCGGCAATAGGGTCAAGATGAGGTGAAAGAGGAAGGAGCGTGATTCTACACATATTTATGTGCAGTTGAAGCAAGTACACCACACCCACACGATTCCGTCTCCGTAAAATGAAGTGTCGTCTGCTCACATTCCTTTTGTGTGAGTACTTTTCTACGCCTTCCGTTTCCTTGTTCACGCTTCCCGTCTTATTCAACCTCTGTCACATCACTTTTGTACTCCAGTACTGTTCTCTCTTTCTTCTGTTCATGCCCTCATATTTGACCACCTCTACGCCTCCGTTTCTGTTTACTCTCCCAGCCTCAATCATTTTTTTTTTTTTTTTTTTTTTTTTTTCAAATTGGTCAGAGCCTTGTTGGTCTTGAGTGCCTCAGCCAGTGCCTGAGCACCTTTGTTTCCAGTTATGTTGCCTTTCGGGTTCATTGTGGTCCGAATCGAATTGAGCATCTCAGACAGCATCAGATTTTCGATCATCTGTGACGTCGCAGGCATGGCATTAATGATGACAGGGTCTGAGAAATAAAAAGGGTAGGGTTAAGAGTGGCAGAGAGAACTGATTCATGCATCATTTGTTGCTTCGCCCTATCCAGAGTCAAAACCTTAAAATACCTTCGCCTCATATAGCAGATATACATATAGTAGAAGGAAAACGCGTCTACTACGAAGAGAAAAAAAATGCCTCACTCTATGCCGAGTCATAAGGCTTTGCTCTGGCTTCAGGCATTAATCAAGGATCTTCGCCATTACGAACTTATCTTTGTAGCATGTTGGGTGGAAAGATGGCTTTAGATACTTGGAATGAGTGCATCAGTTCAGAGTAGACAGATGGCATTGATCCATAAAAACGACGCTTAGATAGTCATATATTGTGGACACCAGCGTTTTATGCCCCTGAGTCCTTTGATTAAATTCACTCAATGATCTAGAGTGTTATATTCTATGATCAGTGTGAAATAACAACGGTGAAGTAGATACGGTGAGAAAGAGATGTGGTCCTTGCACGCACATCGGATTGCTTTTTATTAAGAGACTACACTAGCGATGAACAATACGGTGATCGGTCCATATATCTAAGAACAGTGACAAAAAAATTTATGCCTATACGGTTTCAGGACAATGGGCACGAAAAATTCTCTGATTGGCCACATCTTTTGATGGAAATAGGCGTTTTCGTTGGATGGCAATAAGATTGTTCCTAATGCGGATTGACTATTCTAATATCAGACCCTGGACCTCCAAAGTGTTCCACCCCAGAGATTGCCTTGACGCCAACCTCAACTTCCATCGCATCCTCAAGGACGACGACTCCGCTCTCGACAACGTCATCAAGGTACTCCAGGAGACCCTGCAGACATTCAAAAACTTCTACAGGTTGCACACTGATCAGTGATCGGAGCGATAAGAAAACAACGTGCTCTTTATTGTATGTGCATGGAATAAGATGATATTTCAAGGTCAAGAGTATCAACCAAAGTGTTCAGTTTATTTTCGTATGTTCAAAGGCTGCAACCATGTAAACGTTGCTGAATTTGAAGGGCATGGTGGTTCACTTTTGAGGATGGGATCCAGATGTCTTCTTGATATTTCCGTGGTGCTGCTTCTTGGTCTCGGTGCTGTCGGAGCTCTGCTGCTGGCTGTGCGAGTTAGGGTCGGTCTTGAAGGTCGACTGGGTAGTAGGACCGTGGGAGGGATGACTCTTTCCGGTATTTGACAACTGCTCGGAGTGGTGGGCCCCGGGAGGTGTACCCATACTGGCTGGTTGCTGCAAGTGCTTGTTCATATTGTGGAGATGGTGCAAGGACAAAAGGGGAATGGTATGGGAAAGCTGAAGCAGGGAGCTCTCGGCTTTAAGTAGCAAAACTTCGGACGACTTTTTCATGCAGGTTTTTTTAATTTGTTTCTTTGGTAATTCTATTGACAGCTCTAAATGATAATGCATGAACGATGTGTGCGAAACAGGGCCTGTGCTTTCCTCGCTCCCTCTCAGAGACATAGGTGCATCCACCAATGAGTCGCCCCCATCAGACTGCTCTGGTCTGCGTTCCATGAAAAGAGCATGCGATTTCATCTCTTCGATAACGTAATTATCACGTCCATGACCTTATGAGGGAATTTTTTGTGGTCCTTTTTGTTGATGCTGTAAGTAGTAGACACATCCAAAAAATAGGCTTCGCATATGACTTAGGCCAGGTGTACTTTTTCTCACTAGGAATATTGACGGTACACTCCACTTGTAAACAATCCGGTGCATGGGTGTTCTTCATGTAGTTGAGGTCCTTTTAGTGATTGGGGTCCTTTTGTGGGATTCTTTTTGTGAGCATTGTTGGGGTCTTTTTTATTGACGAATCGTTCTGTCTGAGAGGTTCTCTTATTCCCGGTTATTAATTTTGGTCAAAATGGGATTTGAACCCACAACCTTTCGAACTTTTTTTGATAAACCTATATTTGACACTCTGGAATTGACACTGGAATCTGGACTGGGTCGCCTAGCAGCGCCGAAGGATCTGGAGATGGTTGGGTTTGAGTATATCAACCACAAGATTGGCAAGGCCGAGTTGAACTGGATGGCCAAGAGTTAGCCCAAGTTGAAGTTGATGTATGGTCTAGACAAGGAGCGGCTGATGGACATTGAGTATGACAGGAAGCGGATAGAACTGCGCAATCGCTTAAAGCGATTGCGACCGGAGGTCGTTCACGACAGCTTGTTTGAGGACGACTATTAGCATAGCGCACGTTTATTCACACTTTCCTTTTTGTAGGAATGTTTCTGTTCCTTTCCAAATTAATAATTTGGTAGCGCTTTCTGGCTTCCTCTTTGTCTTCTTTTTTTGCTTTGTTGCTGGTAGCAACTGAAAATTGTGATGACTTTTTTTTTGTCGACAGGATTAACCGACGAACAAACACACCATGTTTCGTTGCCCTGCATTCATTTGCTCTGCACGCATTGCTTGCTTCGGTTTTCTCAGCATTTGTTTTGCTCTGGACTCAGTCCTCTACCATCATTTCCTCCGCATTCTTTTTTTTAACGCAAGTTTCACATGGAAAAGATGTCCACAAAAACCAGTCGACTATTGCGTTTGTACTGAACGCTTATTAAATGCATACCACACGCGTTGCCTCTTAGTATCAAGGTATCCTTACTTAAACTATAGGGTCCCTTATTTAACCTAACATATAAGGCGGATCACTTAGTGAAAAGTTAACCCACTTAGTTAAGACGACAAATCACTGATTAAAAGTGGCCATTCAGTACAAAAGCTCCCCTCCTTTTTTTAGACTATGTCTACAACGATATTTTTTCTTTCCCCACTCATCCTCTCACTCATTCTCTCTTTGGACTCTCGCAGTCCTTTCTGTGCATGGTCTGGTGAAGTTGAGGTAGGCCTGAGGCGTAGTTCTCGACCTCTTCTTCTGCCTCAATCTCTCACTCTAACATCTTTTTTCTTTTGTGTGAAAAGCGCAAAAAGTTGAGGAATGCAGTGTGCTTCTTCTTGTCGTCTTCGTTACTGCTGTTGTTGATGTACCTCTTAACGTGAAAAATAGAGAAGGGAGAGGCAGAGAAACAGAGATGAAGGCCAGAGAACAATAGTGAGAAGAGGATAAGCCATCTCGACAAAAAAGTGTAAAAATAAGAAATGATGAATGGAGCGACAGAAGGAGAGACGGAAAAGGCCTCTTTTCTTCCCTTGAGCCTTTCGTCAACTCCCTCTCACCTACATGTTCATGCACTAGAGTTCGAGGCGGCCATGCATACTCCTTCCAATCCCCTCTATGTCCTGCCCTCACTGTCCCCCTTCCTCTCTCTGTCTTTATTTTTCCTGAGAGCAAAAATAAACAAAAAAACTAAAAATGAAAACATTCATCCAAGAGAGGAAATGGAAGGGTCATCTGCCTATTCTTACCATTCACACCGCTCATCTTAACGGAAAAAAAAAGGATTTCGTTGGCGTCGAATTGCAGAAACAGACACCCCTTTTGTTGTTCCTGAGCCTGAAAATAGTTAAACAGACAGACAGACTCATACGCAGATACAGAACACACATGCATATATACACTCTCACCTTGTCATTCGAACTTCCTCTCCCTTCCCTCTCTGAATACATAGCTTGGGAAGGTGAAATAAAACTTCAATGTGCTTTTCTTGTTGCTAGTTACTTTAGTCCTTTAATCTTCCATCCGCGTAAACAAAAAAGCAAAATCTAAAATAAAACAGACCCTGGGCGCCAAACTGAACGGTCCACTGTTTTTATTCGTTTTTAGTGGATGGGGATAAACAAAGAGAGCTGAACAAAACAAAATAATAAAAATGAGCAGCTGGACAAACAACTCATCCATTTTCCTTAACATGAGAGCAGCAAGTTGGCATGGATGGATTAGGATAGACTGGGGTGGTTGGACACCCTTCTTCACCTTGCAGAAAGAGAGATTAGAAAGATAAAGAGCCAGAGAGCTGAATGATACTGAAGAAATGTATTAGGCTGAATTCCTTTGTCAACCTTGTTTTTTCATTACTGGTGGATCAAAACAGTCTATGAACAAATCATTTATCGATAGCTCGTGTCGTATCATCATGTCTAGTCTCCAGGCATATCGTTGTGTTCTTCTTGGTGTTATTGTTGTTGTTGTTCTTCCTGTGAATGGTGCTGTATCTAGTCTGTGGGACAAGGTTGGTTATTTTTAACCGCATAACCATATCCATACCCATAGAGGGGTCCAGGCAGGTGGAAACGCCAGGATTAGACGAGAACGAGGAGAATCCTTGGTCCCGTCTTGTTGTCCAGGGCTTTTTTTTTGTTTGTTTAAATAGAGAGGGGTCATTCCAACGGGGTTCCCCTTTTCTTATTTGTCCAGCTCCCCTTCCTTCAACTAACTCTCATTTATTTTCCAGGTACCCCTCCCTTACTTTTTTCCCTCTACAAGTAAACATAGCAAAAACCCTACCCCTCTCCTTTCTTTCCTTCTTCCTCTCCTCCTGTCTTCTCTTCTCTTTCTCTCATTTCTCCACAACTTTCTCCAACGCCTTGACCCTCACTTCTCCTTCGTCCTCCTACTTCACGTACTACCCACTTCTTGCCCTCATTCATCGATCTAAACTCCAACCACCAACCATCATGTTCATGAAAGCCTTCGCCTCGCTCGCCCTTCTGACAGTACCCCTCCTCGTCAGCGCCTACGAGCCCGTGACCTGCCAAAAGAACGCCACTCAGAACATCGTCACCTCCATCACCTCCGCCAACGACTTCTGTACCATGCTCCCCGGTTACGGAGTCTATCCCGTCGCCCCCAACGAAGGTTGTGCCTCTGTCTACTGTTACGGCGCAGCCTCGAAACTCGGACCCCCCATGCCCAAGGGATATATCCTTTCTGCCAACTACGCAGTTTCACCCAACAACTCGTATGTCCAGGTGACGGGTTGCATTGATTCCTCGGTGTGGGGCCAGAATCCTACCGATGAAGGTGGACAGATGGATTCGCACGGATGGCCTTATAGCTGTCAGGGGTGGAAGAAGTTTGTCTCGCTGATCGAACCTGCTTCTAACACTTATTGTATTCGTTGCTGTGCTGAGGACAACAACATTGACTGCAACACCAGTAAGTTTTTTGTTGTTGTTTTTCTCTCTGCTATTCGTTTATTTGTTTTCTATGAAAGTGTATGTTGTGTGAATTAAACGACGTGAAAGTAGTTGCTCGAAACTCACCATATCCATCTTTCGATTCTCTACTCTCTCTTTCCCCTCCCTGCCCCTCTTTGCAGGCATCTCGACTAAGGGCTGTTGGAACGTCGTCCCCGGTCTGTACCAAATGGCTGACGGATCTGTTTGCGCCCCTCCCGCAGGCTCAAACGTCACCGCCGTCCCCACAGTCATCAGCCCCACCGTCGCCGTCCCCAACACTGTCTCTGGCGGCGTCACCGTGCCTGTCACCACTGGTGGTGCCGGTTCTGTCCCTACCGGGGGAGCTGGTGCTGGTGGCAGCGGTTCCAGCGGCAGCAGTGCTTCGACACCCAAGCCCTCGGTCAGCAGTGGTAACAGCACCAGTGGTGCTGGTCGTGGGTTGGTATCTTCACCTGTTGAGGTCTTGGGCGCCCTTGCTGCTGTTGCTGTTGTCTTTGCCGTTGATTTGTAAAAGGAATCTCCAGTTTCACTTTGAAGCAGTTGACAAAATAGTAGGGAGGAAAAACAATAAGAATTGTGGGAAGAGAGATATTCCCGCCTCGCCTTCCCTTTCTCTTCCTTTCTTCCTTCCTCGTGTCTCCATTTAATAAAATGAAAAAAAAGCAAAATAGCGCGTGCATTGTGTGTGCAGGATATACAGGAGGAAGAAAGGGCTGTTTGTTTGCAGAAAGAGCAACCGTCCTCCGAGCAATAGACAGCGGGTAAACTTTGCATCGACTCCGCAAATCCAAATCGGGCTGGTGGAAAAATGTCCATTTGTGCATATTTCGCCATAAATGAAGTTTGCTTTCTTTACTGCTCACAAGAAACAAGCCTAGATGCATAACTACTTAGAACAGGGCAACCGGATTAACAAACGAAAACTTGAGCTTTTATTGCTTTTTATGAAGAATGAAGATTGGATGTATGAAGAGTGGAGTGAGGAGAGAAAGGAACATTGTGAACAGCATCAATAGTACGTGAGAAAGAAAGAGACTAGGAAAAGAAGCATCCATGGCTCTCTAATCGTCGTACTTGTTATGACTGCGATCCTTCTTGCGCTGGACTTGCCGCATCTTGGCCATCTCGGCATTGAGATACTTGCGATCGACTTTATCGAGCTGCTCAGCCTTGGCATCCTCCGCGTCCGCATAAATGCCCAACGATGATGAGGGTCTTGATCCGGCACGTGATCCAGCCTTAGAGCCTGATTGCGAAATCGCTGCTGCTGCTAGCCGTGATCCAGAAGTAAAGGTTCCGCTCGTGGCCTGTGTAGGCGAGTACAAGATAGCCGTGCTGGGTAAGATGGTGTGGATCATGGTGTTATGCACAAAGTGCGTCTGAAGACCCGATGTCAAACGATCCCGCAGGTAATGAAGTTGCAAAATCTCGACTATTGTACGAATACAATTAACAAGCAAGGTCGCATTAGTAATGCTTGCCTTCACACATAGTCATAAAGGACATCGAAAGGAATAAAACAGCAAAGAAGCTTACCCCATCCATCAAAATCGACGTCATAGTCCCTCAACTTGAGGGACTCAGTTGGACGCTCCTGCTCTTCAACGCTCTTCAGGATATCTCGGAAAGCCGAACGGCCTGCAGACCGCTCCTTCTTGCTGCGATGACGACTTGAGTCTGTCGACAAGGATCCCAAGGCTGCCACAAGTCCGTCCAGATCATCATACCGGAAATCTCCTGTCACTTCCTCCAGGTCCTCTGGGTCATCGTCGTTATAGGTCTCGCTCTCCTCCTCGTCAGAAATGTCTCCATCGTCACGCTGGCGCTGGTAGTTGTCTAGAATCTCGAGCATCACAGCAATGGTCTCACCTGCAGCGACACGGACCTCCACCGTGGGGTGTTCCAACAGAGTCTTAGCCGCAGGGATCATCTGATTGAAGATTCGTCGTGCCTGCATTGTGATGGGCTTGGGTCCTAAGCGTGAGAAAACACCAGCATAGAGAACACTGAATGATTCGAGTGCCGCAGCCAAGGTCTCACCATTCTGCGAAGCGTTTGCCGAAGCACCCGAAGAGACGGCAATGTCGGCGAAAAAGTTGAGGAGTTCGTACGTAGGCAGATGAGAGGGCTGAGGCGTGGACGAAATGAAGCACGCAGTTCCTAACGCATAGGTACACTGGAAAAGAAAATATAGGAATGTATCACCGCAGTATGCATTAGTAATAGAAGCAATAGCATATCACAGCCATGTAGACAAACTTGTTTCGCACATTTCCTTGTTCAAAAATAATGCGTTTGCAATCCGAGCAAACACAATGCTCCAAGATCGTGTGAATAATTTTGCTTCATGCAGGTCCTTGCTCAGAAATAATCAGTATTCTGTGCCATGCTGCAGTAGTAGCTGCTAGTAGTCTGATAGGTGTACTTACAGCAGCCTTGACCTCAGTCGATTCGTGGTTGGTGATGGTGTACTTGAGCAAAGGAGCCAGGTCTGTAAACATCTTTTCGTCATCTTCACCAATGGTAATGAACACGAGCGATATGGCTAAAAAAGCAAGTCATGACATCATTGCAGCAAAAATAACAAAGGTTAACTTTTTGTTAGAATTACCGAGACATGGATCCATGTTCCAACATCGCGGGAGTCCAAATCAATCATTAGAAAGAAAGAGTGAAGGCCAATCGTCGAGATCAGACTGCGGCATGGTACATACCTTCTGCGGCAAGGACACACTCCCGGGGACCGCCCTTTTTGATGCTCTTCTTGAGGAGGTCCATCAAGTCGTCACGTTGTGAATCCAGGACATCCGCTGTAAAGTACTGGGAGGTGAGATCGACCAGCTTCTTCAGCGCAGCCTCGCGCGTGCTATCAGTGTCCGTGTTGGAAAAGAGGAGCGTGTGAATATCACATAGACCCCAAGCGAATAATGAGCACACACGACTTGAAATATTCTATGCGATTTGATACATTGTTCTTACCTGCTTCGTTTCTCGTAGAGCTCCTCGATGGTATCCTTCAACTGTGACTCCCAGGTGAGTTCAGAGTGATTGCGGTTGCTGTTATCATCGTCATCATCAAAGTCGTCAATGTTATCGTGGTCGTTATCGCTTTCTTCGTTGTCCGAGTTTGCGCGTGACCCGACTCTGGAGCCTGCGCGTGAGTTTGGGCGTGAATTTGTATTGGCGACACGGTCGAGGTTCTGCTGTTTCTTCTTTGAGACGGTCTTCCTTGACTCGTTGCCGGGAGTCTTGTTTGTGTACATGGACATGGTTGTGTTGTTTGTTGTTTGTTGAATGGGAGGGTGAGGTGTGGGAGTGAAAGGAAAGGAATGAAGAACAAAAAAAAAAGACCGAGGGTACATATGTACTCAAGAAAAAAAAAAAAATGTGAGACTTAAGACGCAGTCACGCGTACACCTTTTATTGGGCAGGAGCGAGGATTGAGGATTGAGGCTACTGCGGTCTGGCCCTATTCCATTGTTCGACTCCAATCGATCGCAATCGCATGTATGAAATATCGTGGAAGTAAAGGTAGGAGGAGTGTGTGCATGTAGGTAATACATGCGCAATACCACGAAGGTAAAGCAACATTTATGGCCGGCAAAACGTTTGTCACAGTCGAAAAAAAGCAAATGTCTCCCTGAAAAATAAATTCTCGCACCAGTTCACATCTTATTTTTTTTTTTTTTTTTTTCATTCTTCTTTTCACTCATTCTGTACTCTTCCTTCCCCTACTAACGACCACCCTCATCACTCCCATACAATGGCTCAACCCGTCCGCTCCGTCGATCGTCGCTTCACTACAACCGCATTCGAGTTCCCTGGCTACTTCATTGCTCAGGCCCATGGAGTCGTTCGCGGGTAAACACATTCGCGCTCATTCAGGACCAACAACCGCCTTGACAATGTACTCGCACCCTTTGGACCGCGCACTAATCACGATTTCACTCTCTCTTTGTGCTCCACTCTTCCTTTGGGCATTGCAGTATTACAGTGAGAAATCCCAACGTAAGCTTAGCTCTTCTCTCACACAAGGATATAAAGGCATACTAACTTGTTCTTGCTCCACTCGCCATAACCCTGGCTGACACTTCAGTTGCATTATTTTCGCATTGACATTATAGGCTGGTAAAGCAATCGTTGGTGCCTTTGCCTCACTTGCCGGAGGAGAGAGCTCGACCTACATCGAGATGGCCGAGAAGGCTCGTGAGAGGGCATTCCTGAGAATGCTTGAGCATGCTGCCGCTGCTGGTGGAAACGGTAACATGCTGTTCTTTCTCTCTTGCTGTTCTGTCAGCCAGGACAAGGTTTCGACTGCTCATCTTGTCCCAAAAAAGAAAGAAAGTGTCGCTCACTAAAAAAATAACCAACTCCAACTTGTTCGTTCCTTGCAACTTACTTTGTTCTTTAGCCGTCATTGGTGTTGAGTTTACCGGTCAAGAGATT
Organism: Linnemannia schmuckeri; assembly: GCA_029449235.1. Taxonomy (NCBI): domain Eukaryota; kingdom Fungi; phylum Mortierellomycota; class Mortierellomycetes; order Mortierellales; family Mortierellaceae; genus Linnemannia; species Linnemannia schmuckeri. Next base: position 781,583 of record JANATG010000020.1, read on the forward strand.
ATTCAGGTATGTTGTTCATCCGTTTTGTTTGCACCTGTGTAGCAATGCTTTCTTCTACGCGATCGTTGTTCAATCGATGCTGCTATTTTTCATCTCAGCCTAACTGTCGCCTTGCTTTGCTTTGCTTTGTGACATAGGGGTAAGTACATTTGCTGTAAATACTTTAGGCTGGGATAGAAACGAAACACAATTACAGGACAGGACCAAAAGTACAATGACGCGCCCCAAAGATAAAAAACGTACTGACATTATCGTTCAACTTATACTCATAGAATGACTGAAGTTATGGCCTACGGAACTGCTGTCACCTTGGTTCCTCTCCAGCAGCAGGTCCCTCAGCAGCCCGTCATGCATCATCAGCAGCAGCAGCCTATTATGCAGCAACCTCCCCAGCAGGCCGTATACAGCCCCATTAGCAGCCCCTACGGCCAACCTCAGCACCAGCAGTTCAGCCCTGCTCTCCCTCCCAAGAACTAACATCTCAGGATACCGTTGACCTAATCAACCGAATACCACATAGGCGGATGACGTTCACCCAGATAAATAATAACTAATATGCATGACAGACTGATTGTCTATGAAGGTACAACGAAGCAAGCTGTACCATTGACGTGTTTCCTTGGTTAATTGGCAAGGTTTTGGCGCTAAAGGAGTATTGGCGAAGAGGCTCAACGAGATCGACTTTGCATGTTGGGCTGTTTCCTGTGTGTTTGTTCAAGTAGGAGTCTATTCTTGATAAGATGTAGAGCGTAGTCGTCACGTGGTTCATAGACGTCACGGGTCATCTCTGGGGAGAGGGTTCGACTCTCAGGAATTCTTTTTCGCTGAGCGACGTTTTTTTTCTCTTCAACTCCCTTCGACACTTCACTCCCCTCTCTCTCACACACACCCTCAATGGCGACCCCGACACCTTCCGCAGAGGACCAAGCAAAGCTCCTGGAGGATGCCCTGACCGTCGTCAAGGTCCAGTCCTTCCAAATGAAGCGCTGTCTCGTAAGGAACTTCTTTCTCTTCTCTGCTCTTCATATCACTCACTCGCTCACCCACTCATCCGCTCTGAACACACCTTTTTCGACGCACTACATAAAACGGAAAGCAAAAAAAAAAAATACATAGCGGGTCTAGTTGGCGGCCACGTTGCACATGGAAAAGCAAGCATGACCAACCTCATCCGCCTTCCCTCATCCTACTTCCTTCGTCCACCTTCACCATTTTTATATTCTCCAAACCCCCTTTTTTACGCTTGACGGGGACTCGCCCGTCTGACCCCCAGCGCAATGCACCTGCTGACATCATTTTTTTTTCTCACAATGGTTCTAGGACAATAACAAGCTTATGGACGGCTTGAAGCACTGTTCTACCATGCTCTCCGAGCTGCGAACCTCCAACCTGACACCCAAGAACTACTATGAACTTTGTAAGTGGTTCTTATCCTTGTTACATGATCAATCTCGCTACTGGCTACGTCCGTTCGCATCCAGAAACCGGTAACTCCGGAACCCTTCCTAGGAATAATATGATCCATTTGTTTTGACGCCAAGAATCCGACCGTATCACTTTCTAACATTTTTTCTTTTCTCTTGGCTTGGCTTTTACAGATATGGCCATCTTTGACGCCCTTCGTCACGTCACCACTTACCTCAAGGAAGCCCATCAGAGCGGGAGACATCACTTGGCTGATCTCTACGAGTTGGTTCAATACGCAGGAAACATCGTCCCTCGTCTTTACCTCATGGTCACTGTTGGAAGCGTCTACATGGAAATGCCCGACGCCCCCGTCAAGGAGATCATGCGCGATATGATGGAAATGACGCGTGGAGTCCAGCACCCTACTCGTGGTTTGTTCCTGAGATATTACCTCAGCGGACAGACCCGCAACGGTCTCCCTTTGGGTACTGAGGATGGGTAATCATTATTTTGCTTTCTTAAAGGGTCATTATTTTTCCTGACAAAAAGGTCTTTTTTGTGTTTGAGTTTGGTTCACTAATATGCTTAAGCTTCCTTTGTGGTGGTGTCAAAAGACCTGAAGGAAACATTACAGACTCGATCCAATTCATCCTTACCAACTTTATCGAGATGAACAAGCTGTGGGTTCGTCTTCAACACCAGGGTCACTCTCGCGAGCGCGAGAAGCGCGAGATGGAGCGCAAGGAACTCAGGATTCTTGTCGGTACCAACCTCGTTCGTCTCAGTCAATTAGATAGCGTCGACTTGCGCGTCTACCAGTCGGTATGTGTCGTCTACATTTATAGGAGGTCGACGGTTGGGATGTTGATCCAGGCATGCATGCGCATAAACATTTTTCTGCAATGTTTCCAAACTAACTCTCACGGTATGGGCACTTCCCTTCGTTCATTCCTGATAGACGATTTTGCCCAGCGTTTTGGAGCAGATTGTCAGCTGCAAGGATGTGATCGCTCAGGAATACCTTATGGAAGTCATTATTCAAGTAAGAGTCACTTTTCAGAATAACTATTGTGCGTATATATAATATGATGCTTTCAGAGTTATTGACTTTTGACTTTGTTGCTACTGAATGTGCACTAGGTCTTCCCTGACGACTTCCACTTGCGCACTTTGGGACCATTACTCTCTGCCACCGCTCAATTACACCCGAAAGTCAACGTCAAGCAGATTGTTATTGCTTTAGTTGACCGACTTGCGGCTCACGCTGCCAGAGAGGCTGATAGTAACGATGATGACGAGGAATCAGAGGCACCAGCTTCGCCCAAGGCTGCGTCCGTCAAGGCCGAAGGCGAGGAGGAGGAGGAGGCAAAGGAGGGCGATGCGGAGAACGAGAACGAGGAGGCCAAGGAGACCGAGGAGGGTGAGGAGGGTGAGGTCAAGGAGACTGAAGGTGAGGCTGCTGCTACTGAGGAGCGGACCGCTTCTGCACCCAAACCTCCCAAGGTCCGCAAGATTCGTGGTATCCCAGAAGATGTTAAGCTCTTTGAGATCTTTTGGGGCAAGATTGTTGAGCTTGTCAAGGTATACAACTTATCTTCAATTGGTATCGTTACATTTTTAACACTTTCAGCACAACCAAGCTCCTGGTTCTAACTTCCCTTCTTTCCAAACTGCTACGTTGACTTTGGCATGGATAGTTCCGCCCTGATCTTTCGATTCAGGACATCACTGCTCTGTTGGTCTCGTTGATTAACTTGTCACTGAGCTGCTACCCCGACAACCTTGGATATGCCGACCAGGTGCTTGGATTCGCCAAGGAGAAGACCGTCGAGTACAACGAGAGCCCCGAGCTTCAACACAAGGACACTGTCGCCAACCTCCAGAGCCTTCTCATGGCACCCATCCAGCACTACCCCTCCATCCTCACCCTCTTGGAGCTCACCAACTTTACACACCTCCTCGCCCTTCAGCCCTACCCTACTCGCCGTGCTATCGCCCACGCTGTTGTCGGGTCAGTTTTGAAGAACGAGACCATCCTCAGCACACCCGAGGATGTGAATGGAATCTTGGAGATCTGCGCAGTCATGGTCCGTGACCAAAAGGATGGAGGCCACAACTCAAGCCCCTTTCGAAGCACTCGCAGCAATCGCAACGAGAGCGGCAATGTTGATCTCGAAGAGTTTGCAGAGGAGCAAGGTCAGTTGGCCCGCATCATTCACCTGTTCAAGAGCGAGGACGCAGATACACAGGCTGCTATCCTTTCTGCAGCCAGGAAGCAGTTTGGCGATGGTGGCGAGCGTATCCGCTACATGTTCCCTCCATTGGTGATCCAAGCTGTCAAGTTGGCTCGTCGCTTCAAGAAGTTGCAGGATCAGGATGAGGGTTGGGAAAAGAAGTGTTCGACCTTGTTCCGATTCATCCACCAGGTCATCTCTATTCTTCACAGCAAGGTCGATAACTCAGAGGTGGTATTGCGTCTGTTCTTGTTAGCCGGTCAGAGTGCTGATGAGTGCGGATTCGAAGATATCTGCTACGAGTTCTTTGTTCAGGTACAGTTTACAACCCCTTTTGAACGTTCGAACAGCACGGATTGAATCGAGATGAACAATCAAGACTGACCAATTGAACGCGTTCTATCTATTTTTCTTCCTCCTTTATTTTTATCTAGGCGTTTACAATCTACGAAGAGTCTATTTCTGAGTCCAAGGCTCAGTTCCAGGCGATTACGTTGATGGTTGGAACTCTTCAGACGACGTCATGCTTCAACGTTGACCATTATGATACCCTTATTACCAAGTGCGCTCTTCACGGAGCGAAGCTGTTGAAGAAGCCCGACCAGTGCCGTGCCGTGTATACATGCAGTCATTTGTGGTGGGGCACGATGATTGTGAGCCAACAGGAGGATGGCGAGGAGACGGCACAGCCTTACCGCGACGGCAAGCGTGTTTTGGAGTGTTTGCAGAAGGCGCTCAAGATTGCGGACTCATGCATGGACTCTGTGACGAACGTGGAGCTATTTGTTGAGATTCTTAACCGGTACATCTACTACTTTGAGAAGCAGAACGAGGCGGTAACGGTCAAGTACTTGAACGGATTGATTGAGTTGATCAACAACAACTTGAGCAACATGGAGAACCCGGACCAACACCCTCCTTCGTCCAACTCATCGTCGTTGCTCGAGAATGACCCTGCCCATATCTCGGAGTATGTCATGGCGCACTTCCGCAACACCATCTACCACCTTGAGCGTCGCAAGAACACTGGAGACGAGAAGTATGCTGAGCTTGATGCTGCCTAAACTTCTTTGCCTTGTAGTTGCTTTTTTTCGTAGTCATTCACGCTTTTTAACCAAGAAAAAACAACAAACAATAAATCAACAACACCCTTTGAGTAGTGCACCCAATTTCCAGCTTGACTGTGTGCAATACATATACATCTACTGATTGCTGCATATGGTGAGCAAACAAGCATATCATGTCCATTCAAACTCTTTTTTTTTTTCTTTGCGCACAAAAAAATTTCGATTTTTGTGGGCAGTGCGTGTATGCGACCGAGTACAAGTGAGGTCCGACCTGAGTCAACAGTGAAAAAAAAAAAATTGACCACAGGGGGTGGAAAAAGTGTCCAAGTGTGTGGGAGGGAGTGAGTGAGTTAGGGTGTGTCGTGTCAGCCCAGCCCGCCCCTTTTGATTTGTCTGTCTAAGAGAGGTCAGTCAGCAGAGCAAGAAGCAAAAGGAGAGGGTCATACATATGTGAAATGTTTTTTTGCGCTGTTTTTTCGTCTCTTTTCTCACTCTCCCCCCCACTACTCACCCACCTCTCCTCTAAGGTAACTAACTACACCCATACATACATACGTTTCGAAAACACACAAAACAAAGGAAGTCCGCTACCTGCTGCTACTCACTACTGACTGCTGGAGACAAAGAGAGAGGGAAAGGGAAAAACCAACCACCACCACCACTTCCACCTCCACCGCACTCAAAAAAGAGCCCCTTGTTATTCTCGACAACCTAGGCTACGCGTCCATACTCATGACCCCATCCATCATCCATCCCTTCTCTTCTTCCCTTCCATCCCTCCCTCACCAGTGGAACTTCATTCCCATCACCCTCCCTTTCGTTGCATTCATTCCCGCAGTTTTTCTTGGCTTCTTTTCTTGAACGACGAATACACTTTTGGCTTCACTGTTTTTCCTTTTCTGTTGTTCTTTTTGGTCGCCTGGGTTTCTCTGTCGTCTTTTTCGTGTGCGCTGATATGCTATATGCAATGAAACACTGGTGGACCGTGACGCCTTGAAGGATAGATGGCCTTATCAGTTTTGCCGTGAGGAAGGAAAGCAATGAAGAGAAACGCACGCTTTGGTTCTCGCGTGATGGGCGGAGCTATCGATAAATAAGCCAGACGAGTCGTGGTGGCATAAAATAAGAAGACTGCCGATACTTTGAGCAGTCTTTTTTTCAGAACCAGCGAGCCTAAAGGACTCCTTGCTATGAACTTCAACTAGACAAAGCAAACACAAGCTCATTATGCAAAAAGCATGATCCTCTCTTTCTATCTCGATCATGTATCTAATCTAACAGCCTCTTTTCTTTGAAATAGGAATAAAAACACATACAATGCCAAAGGTTGTCAAGAAAGAGACCAAGGTCTCAAAGCGCGGCGCAAAGAATGAGGAGGTCAAGCAGAAGAAGAAGAAGAGAGCCAAGAAGGACCCCAACGCACCTAAGAACCCTCTCTCGGCCTACTTGTTGTTCTGTAACGACCATCGTGACAGTGTCAAGGCCAAGAACCCCGATGCTTCCTTCGGTAAGCAACCAGGATGAAGGAAGAATGAAGAACAAGGAAGAAGAACAGGAACAGTGCCTTCTTGCCATGGCTCGTGAGCTACCTGTATCTTTGGTAGGTCGTTTGGTCGAGTAAATGTGTTGATAGCTGACTCCATTTATCCACTTTTGTCTACATTACAAATGACCGATAGGTGCCATTGGACGTCTACTCGGAGATATGTGGCGTGGCTACACTGACGCTCAGAAGGCTGTATGTCCTCGTTTTATTTTTGTTCTTTACCCCGGATTTTCTGTGTTTTTGGTGGCAAAATGAAAAGCCGCTCCTTCGGTCAACGGAAAACTCCTTTTGAATTTTTTCGGCTTTCTTTTTCTTCTTGGTATACTCACTAATGCGCTTTCTTCATTCTTGTCACTGACATCCGTATTAGCCTTACAATGCCAAGCACGAAAAGGCCAAGGCTAAGTACGCCCAGGAGAAGGCTGCCTATGACGCCAAGAAATCCAACGGCTCGGATGATGATGATGATGACGATGAGGAGGACGAGTCCGAGTAAAGCGGAGCAGGGATGCTTTTCTGATCTCTTTTTTTATCTTTGATTACTCACTCGCAAGGAAATTTTTCTGGATGCTTGATGCGGTACTCAGCTACGTTTGTTGAATGCAAAGTCTGTATTTTCTTCATTTTTCTGTTGGTCAAAAATGAGCGATCCAGAGGACCTTGTACTATAGCGAAGACTTTTAGTAAAGCAAGTTTTTTCTTTTCTTTTCTTTTCTTTCCATTTCTTGTCTTTGGTCGTGAATGTGATTGAATCTTGTGTGTAATACTATGCTATACAGGGCTTTGCTTTTGCTTTTGTCAAAGTCGAGGGTGTGAGAAGAAACCATGTTGTGCTGGAATAGCTGCTTTTATGCCTCGAGAGAGTGGGTCATGATGTTCGTTCGTATGAGATGGAATTTCGGATGGTGGACCCTCATGTGTTAGGCAAAGGGTCTTTCCTATGGGTCTATCACGCTGTATTTGTCAGTCGTTTCTCCTTTCCGAAGCCTTGCGATGATGATGATGACAATGACAATGATGAGCTCTTTTGGTCCGCTTCGATAGAAGAATGACACCTGTGACAATACAAAGAAGAAAGCATAGAAAGAAATCATCGCTCTGGTTGTCATTATTCCATATGCATGGTATCTCTCTTTTGCAAACAAGATCTCGTTCGATCAAGGCCGAGCACTGGCAGTCACGGCCTGACAGACAGTTGCACGCGGGGTACAACTTTCACGCGGTTCCCTTTCTTGTTTGCTGATTAACACCTCTTGCGCTTCTTTTCTTTCTTTTCTCTTGTCCATACTTTACATTCACTCCTTTACTCCCTACTTCCTCACAATCTTCCTTCTCTTTGTATTCTATCTCTCATCGAGACGCAAACAACCGCAACTACAGCCACCAACAACCATCGGCTACAACCAAATACATATACACCTATCACAATATGGCTTGCTCAACAGTCCGTTCTGTTGTGGTCGACAAGGCCACCCTCACCCCCATCGCCTCCACCATCTCAAGGCTTATCCCAAAACAGACCATCACCCAAGCTACATCTACCGTCCCTCGTCTCATCCCAACCGCCACTTTTTCTTCTTCATCAGAATCACATTTTGCAACCTCTTCTTCTTCAGCTCCACAGCCGGACGACTTGAGGGTACTACTGCCGTTCAACAGTGTCTCAAGCACAACCACCTCCACTACATCTACGACGACACCTATATCTGCAAACGCTTCAACAAAGACCGTCCCTGTTGCACCTCGGCCGCGGTTTATTCCCCGAAACAGGAGATCATTGGTACACATTCACATCTCTACTTGTGCAACCGCTCTCGGCTTTGTTGTTGTTGTTGTTGTTGTTGTTGTTGCTGTTGTTGTTGTGCTTGTTTATTTGTAAGCTGGGTAGCTTAAAGGAAGAGTTGTTTTCTAATCGATCAACAAATCAATGACTCTTTTTTGTACTTTGGGGACGCATTTATAGACATCCTCAGGTGGTGATAGTTCCAATTGGGCAATTCTCTTCCCAGGTACGTCTTTTCTTTTCTTTGCCCAGCGCAGCTCAAGCAACCTTTTCTTGTTTTGCTGCCCTCGTTCATTCTCTTCTTTCACAAGGAAATTTTCTACCAACTACAAATTATATGGATGTGTGTGATGTGCATGTCCTTATTTCTTGTTTGTCGTTGTTGTTATTGTGTAAGTGAGCGACAAAGTAGCGAGTGAAAAAAGGGATGATGTTAATGATGGCTCATAAACAACAGGGAAGAATAGAACCCAAATGACGAAAAAAGAAAATTGTGGGGAAGGTGTGTATGTGAGTATGTGATGCGGTGGGTAAGAGGTTAGCCGACGCTTTTCAAAAGTGTGGTGACACTGTTGTCAGTCATCATTGAGAGGGAGAACCAAACACAACAGCAGAACAGACCGAACAAACAGGGATTAGAGCGAAATTATATTATTTGGGTGACGAACACGAGGGAAAGGAAGGGAAGCGTAAGGGGGGATGCTCACTTTGGTCTAAACTTATCACTTTAACATAAAGAGAAGTACCGTTTTTATTTTTTATTTTTTGCTCGTCCTAACAATTGCCTTGCACAAAAAGAGTTCATCAGCGACTGGATCGTCAAGTCAACAATGACTACAACGACAACAACAGACAATCGTGAAAGGAGAGTGGGTGAACGTGAGTGGAGATGAAGAGGAGATCGTGGGTTCTAAAAGAGGTCAACCGGGAGTTTGAACCTTGTCTGCCTCAACAAGCCCTTTTCACACACACACGTATGCACACAAGAATGACTGTTAATTGGCAAGCATTATCCACGGGGTGCTGTACTCTGGCAAATATGCACCAAACAATGAGCGGACGAGAGGACGGGTAAGGTGACATTCGAGAGCACCAGCCTGATCGATGGTCGGTCATCGTTCTGCGTGAGCTTTGCCGTTTTATTTTTTTCCACATTCCCCACCCCCAAAAATACTCACTCCTCTCTCTCGCACCCCGTGTGTGGGCTGTTGGAAATCAAACAGTTCGTGCGTTCTGTTGCCATCCTCTGGGAATATCGTGCCAAAATATTCTCACGATCGCTCTCTTGTTCTACAAACTCCGGCGTCGTTTTTTTTTTCTTTCCTCTGTGCTTGATCCTTTCTACTTTGCTACCCCACCTTTTTTTCTACAATCTAATTTTTCGTGAATGTGTTCAAATGCTGACTTTTTATGACATTACACCATACTTTCCTACTCCATCAATTGCAAAAGAGGACAAAGGAAGGGGTCAAAGGGAGAATGAGGATGAATTGAACACATACAGCGAGGAGTAGGAAACAAGGATGGAGTGGATTGAGGCAATCATATCATACTTTAAAAATAAATCTTTTTGATTCTTACAGTTTTTCATTTCTTACAATTCTCACACGTAGGTCAAGGCTCCCAGTTTGTTGGGATGGGCAAAGACTTGTACGATACTTACTCCGTGGCACGGCAAGTTGTTGACGAGGCCGACGACGCATTAGGAGGCACACTGAAACACGTCATGTTTGAAGGATCACAGGAAGATCTCACACGGACAGAGAACGCGCAACCAGCAATTTTAACCACATCAATTGCAATGCTAAGAGTCCTTGAAAGCGAACGTGGACTCAAGATTGAAGAGACTTGCAGACATGCTCTGGGTCACTCGCTGGGAGAGTACTCTGCACTTGTTGCCACCAAGGCGGTCACTTTGCATGACGCTGTCAAACTTGTGGTAAGTATTGTGTCTCAGATGATGCATGCGAGAAGGCGCATTTTTTCCTCTTTTTTTTTTTATTTGTTTTGTTTTGTTCTCATTTTGGAACACATGCGGTAGAAAACTAGAGCTTCCTTGGCTCACCATCTCATTTTTATCTCTTGGGCATGTTTTCCTCGTGCTTTTTCTAGCGGCTCCGCGGACAGGCAATGACAAAGGCGGTGACAAACAAAGGAACGACGGCCATGTCTGCGTTAGTGGTGCGTGCCGACAAACTGGAATCTCTAGTGACAGCGATGGATGAGATCAAGGCGTCGTTACCGGCTGGCGAGTTGGCCGAGATTGCCAACATCAACAGCGTAAGGATTACCAACCGCTTCGATTTTGCTCTATGTGGAGTGCAGTATTATGTCTACTGGAGGGTGTTACTGCGTGAGTTCAGTAAAGAAACTAACTTTTCCAACTCAAAAAACGGCTTTTTTTTACAAATAATAGTCTTTCCAGGTGGTCATCAGTGGAACTGTTCGTGGAGTTGATCATGCGTCTAGGATGCTGCAGGCAAAGAAGATTGCCGCTCGTGCTGTTGATCTTCCTGTCTCGTAAGTGGCCAAGAATGTGTTTTGAGTGCTGCCCTTGGAAACAGTTGACAGAAGAGGCGTACTGCGGAGCGGGGAAAGCATTGTTACTGACAGGTTTCTATCCATATTTGTACTACTGTGCACATAGGGCACCTTTTCACTGCAGTTTAATGCAGTCGGCGGCGGATGAGATGAAAGTTGCTCTCAAGGATGTGCACTTTCAACAGCCAGTGATCAATGTCATTTCCAATGTTACCGCCAAGCCCGTAAGTTCGAGTCAACAGGCTGCAAGCGGGGACGACAACTGGATATAAGATATCATTGCGCCCTTAGCACTCATGAAAGTATGTGGAACTAACCAGGCTGTCTTTTTTCTCGCGTAAACTTTTAGATTACGAGAGTGGAGGATATCTCGGACTTGTTGGTACGGCAGGTGACAGGAACTGTTCAGTGGCACACGAGTATAAAATACCTGCGGGACCAGGAGAATGTGCACGACTATATCTCACTGGGTCCAGGAAAGGTCTTGGCCAACCTCCTCCGCAAGGAATATCCACTAGACTTTGTGAAGTAAGCTCTTTTTTTCAGTTCTTTAAACCCATTCTTGATCGTTATTGTTCCCGCGAGTGTTCACGATGGAAATTCGGTGCGATTGAAACCAAGCATTAACCAATTGCGTTTTATTTTTCTTCTTTTGTTGGTTAGGACTGTTACGACTGCTGAGGACATCCAACAGTGGGCGTTGTAGAATCATCTGTGCTATTTTTCGTGCCTCTGCTCCGCATCAGATTATCTCTGGAGCAAGCACCATGAAATGATTTTTTTTCGTTTACCTGGCCTGTACCCCTGGCAACTACCTCTCCCTACTCTTTTTCTCTCTCGTCTATCTTTCTCTCGTTGCCCCTCCCTGTGCACATGACTGCAACCTTTTGCTACAACATCATAGACGCATACAGTAGGGTAAAAATATTAAAACGCGTCACGCGCCCATTCCTTATTTTGTACTGCATGGGAGGTTTAGTTGAGGAGACGGCATCCCATCTTTCCTTTCCTCTTCTTTTCTTTCACACACAAACATAATGTACGGTTCATCAACTGCCACCACTGCTGCCGCCGCCTCATCGCCTGCCACTAGCTCCGCCGGAGCAACTTCTTCAGCGTCACCACTCTCCCCAGCATCATCAGGAAATGGACTGGCCACAACACCAGCGTCGCTAAACTACTTTTGTATCTACAACCCAGACTTTGGGCCTACGGACGAGACACAGCATGAACAGCTGCTATATTATGTTGCACGCAAGACAGTTTCTATTGACGCCAAAATGCGGAATATTGGACTTGCCCAGGGACTTGTTAACTTTGCCCGGTAAGTTTGTTGGGAGTCGGTTTGCGGAACGAGGTGTTGTGAGTGTGAGGAATGTACTTTTGTTCATAGGGATCGGTGTTTCTTACTGCTTTTTTTTTTTTTTTTTTTTGGTTTTGTTGTCGGATTTAGGATATTCTCGCCAACGGCGCCATGTGAGAATGTGCACTCTCAGAAGAACCGGTTGGTGTTTTATGAGGCAGAACCAGGATACTGGTTGAACTTGGTAAGGGCGACATTCATGACCTAACAACAACTCTCTTCACAGCGGACTTAATTATTATTTGATCAGAGCAAGCATTCATGACCTTCCACCTTTTTGTTTAAATTACTAGTCGATTGAATTGGGCACAGCAAAGAGGACAGTCAAGGGCGCGGACGGGAAGCCTCGAGTGATCACCGAGTACCTGGAACACGAAGTCCACGACACAGTCGTCTCTGCACTCTTACGCCAAGCCTATGCAATGTTTAGGGTCACCCACGGGACCATGGAAAGTCTTGTTCATGCACACGAGGGTAACACTCGCCCATTGCAAAGACGATTGGAAGAGTTTTTTGAATCGTGGGTCCTGGGCTGGGAATTTGACCGGGCGACTATGAATTTGGAGAAGGCGCTTGACGGGATTCATTACTTGCCGTTGGGTCGGACGAGTTATTTAAGTGTTGATCGATTGGTCCAGGCTGTCAAGGAGAATTACCGGTCGAATGAGGCAGGACCGGTGGTGACACATTCAATGGTGACTTTTGAGGACCAGTTAGTGTCGAGCGATGTGAGGGATGAGGATCTGAGGGCGGTTTGGAAGCAGGTCGTGCAGACTTCTGGGTTTGATGGGGCCAGTGCTCAGAACTCTGCTCTTGACCGGAGTGAAGCTGGGCGCAAAAGCAAGGTAATGCTGTTTGATTTGGATATCTCGGGATGACACGCCAGAAGGATGTGTGGTAAAGATCGTTCTGGCTATTAATAGGTTTGTTTCAATGGTGGAAATAGACGTCAACATTCAAGTTTGGCAAGTCGTGGTCAAATACGAGTATTTTCGGATTCTACAAATCGTCATCGTCAACATCAACACCGCCCTCGACACCTCCACTCAGACCGACTTCTCGCGTCGGCTCCCCAGCACCATCTATTCGCAGCATTGACGGCATCAGTACTGGCAACACAATGTCGGGGGCTTTGGGGTCAGGAGCAAGCCCACGGGCGTCAGGAGAGTCAGAGGCTGGTCTGACCAGTGGTGTGAAGGCGCAGGCGAATCCACTGTGGTTTGGAGAGTTTATCGCTAGCGAGGATGTCGATGAGCACATTGGCATCACCCTCAAGGTGCGCTTTGTTTCGAGATTGTTTCTTGTGAACGAGAGGTACGTTTTTTTCTTACATCAACTAACGTGTTTTGTTTTCTTTCTTGGGAAATAGCATAAGAGCGGACTTAATTTGTGCTTTTTTGTACCAGCGTTGGACAAGGAGGGGAACCCAGTGCTGGAGGATCAGGAGTCGTTCATGCGAGAAATGGAGGAATTCGTCGCAGGACTTGCACACGATGCGCCATTACTGGACCCAGCAAGCGGTAGCGGCGAGACGAGTCGATCTCTTTTGGAGGATGTGGCTCGCCAGGTGGTGAAGGATGCGATGACAGCACGTGGGCTCGGAGGCGCGATCGCCAACGATAAAGAGATTCGATTCTTGTACTTCAACCGGATGAATCTTGCGATCAAGGCACAATTAGGAACCGTATCGGGGACTGGGAAGAGTTTGAGTTCGAGCAGCAGTTCGGGAGCATTGATGTTGGGGTCCGAAGTTGCAATGTCGTTGCTAGATATCAAGCAGGATTTTGATCGGATGCCTGATGCGACCGAGATTACGACGCGATCGCCGTCGAATTATTGGATTGTTGGGAAGCGGTTTGAGGACCGGGAGGTGTATATGATTGTGTCGCGCAAGGATAGTACCCTTGTTGAAGTTGAAGGTATACTTGCTGACGTTAAGCGTGATGATGAGATGTTTTCGATGCGATATTATTGTTCGTTTTGCTAACGTTTTTTTGTCTTTTGTGCATGGTTGTAGATGAGGTGCGCAAGTTGACATCACTGTACTTTAACAACAACACGCTTTCGGCTCACTCGCATGCACCGACTTCAGAGACTGGGTTCTCTTCTACGTTGACTGTTCCTGAATGAAAGTGGTCGATAGCGAGTGGGGTAATACATTCCGTATCCAAACTATTATAATAAATCGCGACGGTCACTCAACTTGACAATTGGCAAAGTGGTATAAAATAACAAAGAATAAGGAATACCTGCAAACAAAGGATATCGAAAAAAAAAAAAAAAAAAAAAAAAAAAAAAAAAAAAACTATTAAAAGTGAGGATGCGGTATAGGGAGGGGGAGAAGGGTTATTGAATCGTGTTGTCAGATCTATTGCTATTCCTTGAGGCGACTGAAGTTTTGTCCTTGAAGGGACAAATGCAGGAACAAGTGGGGGAGGGGTCTTTTGGTCTGGGTCCTTCTGATGACAAAAGTGATAGACATTAAAGTACCTTCACTTCGACTGTGAGCATGTGTTAATCGGACGGATATAGGTTGTCTACAGAATGTGAGTAGGTTTATGAAATTGGTAATGTACAGGGTCTCATGGTTGACGCTACCACCTGGACCATAGTTACAAACATATAGCCTGATAAATTTGGGAATTGGGCTTTTGCCTGCAACGTCAAGATAATAGCTCGCAGCGCAAGCCAGAAATTGTCAACTCGGCCCACACTAACTGTGTATAATGGCCTAGGATTATTTTTTTCCAGAAACTAATGAGCGTGAGAAGGCAACCATTACTACTGAAAATTAAAAATCAGGTTGAAAAAATAAAAAAATAAAAAAAAAAAAAAAAAAAAAAAAAACAACGAGAGGTCAAGGACAACGACCCCAGTCGTGTCCATTCAGAAGCGTCATGACATTCGCGCGTACACAAGGGAGACTGAGTTTCTCCATCTGGTTGGAGCTTATATTTTTGTGAACTGGCTCATTCATTTTTTTTGGTGCACAATTCCTCGAGAACACATTTGCTTGCAATGGAACAGCTCTGTATGTTTGTCGATCAGGTTCATTGACTTCCGATACACTTAAAAAAAAAAAAAATAGAGCTCAAATTTCTCGACATGCATGGGTCATGGTCTTCCATGCTCAAAACTATTTTTTTTTAGCGATTAGAACTCTCTTTAAAAAAATTCTGATTAAGTAGTGTTTATTGGGATTATAGCTGTTGATATGTTTGATGGGATGCAATTGAAGAATGCTTGAGGAAATATGTACAAGAGATGGTTTTGCTTTGTATGTGCTTGTTTGGTTTAAGAATGCCTCAGGTTGGCATTGCCGTGATTCTGTGACAAGGCATGGACATGATCCCGGTTCTTGACCAACAGATCCGGGTTGATCCTATGCAGTTGGTGACGACGTAGCATCTCATTTTCGAGTTCCAGTTCCCGGAGTCGGTCTTGGTCGCGCTCAGAGTAGTGTTGGTCGAGACGGTCGAGGAGGCCTTGGAGGAGTGCTTCTTGTGGCGTGCGAGGCCGGGTAGTAGGAGGGGAGAATGTGCGGACGGAGGAGATGCTTCCGTTTGAGTGATGGTAAATTCCGCCAGAGGAAGGTTGTGGGGAGGGGGAGCGGGAGTGAGGGCGGGTGGGGAATTGGTATGCTGGTGAGGGCGAGGCCATGGGTTGTGGAGATGGGGATCTGGAGTGTGGGCGGGAATAGGACGATTGAGGGTAGTAGGGCCGTTGTGGGGAGATACCTCGAGATGGTGACCGAGATTGTCGATGAGAGTCAGAGTAGGCGAATGAGCTTGGAATTGGAGACGAGGATCTGGACGAGCGGGGGGATCTGGAGGCAGGGAAGATGGGTGTTCCTGGGACGGGCGCTGGTTCTGAGAGATGGTGTTGATGTTTGTGGCTCTTGTGGTGGTGGTGATGGTGGTGGTGACGCTGGTGACCTTGATGATGTGTGGACTCGCTTGAGGATCGACGGTCGCCCCAGGAGTTGGATTGTGCCTGCAGGGCATTGTGGAGATGCTTGATCTCTTCCAACCTCTCGTTCAGATCCTTCATTGAGATTGCATGCGACTCTGTCATGAGAGTATCATCTCCCTCTTCCTCCAAGAGAGCGGCAGGTGCGGGTGTGGCCAGGATGTCGGACATGTAATGCTCCATGTGGGAGTCTCTCCTGTAGGGAGTATCACGAGAACGACCGGTATGTGCACCACCAGCCTGTTGGTCTTGGCGGTGGTGTTGGAGTTCTTTTTCGAGCTGGAGCTGGCGGTGGATGTGATGCATATGGACACGTTGTTGGCGGTCGTGATGGATATGAGATCCGATTTTGTGTGATGTCCTGTGCAGCAGCGTCCCTGTTGTTGTTGTTGCTGTTGATTGTTCGTGGTCGTGTGTCCTTTGGTGCATGGCGAGTTGTTGTGTTATGAGTGTATGGTTGAAGGAAAGAAGAGAAAAAAGAAAGAGAGAAGGTATGGAGGGGCATGGTATTTAAATAGTATAAGGTGGCGGAGACATAAAAAACCGCAGTTCGTCGTTAGAGTCAGACTGATTGCGCCCACCACAAACGTGTCGTTTGCTCACATAGCAAAAGGCGAACGAAAAAGCAAAGAGGGAAAGGGGGCAACGACAGGTGGTCAATTGACTCCGACACAGAGCCGGAGTAAACAGACAAGCGACTAAAATCTGAGCAGTGGTGAGCAACTTGCACACTCTCTCTTTACTCTGAGCTCAACCCCTTGTTTGCGCACTGCCACATCAATTCCTCTCTCTCCCCTTTGCTTTTTTTTTTTTCTTTCCAACAGCTCCTTCTAGTTAGTTTGCCACGCCAACACAAATACAAGCAACAAGGAACAAGGGACATCCTGTTTGATGTGACACAGCAGCATGGACAAATGTCAAAGTTGGCGGTCTATTCTTGTCACGGCAGTGCGGTGCGACTATTGTGCCCTTATTTTCTTTTCGTCAGAGACTTTCCAAATTGACTACACCCCTCACTTTCGTTTGGCGACCGACTCAACCAGTCATGTAATCCCTTTTCCTTAGCCCTGCCAGTTGTCGGGTAATAAAGGCCTGTCTCTGGGTAGGGTGTAAGAGCAAGGACACTTGAGAGATTAATTTTAGTCGTACGAAGAGGAGTTGGAGGGATTGATTGATGGTCCAGAATAAGACAATAAAAAAGAATAAAAAAAAAGATGAGATGGGTTGACATACCGAAAGAATGTCGAAGTACCATGTAAGCAAGGAGGCACACTACGTATGACGCGAATTACCGCCGCTACGCTGCGGACGACGGGAAATAAGAAAAAAAGGAGACGGCAAGAAGTACCATGAAAGGAAGGAGATTACAACAAAAACGTGGCCTTGGAGTTGTTGCGTGGGTATGTTTGATTTCATTCGATGTGTTTGTTTATTTGTTTTTTTTAAAAAAAAAAAAAAAATAGAGAGGGAGACAGGGGAAGCGAATGAAAGTGAGAGAGAGGGAGAGCATGGTGATATTTTGCCAGTTTTGTCACTGGAGTAGGAGAGGAAAAAAATGAACAAGAAAAAAACACGACGTGCTCTCACATTACCCTGGCATTTTCTCTCACTCTCTCTCTTATGTGCGAAATGGCCGAATGTGGGTCATGCTACCTCTTCAGTACTTCACAAGGGTTGGACAAAAGATATAGACAAGGACTCTCCCACGAGTGCCACGGAAAGATAGTTGACAGATAAATGTAGAAGTGAGTGTGTGTGTGAGAGAGAGATGGAGAGAAGCTGGGTCCAGGCTCACGTCGTTGCATCCAAACTGATCCATTGGACAAGCATGCTCCTTGGAGAAAGGAAAGAAAATGCCAATTTTTATTCGTTTGGTGGTGGATCATTCTTTTCGATCAATCGATTTGGTGTGTACGCACTGATTGGATTACACTGACAGACGAGACATCCCATTGACCTTCCTACCTACTCGTATGCATAAACATGACACCTTCTCGTCTCTCTCTTCTCCGTTTTCATATTTTGCTTCTTTGTGTGTGCCTGTCCATTACAATGCAGGCAGACTTATGCTTCATGTTACCCTCCCCATCCCTCACAACTGATACGACAGGGAAAATAGGAAAAAACAAAATGACAAAAGTATCCTTTCTCCCTTTTTTCTTCGTTTTTCACACATGCACACACCTCTTGCCTTCGTTGTATCTCCATCATTCTCATTCACAACAGCAGGACGAATCGCTCCTATCCCTCCTCATTCACTCGAGTTCCTCTTTTTTTTCGCTTGAATTACTGATTTGATCCATCTTCTTCAAAAGCCCACACCAGGAACGCGCGTGCTCGAACAAGGTGTTTTGTGAGCTGAGCGCAAATAGAAAAAAAAAGAAATTCCCACACACCTTGTGTCTTCACACTATTTTCCCTTATTTCGACCGTTAGTCCACCGACTTTTCAAAGCACAGCACGGCGCTTTTCAACTGTTCTACTGGCCACTAACATACCTTCACGCTCATACGAACAAGTATAAGGTCTCCTCATCCAATCAGGGAAAGAAATCCCCTCACATCTTGCATCACTCGACTTACACTCATCTATCTTTTAACTTCTTTGCTACTGACTTTATTGTGTGTCTTATTGACTTTGCTCGAATTTGAATCATGACTACCTATCCACTCAAATACCTGGATCCAGAAGTTACTGACAAGTGTTGGATGACTGAAGCCTTGGATTTGACATTCAAGGATGTCATAGGTCTGAGCCCGATCTATCAGAAGCTGTTGGTGCAATGCGGTGCCATTGACTCCTCCTCCTTGACGGATTTGGAGACAGACTAATAAACACACTTTTATTGTGCCTTTCAACCAAAATGAGTAAAAAAATTACCCACTAATCCGGTTGTGAGCGGGTTTGCATGAGTTTAGAACAAAAGCGTAGTCGTGAATAGGTGGCTAATCGGGGTTTAGCGGCCGAAATAAAATATTTTATGTGGAATGCGCAATAGTAAGCATTTTTTATTCTTTATTCTTTTTTTTACAGCACGTCATTTCTAGTCGTGCTGTTCAGCCAAAGAAGCAACTTCTCAATGAAGTCAATAATGAGCGACAAATACAAAAGTGACTTTTCTCAGCCGCAGCTATCAGAGGGCGTCAAACAGAAGAGATGGATTGCACAGACATATTGTTTGTATTCGAGTAAGAGCACAAAGATAGGCACTCTTGAATTTTTCATTTGAAAGTGACAAAGTGAGATAACTAGGTCTAGCAAAGGATTGATTCAAAGTACATATCTACATCTGCCCAGCCCATCTTGTCAACCGACTCAACGCGATACGAGATATGTGTGTCTGGTCGGATGATCACAATCCCACCCTTGGCCGTAACACCGTATCTCCGATGCAGATCTCCATGTTCAGAATCTAAATACATCTTATCATAGCCTAGCGCTTTGTTCTTCAGCCCAGGATGAGAAATGATATGAACCACGAACTGAGGTGTTGTCGCTTTCATTGCATTGACATCGACAGCAGTGCGTGATCCTGTATCGGGCCACCGAGTGAGCCATGATCTTTGGTAATGTTCGACATCGGCAAGGAGTGTTGCCTCAAGACCCGTGTCCTGTACCAGTCGATCAGCAGTGAAAACTAGGATATGGAATGCACCATGAGTATCCATCAGATTGTACAATCGAACCGGAGTGGAGTCTGTGCCGAGTGGGTAGACATAGTCGTCGGGGGCTCGCCTACCGATAGACGCTGGCGCTGTCGACGCATAGCGGTGTGTGGCGTGTTCCTTGTTCAGCGAGTTCTTGTAATATCGAAGTCCCAGCTAAATTTGGGAGAAAGGAAAAAATCATTCTTGTTAGTAAAGAGCGCAGACCTTACATGATGGCAGCTCTTAGAGAAAGGAAAAAGACACGAAGGATAAGACAGCACACCATTGCAAAAGTAGGGCCACCCGCTCCAGTAGGCAAATACGGCTGTAGGTACGAGAGTAAAGCTAAACCGAATTTTCTGGCTTGGAAGAAAAGGTAACTCTCGGAGACAAAAAACTTTAGATTCTTGGCGGAAAGATGGATAATCTCGTCTGCGATGGGGATGCGTTCCTCATTGTATGAGTCGACGAGCGAGAGGGGTGCTGTGCCCTTGAGGACCATTGCGATCTTCCATGCTAGGTTGTACGAATCCTGAAGTCCCGTATTCAATCCTATCGAGGAAAGGGACGAGAAAATATGTCAACAAAGCCGCTCGAGAAAAAAAAACACCCTGTCGGACAGAAAAAAATTGTTAAAGTATACCTTGTCCGCCTATAGGGGAGTGTGTGTGAGCGGCGTCACCCGCTAGAAAGATGCGTTTCTTGTGCACAAACTCCGTAGCGCGTCGCTCATTGGCTCGGTAGTAGGTCAGCCAGTTGTAACTGAGGATGTTGACCTTGTGTGGGGTAACAGTCTCCTCGAGGAGCTTTTCAAAGTACTCTTTGGTTGGGGTCTTGACCTTGCGGGCTGCAAACTCTTCCTCAGTCAATGTCCCATCGCTGAGGAGGAAACGGACGCGGTTGCCGTAGAGGGGGAACATGCCCACTGCATGCAAGTTGCTCCCATTGATCGATCTAATATACATGAAAGGTGAAAGACAAAATTGGTACATGGATGTGAGTATAGAATGATTAAAATTGCGATAACGGGCCGAGGTCCGAGGGAATACCATGTAACCAACTTATGCATGGGTAAACTTTACGCCATCTCGTCCAGGGGCAGGTCGGTGTCGATATGTCCGTCAAAGAGGATAATGTTTGCATCGCGGGTCCTGCCAGGAAATGGGATTTTAAGGACATGGCGCACAGTCGACCGTCCTCCATCAGCGCCAATCAAAAATTCGGACTTGACAACCTTAAACTCATACTGCTTCCCTTCATCCTCCTCCGCCTGCTCCACAGTTCCCAGAACAGCGCTCTCCCCCTTCCGTGCATTCGTTCCCTCGACCGCTCTACGGATAGTCGTCTCCACCCAAGACGTGGTCTTTCCTCTATCAGTCTCCTCGACCACCTTGGTATCAACCAACTCCCACCCTCTGTCAATACACCCCACCCCAGTCTTCTCATATTCCTCCGTCAACAGCCTTACGGTCGATGTCTGGGGTAACCCCCAAGTGTAATGGAACTGAGATTCTGTCGCGGGCGTCCAGGGGAGCTCTGCTGTCAGCTTGCCACCAAAGTACATCCTACCCATATGACTGACCCAGGATTCTTTCTCGAACCGAGCAGAGAGTTCTGGACTGGTGAGACGAAGGATTTCTAAACTCCGCGGGTGGAGAGAGAACGCTTTGGATAGAGGAGAGACGGTCATGTCGCGCTCGATGACGGTTGTACGGATACCCATTTTGGCGAGGAGGATGCCAGCCAGTAGACCTGTTGGGCCTGCTCCTGAAATGAGGACGGGGACGTCATACTTTGGTGGTGGTGATGTTGTTGCTGCAGATGTTGGTGATGCTGATGCACCCTCAGAGGAGGAGGAGAGAGAGGATGTGGTCATGAGGGAAGGAGGAATTGGAGGGAGATGAATGGAGAGGTAGAAAAGTGATGGCAGGAAGAGAATGTCAATGCATACGCTTTTATGCTCGTTGCGTTCTTTTTACAGGACAGGCTCGGGAGCTGAGGTGCAAGAGCAGCAGACAGGGCCCCTGCGTTAACGACAGAGGAAGAAAAAAAAAGTCCAATGGCTCTTGTTCATGGGTAAACCCAATTGCCTGAACACGCTCCCACGCCGCTCGCAAATGATTGGACATATCTTTTGTACCTGAAGAATCAACACAGGGGGCAAACTATCTTCGCGCAATAATTGCCTCTGCGCGGTTGTATGCGCCTTGATCAGCGAAAAGGATCGAAGTCACTCCCCTCGAATGTACTGTACATCTTCTTTGCTCAGAGAAGCTGCGCATCGTCCGTACTCTAGTAAATAAGGAAAAAAAAAAAAAAAAAAAAAAAAAAGAAAAAAAAAAAGGTAGCTGCACGCGTTGTTTTGTCGATTTGCCAACGCCCCCTTCCCCCCCAAAAGTATTGACCGTGAACAGCATATCCGAGTAACTATTTATCAAGAAACAAAAGGTCAACATCACATACAGTAGATTAATAGAATTTATCCCTGTTCTTATTCATACGCAATACCCATTGTTACCCTTCATGTGTGAAAACTTGTCTTTGTACAAGATCTGGCCTGCTTGGTTTGTTTTCTCCAGACCATGCATGTCCATTTAATGCTTGTATCTTTTGAGAGCATTTTGAGTTTGTGCTTGCTCACAGCAAGTCCTGTTCGCTTTTTCACTTTTCACTCTCTTCGACCTCCGCCCCCCCCCCCCTCTCTCTCTCTCTCTCTCTGTCTCCCACTCGTCTCTCTGTTTCTAACCATCGCTGAAAACATCCCCGACACCCCCTTTCACCAGCTCTCACATTATAACCCGCCTTCACGCTTCAAAGTCCATGGGAGATGAGAATGACTTCGCAAGGATAGGGCAACCTAGATTGTATCGCTGCGGAATCGTCATCAAGACACCTCTATGGGATAGGAAGCGCAGACGAAGGATTGCCCTACAAAGACGACTATACCGATTCGACCATTGTCCATGTCAGGCCCAACGCCAACCCCACCAACTTGACCACTCTTACTTGGACAGTGGTCTCGCATACCGAGAGCGAAGCCTTTTCATAAGACTGTCCAACCTTCACCTCTGTCGACTGTACAGTGCACAATAATGGCGAGCTCACGGCCTTCTTCAGAAGCCCCTACAAAAACGTCTCCAGCGAGACCTCTTTCTCTGTTTGTTTAGTGCAACCCTGTGGTCAATAAATAGACGG
The DNA here is from genome assembly GCA_029449235.1 of Linnemannia schmuckeri. Taxonomy (NCBI): domain Eukaryota; kingdom Fungi; phylum Mortierellomycota; class Mortierellomycetes; order Mortierellales; family Mortierellaceae; genus Linnemannia; species Linnemannia schmuckeri. The sequence goes on from JANATG010000020.1 coordinate 804,335, forward strand.
CTCTCCAGGGTTCTTCGATGTACGGCTGGACGTCGGACCAGTTCCTTCACAAGTTGTTTTACTCGGGACATACAGAGCCAAGCGTCTATCGCCCCTTGGAGAGTTACAGTGCTGATCAAGTTGCATTTGGAGTTTGAAAAACGGAAGTACTATGCTTTATCCCGTTAGTTGCCAAAATTGGGTAAGAAGAATATCAGCAGCATTTCGTCGAGTGTTTTTTATCGTTCTCACCAATACCTAAATACAGTCTCCGAGACCTGATCACTGACGATGGATACTTATCTTTGTGAACCTTTTCCTTTTTTTTTAGCGGACAGAAATGTCTGCACTCATAATACTCAACATCAACAATATGGGATTGTCGAGGACAGCAGGAACTGCACCAAACAGGGGTGCTTTCTCCACTGAAGACTTACAATCTCCTTTCATAGAGTCACGTTTTTCATGACCGAACGAGTTGCGTTAAATGTGAGATGTCCCGAGTTCACGATATACCAGTATGCAAATCTTGGCCAATCGCCGTGTACTTTCCAAGGCCCACCATAATCGCAAGGCAGCGGCAGCAATAATCATCGTTTTCTTTTTGGAGGAAATCGCAAGAAGATTTTTTTTTGAAGGCATTTTCGAAAACAATAGCGTAAGTCTAAGATTGATCGCTTCGACAGCAGCGTGTTTTTTTATATTTGCGTTGCCTTTTGTATTAGTTGATATTTTTCTCTGCCTTTTTTCACATGGTTTTAGGTGTTCAAGATATTCACGACTGAGCAACAAAAAGGCAGTACCTCAGACACACACTCATTTGGAGCGACAGCTCCTCCAATTTCTCAGTCGACAAGAACCTTTAGGTCGCTTGTGGCAGCCAAGCGTTCATAGCGACGCTGTTTTTTGATCATTCATTGTTAGCTCTTTGCCCAGCTGCACCTGCATTTCAAGCGACCCTCCTCTTTCTGACGAAGGAGTCGGGATCAAGTCCAATTATCTCAAACGCAAGTGCTGAGAGATTTGAGATGTATACAGATACTCAAACAACCATACTCTCCGGAATACCAAAGAGTGCAATGTGCATTCAAAGATTCGATGAAGTTGTGCGCGGTGGCAACGCATTTGTAGTGTTTTGGAGTAGTAGCCCCATTGAAACATTGAAAAGACCGGACCGTATGCACTTTTATCTCCTTTCTACTTCGTACGCACCATCGCACACATCGCCACACATCTGTTCATAGGCGCTATTAGCACTGTCATGTCTCCGAGTACTTAATTGAAAAAGCCCAAAATCGTGTGTACTCTTTCTTCACTGCACTCCACACACACCATCGCACTATCGCACATATTCGTTCATACACTATAGTGTCTCGGAGTAGGCCATTGAGGACCCAGATCGGGTGTGCTCTTTCTTCTGTTTATAGACGCTAATTGTCAATGGGAAATGTTTAAAAGTGCAGAATGCTATTTTATTGTTGTGGCTATGGTAAGTCCTATGCAGACTCTCTAGGCTTCCTCTGCTGGAACAGGCGATCCTCTCGGCTGTCGAGGTGTGCGCCGTCGCTTTGTGTCACCATTGATCTTCTTTGCGCCAAAAACCGACGCACTGCCGTCCTCGGTGTCCTCGTAATAGTCCGAGTCCGAGCAACATTCCGATGCAGCTTCTTCATCCTCGTCATCTTCGTCCCCACTGGTCTCCACCGTCTCTCCCGCTGCAGTCTTGGCCTCCTTTTCTTTCTTCTTTTCAGCCTCCTTTTTGGCCTTCATCTTGTCGTCTCGTTGACGCCGCAGCCGCTTTTTGGTCGACAGGGCCTCACGCTCACGCGCGAGCTCTTCCAGGAAGTCGGGGATAGCGTCCACAATGGTATCGGGGCTCTCACGGTGCAGCATGAAGAACGCCTGGAGCTGAGCGGTCGTCACGGCATCCTTGTGAGTGATCTTTTGACAAACCTGCTCAGCCACCTCACGAACACGAGCATCGTAGGCATCCATGCGCGCCTGTTCCTCAGGATCGACCTCGTCCGAGGGGGATTCACCTTTAGCGAGGCGATCTTTGGTGAGCTGACCAGAGGCCGATCGGCTGAGGAGGAACTTGAGGCACATACCCCGGATCTGGTGTTCGTCAGCATAGTCAAAGAGCAACTTTCGGTCGCAGCGTCCAGGGCGAATCAAGGCAGGGGCGAGTTTCCGGATATGGTTGGTGGTCATGAAAACAACACTACCCTCCTGGGCTGTGATACCGTCGAGAGAATTCAAGATGCCCGACAAGGTGACATTGTTCTCTCCTTCCTGGTCCTTTCCTGCCTTGCGTTTGATCAGAGCAGCATCCACGTCCTCCATGAGCAGGATACTGTTGCGTGGGGCGCTGTTCAAAAGTTGGTTCAGTTGCTTATCATTGAATCCTGAAATACCCAAGTTGACGATGCAGACATTCATACGGAGATGACCAGCCAGAGCGACAATAAACGAAGTTTTTCCTGTTCCTGGAGGTCCATGCAGCAAGTATCCTCGTCTGTATGGGATACCGCGGTCATGGTACCATCGAGCAGACTTGCGGAACATCGTGATATCTGTATAGCGGGAGAATAAGGAGTCGACATGAGTATCAATACTCCAATGGTCCCAAAAGAGAGAGAGAGAGACAGAGAGAGAGACTTCGTGAGCGAGGATGTAAAAAGGACTTACCCGACAGGAGTTCTTCCTTGAGACCCTTCGCAAGAATGACCGAGTGGAAAGCACGAGGGGCGCGGGTTTCCGAATTGGACCAGTAGTTATCAAAGGGCTGTGTAGAGTAGATGGTGGTCTTGCCGGCCTTTTTCTTGTACGACTTGTCCATTGCGTCCTGGACAATCATCTTGAGCAGACTCATGTCCCAGCCAATGGTGGAAATGGTGATGCTCTGTTTCTTTAAAAATCGGCTCTGTTCACTATCTTCGTTTGAGGCCGCCTGCTCGGGTGTATCCCGCGAGACGCTGACCTTGTAGCCCATGTGATAGAGCACATGCGTGCCTGAGCCGGGGGCGTATACGAGTTTGGGTCGCTCCTCCTCGCCGTCGTCAAAGTAGTCCAGATCCTCATCGTTCTCAGGCCACACAGTCTTTGCAGCCAGATGTCGTATAGAATTTGTAAGAGGGCGCTCAGAAATCCAGTCTAGACGAGAAGGAAGATGAGACCAAGAGGCGTGAGTTTAAGTGCATCTCCACTGACGAGTCCGACAGAGTTACGTTTCTTACCAGACAGCCAGTTATATAACTGGTCTCCTTCCTGAACCACAATCGACACATAGAACCAGGACTGGACCTCGTGGTAGTAGCCCACGATAAGGTCCTTGAAGAACGTGTAGGAGCTGCCGATGATCATCAGGAAAAATCCAGCGGACAGAACATCATTCCCCATGACTAGAGGCAAACAAGAAATGTGTGAGTAAGGCTACAAAAGAAGCTGAATGTGCGTGTTCTGGTGAGCAAAGAAACAAAGAAACGTACATCCTTTGACGACGCTCATGGCAGCAGGGGAGAGCGTGGACTCGAATCGTGAGGCCGCCAAGACGACCTGATCAAAGACATCCGCAGCGCTGTTGAGTAGCGTGCCTGTTTTAGTCACAAGCGTATCCATGGTATCGACGATGACAAGGGTCCAGAAGAGTTGCACAAAGGTAGGAGTAAGAGAGTGCGTGTGTGGAGGGAAGGAAAGGATGTTAAATGGAAGATGGGTTGATGAACAAAGGAAGCAAGCAAGAAGCGGTATTTATATGCCGCAGCTACTAAACTGGTGGCGCAGTGGCAAAGAATTTATAGCTTTTTACAATGGACTTCTGCGCCACCACTTTCATCTTTTCTGTCATCATCGGAAGCATGCATAACGGGTAGTGCGAGGCAAAGGAGGAGCAGCATCAATTGTTGAATTTGATGGTTATGTTTTGCTTGCCTGCGTTCAAGCGACACTATCCCTTCCCCTGTATTCGACACAATAATGTGTCGAAAAATGTTTTTTTTTTTTTTTTTTTTTTTTTTTTTTTTTTTCAATTTACGCAGATTATCTCAAAAACGGGCTAGGAGACCCCCCTTGACCTTCTTAATAAAAAAGAATCAGAATACAACAATACGTCGAACGACCTTGATTGGCTGTTTGAGTCATTATGATCATCGTTGTCAATTCTGAATGCTTTCATTTCCCTCTTGATCCCATTCCATTTTATTAACCCCCATCCTACTTCGCCCAATCCTTCAATGAGCTCCCCTTCCACCAACGATTTTGAAGACGACAACGATGAGAGACCTTTTACCATCACTCGCTCAACGGCCGATACAGATACTAACGAAAACAGCAACAATAACGAGAAGAAAGAACAAAGAGCAATCACATCCGCCCCTATACAACAGTCCATATATCACTGGAAAAACCTCTTTGCCGTCATGCCGTTTCCAAGCAGGTCCCCACATTCCCAAGAAGATTGAAGGACGACCAAACTGCTTTCTCTGTCGATACAATGCGGTCCCGGACGGAGAGGATGTCAGAGCAACGACTGATTGGAAATGTAAAACTTGTGACATCCCTCTATGCCTCACAGGTACACGCAATTGCTTCGAAATTTTCATGAATTTCCATAGCTTTCCTCTCTTCTTTCCTTTTAAGAGACCCCCCCCCCCCCCATCATAACAAAACGCAAGATACAATTGAACATGAAGAAATAATAGAAAAAAGAACTGAGGCCCCAGGACTTGTGCGTGAAAAATGGAACTTGAACTGAGTTAACCTCTCTTTTTGTAAGTTATCGTATGGGAGTGCATGAGCCCAGCACACAAGAATTTTCGACACAATATTGTGTCGAATTGAAGTACAGGGGAAGGGATAATGATATCTCGATGTCACCCCCCCCCTAGTAGCCAGATCGGGTTGAATGCGATAAATAGGAAGGCTGCCGGAAGTTTTTTACTTTACGCAAAGAGTATTCTTTTCTCTCTGACTACCGACCGACATTACCAAACGCTATTAATACCATCCAGCGCACTCAAGCGAAAATCACATAGATGCGTCAACAGTCAAACGAGCATGTTGTATGAGGAAATTATCCTTTTTGAACTCCAGTTTTGCCACTCACGTGCACCGAAACACCAAGAAGAAATTTTTACGTTTTTACTTCAATTCAAAAACACTCTAGCCCAAAATGGGTGTGACAAAGCTACGATTTCAAACCACCACGGTGCACATATCAAATTCGTACTCTTCCCGATCGGTTGCGGGGAGGAGAGTATTTGCGCTCGGCCTTGACATGCAAGGGGCTGGAGCAGGCATTACACCCATCTCATCGTCCTGTGGATCTCCTTCTTCATCGCCCTCCTCAATTTCCTCCTCCTCCTCAGTCCGCTCCTCCTCACCATCATCTTCATGCTCATTATCCCATTCCTCAGCTTCTTCCTCTTCTTCTTTCTCCGCTTGCTCTTCATCCCAACCCCTCAACGTATGGGTCTTGATACCCTTCAGGAAGAGCTTGACGGATGTTGTAGAGACGCCCAAGAGAAAGCCCGTTGCGTGAGTGCTGTCGTCAACTTGGTGTTTCTTTTCTGTCTGATGGGTAGCATGGTGCTGCAAAGAGAGTTTTGGATGATAATGATAATGATATGTGTGTGTATGCAAGAGCAATGTTCGTGAATGTGAGTTACAGGGCAACAGGTCAACTTATTCGATCCGTACAATATGGGACGAAGTTGATTAAGGGTGTTTGGTGAAACCCATTTCTAATCATGCACGAAAAATTCACCAAGGTGTTTTTGAGTAATCACATTGACATAGCCGATCTACTTAGGTGTTTCACTGCATGGGAGTGGCGAAACTGGGGTTCAAAAGGGATATTAAATCCGTTCAGCCCTTTCTTCGTTGTCTTAAAAGCGACATCCTGCATTCCTCGGCTGACAACAATCTTTTTTTTCTTTTCATTTTTTTCCTTCAATTGCTTTATCTATCCTTCCCTTTCACCTTTTATTTTCCTCCCCCCTCGTTCCCATTCTCTCCTACTCTCTTCGTCCTTCTCTCACTTTTCCTTCTACTTTTTTTATCATCTTTTTGCCTCCGTTCTCCTCCTTCTACCACATACCGCCACTCTCTCGTGCTCATACGCAGCAAAGACCCAATCATGTCCAACAACAAAAGCCCGATCGATTTGGACTGTATCGCCGCAGATCCAACTTCAACGACACTCTACGACATTACCAGTGTATGGAGCCTCGACAGCCCATACGACAAGAGCTACCTCCTTATCAAATCAACACCCAACCCGATTATATCGATCTAAACATGTGGACCATGGTGTTGGGATCCGAGTCTGCACCCTTTTCTTACTGGAGGCCGGCCTTCAAAAGCGTCGATTGCAGCGTTAGCAGCAAGGGAGTTTTCACAGCATTTTTCAAACACAGGAACCACCTTACCCCTGGATCTGTTACCGTTCCTGTTGGCATCCGATACAATCCTGAGACTCAGAAATGGACCAGCATCGGAACGTCACTCTCTTACGGATGGACTACGGATATGTGGACGCATATGTCGTTCTATGTCAATATGGCGTTGTTGAGTCTCTGGTGCACATGTTCACAGACGCCTGGGGTTATGTCATTCGGTTCGGAGTCCTCAATGAGGCAGAAAACGTCCTTCAACTAGCCAGCGTCTGGAAGCAGGTAAGTAGCACTAGCACTACAGCAAAACATGTCAATATTAATTTTTTGCTCAAGCCTTTCTCATGTCTGTGTCTTTCATAGGGATCATTAGGAGAGTAAACCTCCAGCGACCAATTCGACAACATGCCTGATGATACCTTCAATTTGAGAGATCCATACACAGGACTTGGAGCATTTGGAAAGTCTCGCTTTCCTAACCAGAAGAAGAAGATTTATAATAACGGTCGCCTCTACATGATGTGCTACAATTACCCAGAAAAAGTTACCATCGACTCGTTCCCGTTCACAGAGCCGATTGCGCCTCCTCTATCAACCCGCCAGATCCTCAAAGGGCCCAAGAATTTCGATCCCAGCTATTTCTTTGCGGGAACTCGAGGAAGCACCATCTTTTTGGGAGGCCTAGAAAACTTCAATCAAACCGAAGATGTAAACATTTAATTATTGCCCCCCGATTACCTTTTGCAAGTGTCGTTTTTTAGATGGATTGAAACTAAAATCTATTGGCAACCTTTTTTTCTGAAAATGTTAGACCGAGGAATATGATTCATTCACCATGGATTTAGTGGATGGAGTCCTTCAGACTCCAGTAGTACATACGTCCACATTCTACGACCGTATTTTCAACTAGAACACCATCGTGTACGATGGTTCGAAAATTGGGACAGTGATGATTCACGAAAACCTTGTGACTGTGGCCGGACAATATCAGGACAGAACCCTTTTGTCGCCGGCCTGGCCTCGGAGGGGATCTAAGAGTTCTCTATTGTCGGACAGACTGGCACCAATTCCCTTGGAATGGTGGGAGTGAGTGTTCTAGGTCACTTTACGGGTACCACTCATCACGCTTTAAACTGGAACGATTATATGAGACAGCATTATGAAGAGGCTAACAGTCGGCAGCCAACGGACTGGGAAAAGGGCGGGATCGCCATGGCCTGTTTCGTTGGACTCTTTCTGATCATCAAATTCAACAACCGGCGCAAGGTCAAGAATTGTGCAGCCTCAGATGCACAAAAACAACAACAACAAAGTCAGGATATCGAATTAGGCGTGAGGAGAACTAGTGTGGATGATACAATAGCAGCGGCAACTACAGGAACGGCCGACACGACGACGATGACTTACCAGGATCAAATCGCAAACCTGGAGTTCGCTAGCCACCCGCAACCCTATTTCGTCACCACGATCAGCGATTCTCATCCCGCTCCACTTTACAACAGTGATGAGGGTCAAGCCCTAGAGTATTCACGGCACCGTCACCCCAACGTCATCACTTCTGTCGGCAGCGGAGGACAATCCTAATTATATTTTTTCCTCCTCTGTTCATAGTTACCATAATACACATGCCCTAGTCGTCTAGCAACACATTGTTGCAATATAGACGAACCATTCTTTATTCACTGTTCGCTTTTGGATAAATGAAGAAGAACTGAGGGCGATGAAACATGAACGTCCCAATCTAACGGAGTCGCCACTAAATCCTCTCTCTTCCACATCAGAGGTGACTGAGACTAATAAAAGTTTGCGCCCGAAAATGGTCACCTTTGTTTTTGTTCTAAACTAGCTGGTCATCCGTTGTGCGTTGTTCTTATTTATAAAGCTAATCAATCCAAGATATACCTTCGCCTTGTCTCTTGTTCCTCTAAAAAGGCACAAGGGAAGGAGAAAGAGAGGTTTACCTAATCAATAATATCATGTTTGTTTATCCCTTTTGCCAATTGAACTTGCTTTACAGCGTGCACAAAACACACAGGGGTTCAATAGTTTCATCATGGTGTAGCTTAGAGTGGCCAATGAGAATTTTTAAATTAGATTTCAATTAAGTCCTCCTTTTGGGGTAACTTGGACGTTTTTATGTACTGCCCGATATCATAAAAGTGACAATCGACTTCTGTGAATGCTGCTACTCTCTACAGCCTTCCCTCCCTCCACCACACATTTCATCTCAACAAGACCCTCACACACTCTTTACAGCACTATGCCACCTATCAGAAAGAGGAAGAACAGCAAAATCGACAATACCACTAGGGAAAGGATCATTGGACTGGTTACTAACCATGGCAAGTCCATGGCAGTGGTGGCTCGCTACTTCAACATCTCCGCATCTACTGTCAGAAGCATTGTCAATATCTTCTTTCAGACCAACCGCATAGCCAAGCTGCCGAAGGATGGCAACCATAGCAGCAGGAATCGCGTCTTGACTGACTCATCGAGAACATGGACGAGTTTGCCGGCCGCCCTGTTAAGTGGCTCACTGAAAACCTAAATGAGCACTTTCAGATCCAACCTCCCCTTGCCCAACGTACTGTAGACAGGGCCATCAACAAGCTCACTACCTATACACTCAAGCTAATGAGGGCCGAGTCAGAACGATACAATGAACTCGAGCGCGTTGACGCTCGACGACAATGGGCTGCGAATGTTCTCTGTAGTCCTGGCAATATGAATCACTTTGTCTACATTGACGAAGTTGGCTTCAATTTGCACATCATTCGCAAGTACGGCCGCGCTCCTCGAGGCAGGCATGCCTTCCAAAGAGTCCCCTATAACCGTGGCCCAAACATGTCTTTGGTCGTTGCTGTTGACAAGACGGGCATTCTAGCATCCCACTTCAAGCGCGGTGCCTACAATCAAGAGACTTTTAATGAATTTTTGGAGGACCAACTTTTTCCCCGCCTTGGGCCCAGACACCGCATACTTCTCATGGATAACGCCAAGTCCACAAGACCCAGAGGGTTAAGGACGCCATTAATGCCAATGGCCACACTCTTCTCCTCCTTCCTCCATACAGCCCACATCTCAATGCTGCTGAGTCCGTCTTCAGTAGTGTCAAGACCCATGCTCGCCAGGAGATTGTCCAAGCCGAGACCCTTGTAGGTCATGTTGAAAGTGACCTAGCACGAATTGATGCCGCAATGGCACGAGGGTGGATACGCGAAGTTGGGCGAAATTTCCAGCTTTCACTTGCAGGCGTTCCACTTGGCTGTCTTTATGATGCCCGCCAAGCCCTTCCTGAGAGTTACCAAGATCTATATGTTGAGGGCTAAGATGATGAGCCAGAGCATGACGAAGACAGGGAAGAGGAAGAAGAGGAAGAGGAGGAGGATGGAGAGGAAGAGGAAGAGGAGGAGGAGGGTGAACGTGCTTGTAGAAAGTACTCACCCCTTCGCACCCGATCGGGGAAAACCCGAAATTGAGGGGTATGAGGAGAGTATTATTGAAATCAAAGCGTGAATAAACATGATTTAGGGTAGTGCAGACTGCAGAGTACTAAGAAATGGCTTCCAAAAAAATTTCCCCTGCTCTTTTTTTATGAAGAGTGTGACGACTTCAAATGGCAAAAGGGATAAACAAATCCCTCTCGATCTCTCTCAATTCTTCCACCATCATCTCACATTCGATGTTGAGTTGCATCATGATCCATCGCACCTCGTGTTAAAGGAAAAAGAATGAAAGAGCAAACAGAAAGTTAAAGAGCAAAAAAGAGGCTCTTATGGTGGTGCTGGTACCTTTTTTTTGATAATATGCCACTTTGTTTTCATGGCCTGTACAACAATTCCAGGCTTCTTCGCTTGATTTTGGAAAAAAAAAAAAAAAAAAAAAAAAAAAAGGTTGAACTCCCGAGTCTCACTTTGTTCTGATGAGGTTTATAAAAAGCATGAGAAAAGAATGAGAGCCACGTTGGTATCCTTTGTCCGCCTTTTTCGTTCAAATTACCCAGCTAATCCATGTCGCCATCGAAATGCCGGTTCTGTTATTGATGATCACGAAACACCACCCTCTTTTCGTTGACGACTTGAGTGAAGATGGAGAACTGTGGATGCCGATGGACCACAACGCTCCGGTCGATATCGAGGTAAAATCACACCTTTGCCCTGAATGAAAAGTCGACTATCTCAGTAGGTCACAGGAAAAAAAAAAAGTTGGGCTGTTGCTAGCTGGGCGCATAAGGTTTTCACCAATTGTGAGCAAAAAAAAAAAAAAAAAAAAAAAAAAGAGAGGACTGGTTGATCATTGCTCGACCCAATACGCCCATGTTTTCGTTTATTCTTTAAAAGAGGCAATGAACCTTTCATCCCTCGGATAGTTAAGTTTTTTTCTTTAGTTCTCCGTAGCTTCTTTCTCTTCTCTTCCTACTCCTCTTCCTTCATTTTGCCATTCTTTTGCACTTCTCTTTTCATAATTCTCTCTACATCTGCTGTCCCCTTTCACTCCATATCCCTTCCATCCAACCAATACACCGCCTCCCTCCCATTTTTATTTACCCACCAAATAGTCCGTCCAGACATGTCAACCTACAACAGTCCGCTGTCTTTAGATTGCATCGCTGCGGACTCAACGTCAGCAACTCTCTACGGTATCACTAGTGGATGGGGCCACGCTGAGAATGTAAAGAGCATTCTCCTCGTCAAGTCATCCCCCAACCCTGATCACGTTAGCCTTGGCATGTGGTCTATGGTGTCTGAGGCTAAATCTAAACCCTTCTCTTACTGGCAACCATCCTTCAAGAGCATCGATTGTTCCATCAGCAGCAAGGGCGTCTTTACAGCATTTTTCAACAACAACCGATTGCTCACCCCTGGGTCGGTGAGCATCCCTGTCGGTATCCGATATGACCCCGAGACGCAAGAGTGGACCAGCATCAAGACATCGCCCTTATATGGATGGGCTACGGATAACTGGACGCACATGTCGTTCTATGTCAGTAATGGCGGTGTCGAGTCTCTGGTACACATGCTTACGGACTCCGAGAATACGATCATTCGATTCGGGGTTCTCAATGAGGCTGAGAGCGTTCTTCAACTCGCCAGCGTTTGGGTGCAGGTAGGCAACACTTGCATCACAATAAGAAGGACAAAAATGCGACGTCTTTAATTACTCCTTACTTACAACATGCCCATTTTTTTTTCTGTCGTGTGCCATTTGTAGAATCGGACATCGGGAGAGTATACGTCTGGTAAAATGCTCGACACTAAGCAATTTGTCGGCACGGAGTGGATGGAATGGAGAGAACCGTATATAAACCTCGGAGCGTTCGGAGCGTCTCATCACGAAGAGCAGAAGAGGATTATCTATGCGAACGGCCATCTCTACATGATGCACTACGACTACCCAGATAACATCACCATCAACTCGTTTCCGTTCACCGACCCAACCACCCCTCCTTCAACAGCGCCCCAAACCTTCAAGGGTCCCAAGAATTTCGATCCCAGCTATTTCTTTACTGGAACTCGAGGCGACACCACATTCCTGGGAGGCCTAGGAAGGTACAGGAAAACCAACCTGGTAAACAAGCATTTGTTGACTTTACTTCACATTTCAAACGTACGTTCTTCCTTCACAATCTGAAACTAACACCCCATTGTCATTTCTTTTCATTAAAATCGTTAGACCGAAGAGTACAACTCGTTCACCATGGATCTATTGGATGGCGTCCCTCAGAGTCCGGTAGTACATACGTCCACATTCTACAACCACACCACTAACGAATTCTCCGAAAAGTACGGAGAAAAGTTGGAAACCGGAACCGTGGCGATCCATGAGAACTTTGTAACGGTCGGTGGACGATTGCCAGGACAACACCCCTTTGTCGTTGGACTATCTTCGAAGGGTATCTACGAGTTCTCTATCGTTGGGCAGAACGGCACCACCACCCTCGGAATGGTAGAAGTCATTGCCCCAGGTTACTTTGCGAGTGTTGCCCATTTTGCTCTGAACTTGCTCGATTACACTCGGTCGAGGAATTCTCGTGCACGCAATTCCGAGCCTAAGTTGACGGAGGGGCAGAAGGTTGGGATTGCCCTGGCTTGCTTAGTCGGACTCTTCCTGATCATTAAGTTCAACAACCGACGCAAGGCCAAGAATTATGCAGCTGCAGAGGCACAACAACAACAACAACAACAACAACAACAAGAACAACAAAGCCAGGATATCGAATTAGGCGCGAGGAGAACCAATGTGGGTCGTGGTGCAGCAGCAGCGACTACTACTATAACAATGACCAACCATGCGGTGATCTCCTACGAGGAGCGGATCGCAAATCAGTATTTCACCAGCGATCCTCCGCCTGAGTTCGTCGCCTCTACCGACGATCCTCATTCCGCACCCCCTGCGTACGCGCGCGACGAGAGTCAGGTTCCAGAGTACTCACAGCACCCTCGCCCCAATGTCGTCACCTCCACCGGTAGTAATGCTTAGTCTTAGCTATTTTTTTCTTGTACATGTACTCAGTCCTTTTTTTTCAACGGGTGGCAAGGCAAGGGTAAACTAGACTATGTCGCATGCTCATAATTGCGGCTGAAATTGGATCCTGGCCTTCTCCAAAATACACGCCGCATTCTTTGTCGACTGGTTGATAATCCCCTCTGTTAACGACTTGTAGACCGTCCACAACAACAGTTTTGTGTAGTCGGTATCCTCGTGCACCTGTTCTATTAGGAACTGGAGAATATCTTGCTCCTCCTCAAGATCCATTGCGCCCAACGATTCATCGTCGAAAATTGGAGAGTCTCTCATCTCAAACACCAGACTCGTAGTCGCCAAATCACCAAGTGACCCAGGAATACCTGATATCTCGTATTTGGGGAAACTCAATGAAGGAGCAGCCTCAACTTTATCCATAACTTCTCCCTTCGCCTCATCATCACCCAACTCACAGAGACGCTCAACCGACAATTCGACGGGGAGCTCCTCACCAAAGTGCTCAAAGTGCTCGTATAGCTTCTTGGCAAAGAGGGCTACCGTTTTGGGAAGGCAGTGATTATCGATGGGTGTGACTTCCTGGGCCTTTCCATAGGCAGAATTGCGGGCAATCTCCATCAGACGCTGGCCAGACTGGTCGTCAAGGCGCATGAATCCCTCAAGCTCGTGGGGGGTATCCTGCTAGCCGCCGATGTGGAGCGAGACCCAGGCGCGGGGGCGCAAATGGCCGGGCAGCTCGCGGTAGGTCTCTGCAGTGCCCGAAGTCAAGTCGATCACATCGATTGAGGCTCCACTCTCGACGTCTATACCTTGCTCAGAGAGGACAGGGAGGCTTGAGACTAGGAAAAGAGAAGAAAACGGATGGAATTACGATCTGGAATTTTAAAACGGTAAACTGTAGAAGAGACATCAACAAGAGGACGAATAGGCAAGAACACTTACAGTCAAAAACAGCCTTTTTGGTCTTCTCAACAACGGTGATCGAAGAAGCACCACCGTGGTGGATGGTGCCAGCAGCAGCGGCACCTCCAAGGATGGCAGCAGCACCTCCGAAGAGGGCATCAGTACCAGCAGCAGAGGCGGTAGAGTCAACACGGCTCAAGGTCTCGTATTGAGTGCGTGACAACTCAGCAGCGTTAACCTCAATTCCCATCTTGAAGAGATCCTGCTCGCTGACATTACGGGCAATGGTATCGTTGTGCGAGGAAGTGATCTGGAAGGCGGCCTTGGCAGACTTAACGGCGTCGTGAGGTCCGTCCAGCTTGTAGTCAGTCTCTCTCCTGCGGTAGTAGGCGTAGTACACGCTGGTGGCGCCGTCGGAGAGCAGCTGGGTCGTATGGATGACACCAGCCGACTTGGTAATTTCCTCACCATCAACGACCTCGACCTTCTTGTCGACAATCACATCCTTCTGGACGTTCTCGAGGACAGTCTCACCTTCAGTGGCGGTGGTCGTGGTGGTGGTGGTCTCGGTGGTAATGAAATCGTCCGTGGTGCCGATCTCCTGCTCACGGGCAATGATGGCGACAGCCTTGGTCTCTTCAACGATCTCCTCGACCTCTTCAACGGCCTTGAAGATTTCGTAGGCCTTGACCTCATAGGTGAAACGCTCTGTGAACGAAGAAGAACATTATAACCAGTTAGCAGATGAACACCAATGGTATCTCATCGAAGAAATATAGTAGCAGGAGCAAAATACTTACCCGAAACGGTAGTCTCACGCTCTTTCCACTGGACGCCGAAATTCTCGCGGTAGGTGATCTGGAAGGCAGCCTTGGCAGACGCAACGGTGTCGTGAGGTCTATCCAGCTTGTAGTCAGTCTCTCCCCAGCGGTAGTAGATGTAGTACTTGGTGGTGGCGCTATCGAAGAGCAGCTGGGTCACATGGGTGACACCAGTCAATTTCTCGGTAAGAACGGCATCGTAGACCTCATCGTCGTAGTAGACGTACGAGGTCTTGGTGATGGGAGCGACGGAATCGACGTGTGCCTTGCGGGTAGTGAGAACCTGGACAGTGCGCTTCCACAAACCATCGACCTTCTCCAAAGCACCATGGGCGGCATGTCTAGCACCAGAGGCAGCATCCTTGGCAGCGCCGACAGTGAGAGCACCAGCACCAACGACAGCGGCACCAGCTCCGACAACAGCAGCACTAGTGGCGGTAGCGAGCTTACGGGACCAGGAGATACCCTTGGGAACATCGATTTTGACGCCCACACCAGTCTCCTTGGTGATGATGACCTCCTTGGCCTCCTTCTTCTCCACCTCGACAGCGCTCTCAACGGAAACATCAACATCGACCTTGACTCTCTTGTCGATAATCACATCCTTCTGGACGTGCTCGAGGATACATTTGAGTGAATCATCCGATAGGTATTCTTGGGCATCCTCAAACACGTCATCATTAAATACGCTCCCATCAGATTTGGCATCCAATGTAGTATCAGCGCAAGCATCTCTCAAAGTATTCGCCAGAAAGTTGGTAGTGGTGAACGATGACTCTGGATCGAGTGCATTGGATATGTTGAAAGCCATTATGTGCTGTGTGTTTTGATGTGGTGATGATGTTGACGATGGTGAAGGAGGGTTGTTTTGTTTGCGTTGGTCGTTGGTAGTTGAGAATACCTGAAGGAGATCCGTTTGTTGATTGTTGGTTTGCGACATGCTTCGTAGTCTCGTTTCCACCTGTTCATTCCCCCGCTTGTTGATAGTTGGTACAAGTTTAGCCATTTGGAGGGAGCGGAAGTATTCCAACAGCGACCGGTGAATGAAGCTGTGCAGATTCTCAACGCAGGTCAAGGGACTGGACTGTCGTAGAAGCGTGATCTCCTCGTCTGGCCCAAAGAACTCGGCCTTCCAGGTCTCCTTGTCATCCCTGTGCACATATCTGACAACTGAATTTCCTGCCTGTTCCTTGTAGATGGCCTTCGCTAGGTTCTGTAAAAAACCTTTAGCAATATGGTTGAAGCCTGCTTCGATTAACTCGTTCAGCTTGGTCGTGGTCGTCTCATTGTGGTTCATGTACAACCGTCGATGTTTGTTGACCTCCAGCCATTCATTGATAAATATCTTGTATAGCTTTGGTCGGGTCATATTTGCGATTGTCGATGGGTCGAGGTCGTCCTTGAAAGCAACTGGTAACGACCTAAGGGTTATGTTCAACAGAAACGGGTTTGTCACGAGTGCCAGAAGGTTCGGAATCCTTGTCAGCTTGTCCATGTATTCTGCGGTACTCCAGACTGATTGAACGCCCATCACTTTGTTTAACTCTGTGTCTCGCACAAACTGATCGACATAGTCTTTGATCTGGTCTTCAGAAAACGGGACGATAACGGCTTGTTGAAAGAGATGGAGTGTTGACGGACTGTATCGATCGACAGGTAAAGGTTGAGGTTGAAAGTGGTGAGGGCAATTAGCGCTAGTGTGGGTGGATCGGCAACTGACAATCAGCTTGACTTTCTATTGGCCAGGTTGGTTTAACATATTGGTCATATGCAGGTTGATTTTCAGCCGACTCTCGTCGTAAGAATCGCAGATGATAATGAATTGCCGGTCCCGCTTCAGTTCCTGAATGTCGCTGTTTGTAAAGTTGAGTGTTTCGAGATGTTCTGATATCAATTCCTTCTCTGGATTTCGAATGGCCGGTAGGTAGATAAAAATAGGGATAGGGCTGCCCTGTTTGTAGTCCTTTATAAAAACGTACTCCAGGTGTCTGTTGAAAGTTGTTTTGCCGGATCCAGAATCGCCCAGGATCAAAAATACTTGTCGATCGCTCCTAAGAAATTCCATAACCTTGTCCATCAACGGAAATCGCTCGTCGGATGCCGTGAGATTGGCCTTGGCATATGGTGAGATGTATGTTGCTTGTTGGTACGCTTCAAGTCGTTGTGACATTACTCGGTGCAAATCGTATTCCAAAGAAGGTGCCTTGAGGGCCTTGGCCAGAAGAGGAGATGAACCTGGAGTTGGCAAGCGAGTGATCAACGGATACGGTTCTGCACTATCGTCGCCATTCTGTCGTCTCAAATCCTGCGATAAAGAGTTGAAATGAATCTGGATAGTTTTCTCCTCACTCGTAGAGATGCGGAGAAGAATGCTGCGGATGGCCCCCCTGACACTGGAGTCCGTTGCCCATTCCGAATCGCTCCTGAGCAGATCCTCAAGAAAGTAAATGGCCTGCAGACGGATCTGCACGACCCAGATCGGATCCATAGCTATCTCTCCGAGCAGCTGGCAGATGCCCCATTGGAACTCCCGCACACGGCAGCAAGGGGCTTCGTAGACGATACGCCTGAACTCGGCAAGCCGACCCTCACTAATAACCACACGGGCGCCGTGAAGAGCAGGATACCAGGCTCGCTTATTTCCAGTTTGAAATCCTTTCAGAAGACTGTCCACAACACCTTCTCCAGCCTCCCGCGCTGTCTGAACACTTGCAATCACAGTCTCGGTGGCATCTCGAATTTGTCCGGCCGCCTCGCCCAACTCGCGGAGTCCATTAAAGAGGCCCTCGATGTCTAGCTTGAAAGCGCTGGCGACACCCAAGCCCGCCATGACCAGTCCTCCACCTACTCGAACAACCATGTCCAAGGGAGACTCATCGTCTCCTATATATTGCAGGGCTTGCCATGCACATGAGGCCTGGTACTTGAGGCAGAGGTCGGGACTGTCTTTCAATCCAGCAAAAATATTCAATAGCGGCCTATGATCTTCTGTGCGACGCAGACCCTTGATGTTGCCTTGTACCATCTTATCAAGAACCCGAGAGATTGCAATCGCCAGTGGGTAGATGAGTTCCGAGACTGGCTTCTTGGTGTCACCGGGCTGCATATGAGTATCCTCCAGACGCTTGCGAAGGACCCTCAGTATCCTGACCAGATCATCGTCGATGAAGTAGCCTGGTGGAGCCGATTCCAGAAAGTAAACCACTCCTACCAGGACCGCCGATTCCAGCAGTGGCTCCTGCTCGAGTTGTCTGATGAGTGATGACAAAACGCCGCGATAGTCCTGACGAAACGCCGCGATAGTCCTGACGGTCAAGGAAAGATCCCAGGAGGATGACCTCAGAAATGGACTTCGCATCCTTGTAATTGGACTCGAGAAACTGGAATGCTACTTGAGCAGTAAGTCGACAAAGACGCTCCTGCTCAATCGGATCCTTCGAGATGGCTCTCATCCACAGTAGATCAGTCCCTTCAAGACCTATCGCCTGTGTGCTCTCTTCAACAATGCTAAGTGAAGCTGGCATAGATGACGGTCGCGACATTTTCTTGGTCGGTAGCAGATGACGAGCGAACGCGAGCTGAAGGGTTGAATTGAAGCATTTGTTCAGTTCAGGTAGCGGAGTACGGAAGAAGGGCGGGGCAACATTGTCGAAGAAGGACCGGGCAACATTGTCGAAGAAGGACCGGGCAACATTGTCGAAGAGAGTCGGTTTTAAAGGTTGTTGGAGTAAATTGATTTCGAAACGGGTATCTGAGACTGAAGAAGAGCTGATGATCGCTGCTTGGCGAACTGTCTTGGTAGCGTTGTTCCCCTGAGATTCTGTTGTATCTTGTCGACGTGCCGCTGTATCTGGTCGAGTTGCTGCATCCTGTCGAGGTACGGCTGATATGCCTCGTTCAAGGATCACGATGTTTTCGTCTTGCCCCGAGTCATCACCGATAGGTTCGTCCGGGGCAAAGCGGCCAACGGGCTTCGAGATCCCTGTGTGCTCAACCAGATCAGTAGCAACACCATAGATCGGGTCGCGTTTCTTGCCAAACGAGCGGATAGCAGTCTTTAGGGAAAAACGATGTTTCTTGGGTGAGGTGATCTCGGTAATCTCAGCACCGGAGGTAGGGCGGTCCAAGTGTTTGGGTTGCTCGACATGCACGGCGTTAATAGCACTGCGAACGCTGTAGTTTTCTGCAGAGGTTTTGAGCTGCGTGAAAAAATGTCTTTTTGAAGGCTTTTTTTTCCGGATGATTGGTCATTTCGTCTGGTCCAAGAAATTAACAAATGTGTAGTGATTCAATAAACCTTTTTTTTTATGATGGTTTATATTGGGCATTTAAATTGGTATACATAATCAAGATGACTTACCTTGTGGGGCAATTGGCCAACTCACTATGGACGAGGATGAGGATCGGCTGCGTGCTTGTGAGTAGGTGTTAAGTAGGGTGGGCTGCTAGGCAAGGATTGAGAGCTGAAGCAAAAGAGTGTTCACTTTCGGCCAATGGAAAATGACAAGCGTCTATTTAGAAGAAGAATGAGGAGTAGCAGTTGGCTAAAGAATAAGTAGACTGTATGGTTGCTGTGGGCGCCCTAGTCTTTCTAAAGTGAAGCTGCTATATTTCTATAGACTGAAACCACATGAACGGAGAGTACGCAGCTACTTACCACCGTGATGCTCATGCAAGACAGTGCTCTTTTGTGGAACAATATGTTTGCGGTGTAAACTTTTTACTGCTGATATTTCTGTCAGAAGTAAACGTTATTGAGAAGGCGAAGGAGGAACGGATGATTCTCTTTCCAGACGATTGAAGGAGTAGAGATGGGATGAAGATGCCAATTGAGAATGGAATGCTTGTTGCATTAACCTGTCTCATCCTTCCGCACCTTCCTCTTTTACACATACAAAAGTTACGTACTCAGCCCTTAAGAGCACGTGGAGCTGTGCAGCATTGTTTACCATGCAAACGAACGGTTGTCTGCGCTGTAGGAAAAAAGGCATCATGCGCTCCTTCCCGTGCATAAGAGAAAAAGGGAAGTGTTTGTTTATGAGATGTGACCGTCTGAAGACCGGTAATGGTAAGCATCGAGTCAACTTGGACGGGAAGGAAGTAGAGTGTTCCATGTATCATGTAAGCAAGGTGTAGGGTACCGGTACTAAAGATATCGACGGCAATGACAAGAAAATGGACCGCAAAAGCTACACGGCAGGCTGATGTACTCCATAATAAAAAAAAGTAGACGACCATGCCTATGTGTCTAACAAATAGTAATTCTTGCACCCCTCGTAAAAGAAACCCATGCACACTCTTTTACACAGGTCGTGCATCTTTATTTTACGAGGGGTGTACGAATTACTTTTTTGAGTTGTAACTCAATCATCTCGCGTTCGCACTATATCGATTTTCCCTTATCATCCTCCATCTCTCCGCCATCTTTCTCTCCCTCCTTCCCTCTCTCAAAGATCCCTCCTGTCGTTTGATTCACCGCGTCTCATTTTCCATTTGTGAGAAAAAATAAAAGAAACAAATACACGGAGAGACATTAGAAAAAGACAAACAAAGCATGCAATGATTATTGATGTGATTATGCTTCCTTTCTAATGGCTCACTTGCCAGGCCAGAGTGCTTTGTTCATGTACTCTCTCGCCTAGGGGACGTCCGTTCCCCTCCTTCCTCCATTCCTTACCTTCGAAATCCATGGCCATTTTTGCCAAAAGTGCTCATGGGCATTGCATTCTTATAAAGAAATTGAGAGCAAATTTTTCCATTAACCGATTCCCGTCCGCTCTCTTTCTTATTTTTCCTTTTTTTTTGGGCGTTACCAAGAGATCTACTCTATGACTGTCTATTACTGGCGACCTGGCCTGGACACGCCCCTCTTTTGCTCGCTTCGACAAAGGTGGTATGAACATGAATGTTAAATGAAAATAATAGTTGCATACTTTTTGGAGTAGTAGAATCGTATGTTTCGAAACTCCGGTGCCCCCAACAGGATGCAAGAGAAAAGCAAAGAACAAGATTAGGATGTGGCTCGTTTCTGCGTCGTGTTGCTTGTTTTTTTGTTGTTGTTGATGTTGTTGCATGCGTGCACAAAGCATCTTTCCTTTGTGTGTGCAAACCTTCCTTCTCTCCCCCTGCTCTTTTTCCCCCATGCCCAGGTTGACTTTTGCATGCAGGTGCCTGGGTTTGTTATCTTTTTTCCTGCTCTTTTGTTCGTACAGCATTGCTGGAAAAGGCGACAAATTCGTCTCGTGCGCCTTCGTTGATTGCATTTTCTTTTTTTTTGCACTCCTTTCTCTCTCTCTTCTACTCCTCCTCCTTCTCCCCCACTCTCTCTCTGCTACCCTCTCTTCCTTCTCTCATTCAATTATACAATTACGCCCTCTGAATCACACACTCTTACGCACTCGCACGCTATGGACACATAAATTCTCCTACCTCTCCTCTTTTGTTCGGCATCCACCTTCACTTTCACACGCCCATATCATCGACGAAAACACCAAAAAAAAACCGCCCCCTCCCCATCATGTCCTATGGCAATAGCAATAGCACGGTCCTCTTGGACTGTATCGCCACAGATCCATCTTCGACAACGCTCTACGGCATCACCACTGGGCTAATAGACGGCAAGGAAAGCGTGCTCCTCATCAAGTCCTTCCCTAACCCAGACCAACTTAGTCTAGACATGTGGTCAATAGTAGCGTTCTCCCAGTCTGCGCCGTTTTCTTACTGGAATCCACCCTTCGGTACTGTCGACTGTTTCGTTAGCGGTAAAGGCGTCTTTACAGCGTTTTTCAGGAACAAGGATCACATATCTCCTAAACCTGCCAATGTTCCCGTTGGAGTTCGATATGATCCTGAAACGGACAGGTGGACGAGTATCAGGACGTCATCTATTTATGGATGGAATACGGACTCGGTGGCACATATGTCGTTCTATGTCAACATGAATGGAGTCGGCACACTGATACACATGTTCACGGATGCCTGGATTGCCGTTGTTCGGTTTGGAGTCGTCAATGAGTCTGGGAAGTATCTTCAACTTGCTGGCGTCTGGAAACTGGTAGGCGACTACTTTTGTTATGTCATCAGCGCAAAGTGGACATTTGGCGACGTCCTAATTACCTTTATTTTAAATCGGCTGCCTGCATACATCTTGGATGCCTGTTTTTGTCTTCTTTGTGTGTATATGCCTTTAACAGGATGAGACATCGGGAGAGTACACTATCAGCAACAACCTCGGGTTATTGCCCAAGCCGTGGGTCAGTGGGGCAGATCCACCAAGACCTGGATTTTTCCAAAAGAGCCGTTCCCCGGGTCGTAAAAAGATGGTGTATGCAGAAGGCCATCTCTACCTGCTATATCACAACTATGATATGAACACAACCGTCACCATCGACTCGTATTTATTCACGGATCCGACCGCACCTCCTTTGCCAACTCGTCAAATCTTTAAGGGGTCGGACAAGTTTCTCTCCAGCTATTTCTTTGCAGGAACTCGCGGCGGAACCACATTTCTGGGGGGACTTGGAGAAGTCAACGACATAAGCACGCCGGTAACACACAGACACCTTTTCTTTCTAGTTCGTAATTATTCTGTTGGCTTATTTGAAAATGAGACTTTTTTTCTACACTAAAGCACAGCGATTTTTTTGTTTCATTTTATAAAACAATTTTAGGGACAAGATTATATGTCATTCACCATGGATATAGTGGACGGAGCGCCTCAAAGTCCAACAGTGTCAACATCCCCCTTCTACAACTTCCTCACTATATCCGACGGGAGTAGCTCAGAAATCAAAGGCGTGGCGGTCCACGACAACTTTGTAACTCTTGGTGGACAATTACCAGGACAAAACCCCTTCATCGTGGGACTAGCCTCGGAGGGGATCTATCAGTTCTCTACCATCGGAAAGAACGGCACCAACGTCCTCGGAATAATGGATGTAGTAATCCCAAAGCGCTTTAGAGGCTCAGTCCCTCGCAAAACTACCATGGAAAAATTCTATGACCGGGACTCCGTCCGGCCGAGTGATCGCTCCAATGCAGAGGTTCTTTGGATTATTTTCGGGGTTACTGTAGGACTCTTCATTTGTATCATGTTTAACGACTATCGGAAAAGGTTTAAGAAGCGCGCAGCTGAAGAACAACAGGAGCAGGAACGTCAAAAACAACATGAACAAGTGGAACAGCAACGACAAGAGCAGTATGTCGAAATGGGCGTAAGGGGGGCTTTTGCGAGTACTGCTGCTACAGATACAAGTCGTTAACGCTACTACAACCACGAGGACGATGATGATGACGACGATCACCTACGAGGAGGACGAGGACGAGATCGCAGACCACGAGTTCTTTAGCCCACACACACCCCACCAAATTTTACGTACTTAGTCATTTCTGGTCTTCTTTTTACCGTTCAACTGTATATTTTACTTAATAATATACCCTCGCCGCTGAGCGCATTATGACATGAATAATAAAGGGTTGAATGTGTAGGGCCGTAAAGGGGAGCGTCCAGGTCTTCCTGCAAGATTTTTCGAGGAAGGCCTTGATAGAGGTCTTTTTGATAGTGTTGGGCAAGCCATTTTTTTTTTTTTGGGGGGGGGGGGGGGGGGGAGAAGAAGGTGCACAAACCCAATGCAAAATTCTAATTATTTTTTTAAACATGCATGAGATATTTGAGTTAGAACATTCTCTCTTTGTCATACCACGTGTCTGTTTATTACCAATGGCAAATCAAGAGTTCATGGGAGCAACACGCATTCACGACTAATTACAAGGAGAACATTTCTTACAGCCACACTCGTCAAGGAAGGACCCGCACTTACAATCCTGGATAATAACAGGACACACACAAATTCTTCCGTTGAGGCCAGGAGCAGAAACGGAGACATCCGCAGGGACAGCCGTGATTTGGGTCGTGGTAAACAATAGCAAGCTGAAGATGGTGATGAACGTGGAAACTGAAAGGAGGAGGACTTTCGAGGTGGAAGACTTGAAAAAATGCATGGCTATTCGGCTTTGAGAATTTTAGCGGACGCGTGTTTAGGATGGTGATGATTCTTGCAAGTGTCGTTGGAACGTTGATACGAGCGAAAAGAGGCTTGAAGAATTATCGGTTGGTGTTGAACAAGCAATCCTTATATCAATAGAATTATAACAAGCAATCGCATCGTCTTACATTGATAGGAGATAGATGAGGTTTAGGGACGTTCCTGTGATGGTTCGTGTGGCTGCTCCTGGGAAATGACTGTGGTAGCTGTTGTTGCGTGTGTAGTATCTTGGATATTTGGTTGGGTAATAGCGATAGCTGCTCGAGAAACGCCCTATTTATACAAAATGCGATCTCGCTCTTGGCGGAGCGAAACGTCTCCAACACATCGTTTTCTAAATAAAATGCACGTCCGTCTGTTCTCTTTTCGCATAAGCTACATGTCCATCAATTATGAGAAAGATCAAGGGGTGTGAAAGACAAAGGGATGAGACAGACAAGAGGACGAGAAAGACCAAGGGATGAAAAAACAAGACGTAAAAAAAGAAGGTAGAAGATTAAGGGAAGAAGACGATCAAAGGACAGCAAGAAACCGAGGAAGGGTTATTTACCGGCTTGTGGCAGCCAGGTGTTCATAGCAATGTTGCTTTCTGATCCTTCGATGTCGACTCATCCTATCATACTGAAGCAAAATACCCTAAGTGCTGGATTGTTCACTCTAATACAAGGAACCTAAGGTAAGGAAGGAGACAATACGATAGTAAAAATAAAGGGATGAAAAGTCAAAGGGATAAAAAAAGGATAGGAATGATGAAATAACCAAGGTCTGCAAAAAGATCTAAGCATGAAAAGCAATTGAGACGAAAGAAAATCAGCGTTCAATTGAGGGTCACAAAAAGTTAGGAGCAGAAGAGACCGAGGAGCGCAAAAAAAGTCTAAGGCAGACGGGGAAAGGAGAGTTGCAAAGAAGAACAGCGCACAGACGAGGACACAACACACAGACAGGAAAAGCTGGCCAAGCATTCATAGCGACGTTGCTTTTTAATCCTTCGTTGTCGGCTCATCATACGGAAACAGAATTCACTAAGCATTTCCTCCTCCCTCCCTTTATTATTCATGCTGGCTTTTCCTGGAATTCTAGGGATCATTGACAGGATGGATAACGACGGCATAGAGCAGACAGGGTTCACCTTTCGTATATAAACATGCTGAACTTTCCGTCTGGTGGCACAAAACTTCAACCAACCCTTCCTCGAGACAACTACCATTTTCTTCAAAATTTAGCCGACCCTTCTCAAGATTCCTCGCTCAAACAGCCGCAATAAGGATCCGCAATCAAAACCGTCGCAATATCGTTCGCTAGACATCTCGGTCATCCACGACTTTACCGAAAAAAAGTAAGGGCGTGTCTTTGGTTAGGTGTACGAGGTTTTTGTAAGCGCATTCTGGGTTTTTCGTTAACATCATGATTTACCTTTACTGCATTGGAGATGAAGATATCTATTCCCATCGGTCTCGCTCTGTTTTGCGGGACTGTCTATACTCAGGACTGTCCATCCAGGTATTTCCGTGCTTGGACAGATGCCGATTTTCAGGGCCAAAGGACTCACTGGCTTGGGGACGATAGCTGGTGGGAGGACTATATTGCGGGTGTAGACTCTTCATGGGCCAATAATGCTATATATGGATCAGAGATCAAGGATCACGTAGCGATATACGATCAAGTAGATGGACAGGGCTCGATGACCTTGTGTCTTAAACCCGGACATACAATCGCAAGTAAACATTCCGCCAATGATAGGGGAAAGTCTCACATATGGGTCGAGAGCTGTTAATAACAGGGATTTTCCTCGCGCAATACAGTACAAGTGATTACCATACTCCTCCTTTCTTAAAGATGCAAACTCCCTTTGCCAAAGACAAGTAAGGTGATGGATTGTAAAAGTAACAGAGCTGAGTGGAGAAGGACAAGGAGATTGACAAGTGAAGGAGACAAGAGGGTGTGGAGACAAGAGAAAGAATGCTGTTTTATTAGACAGGGAGAAAAGGCATTTTTATGCTAGTATAGAAGTGGGTATGGAGCTTAGTTCTAGCGCAGGTGATGAAGAAGAAGAGGGCGAAGATGGCTCCATGGTGATAGAACAGATTACGGCCAAGCTGAGAGTGATGGCGTAGGTAGGGCTGATGCTGGCGTAGGTAGGGCTGATGCTGGCGCAGGTAGCAGCTGGTGATGGCACAAGGCTGGCGGAAGTGAGGGGCGGAGAGGGCGAGGGTGAATGCAAAACTGAGGGTGAATGCAAAACTGAGGGACAGTCTATGGTGCTGTTACACATAATGCCGCAAATCTAGACTCAAATTTATTTATCCTAACGGAAAAGGATTGGGCTTAGTTGTTTGTGCTCTTCACGACGTTTTTTTGTTTCTGCTGTGTTTGTAGCATCTGTTTGTATCCCCCCTATTTTAACATATTATCCTCTTTCTCATAACATCTGCTTACACCTTTCAATTTTGACATGCTATCCTCTTTACATCTGTTTGCGCCTCTTGGCATTCAGAATAGCTGTTTATTCATCCATCTCAGTGTAACGATAGTTGTTATTCAACCACTTTAGATCGTGAAGCGCTGTAGCATCATCGAAAACCTTGGCCTTGAGCTCAGGACCAGTGATAAATGAAAGTATACACGGAGGAGTTAAAGAACTTGCATCTCCCTCTGGGCTACTCTCGTCCTCATAGGCACCTATCAATTCCTGACCGACTAATCCCCCACCATTGCTTGGAAAGAACTCATCACATACCGTCTTGGCCTACTTAATCCCTGCATCTTGAACAATAACTCCAGCGTGTTTGATAGGGAATTCGGTATTCAGTTGCAAAGCTCTACCCGCCCAAAATTTACTCCGATGGTGTGTTTGAAAGACTTGGAATGCTTTCTTTAGCTTTTCTCGTCGACGAATACCAATACTAGTGTCCTCTAGAAGCAACCCAAAATTCCAAGTGGCAGACTCTTCATCAAAGAGGCCGAACGACGTACGAAACTCGCAAAAAGGCGTGCTCCTCGTCCTGCTCCTTATTGAGTGCCTATTTAGATATGCCGGCATCCATTGATGCCTATAATCATAGATAAGCATGAACCATATTTATTCTCTTTGAGCTCTTGATTGGGCATAATCAAACAAATCGGCCACATGGCACCTTTGGCTGCATTGCTACAAAGAACCTATATGCAGACCATCATTGCCGTAACTACTTCCCACTCGGAGCCCGAAGTATATCAATTGAATTAAAGAAGCGGGCTACTCAGGCCATGATGTTTCTGTGCGGTCATTTTCAAATAATAAGGATGGAAAGACAATCGTCATTCCTTCAACTTATTTCTTTCCAGGAACAATGCATTGTACAAACCTTTTCCACTTGTCACTACTCTTCGTTTTTCGATGTTACAAGTCCTATTTTGGCTCATGAGCAGGGTTTTCTTCTTCGCATCGCGACAACATCAATCGCATTCTCTTTTTCCTTTCCCTCCTTCCATCCTCTTTCGTCTTCCTTGGATTTGTCTCCACTGTACCCGCGCCCTCTTTATTTTTATTTTTTTTTTTCGGAATGTATGTGTGTGGGGGAGGGCTGCATGGGACTCATTACTGGCACTGTCTTGACAGGGAACATAAATAGCACAACAGGCGGTCTTGCTTTGTATATATCACAGCTCAAAAGACGCCGTTCTTTGTTTTCCATCATTTCCATCCAAGCATTTCAAACTTTATTTTTTTTGTTTGTTTGTTTGTTTGTTTGTTCGCTCTTTGCTTTTGATTATTTAAAAAGGTGAACCTCTCCTCTCCTGATTTCACCCATCCTTCACCTCAACCTCCTTCACTTTCCTTATACCCACAAAGTCAACCATTTTTCCGACCACGCATCACAACAGCCACCATGAATATGGGCCCAAACCGAGTCTATTTAGACTGCATCGCCACCGACCCGGCCTCCTCAACCCTCTACGCCATCACCAGCGGGAAACTAGCCTCTGACTCCGCTTCCTCCTCTTCCTACAAAATTAACAACAAAATCTTCCTCCTCAAATCAACAACCCCCACCACACCCCTTCCTTACGTCAATTCTCACAACAACATCACTTGGTCCGTCATCTCCACAACCCCGTCCGCTCCCTTGTCCTACGGGCACCAGGCCTTCCGAACCGTCGACTGTGCGGTGAGCAGCAAAGGTGCTTTCACTGCACTGTTCAGGAACGCACAGGCTCTGACTCCGGGTACTGATTTAAGGGAGTTGGTCCCGGTGGGAGTGAGGTATGATCCAAAGACGGATGGGTGGGTAGGTGTGCGGACGTCGGTTTTGTATGGGTGGACTTCTAGCCTTTGGCAGCATCAGTCGTTTTATGTGAGTAAGGATGGAGGTGAGGAGGTGCTGGTTCATATGCTGACGGATGTTGTAGGGAGCGTTGTTCGGTTTGGAGTCGTGGATGGTGTCGATAATGTGCTTCGGCTTGCTAGTGTCTGGAAACTGGTATGTACTATTATCTTTTCATCGTATCCCCCTTGTAGCACAACCGCATACCAAATTGAGTTTACGTCCCTTTTTTTTTAATCTTCTCTGACTCCTTTTTATATCTTAGGCGGACAAGGACAAGAACCAGTACCACCTCGGAAGCATTTACGACACCATGTCCTGGGAAACCTTACACTGGACCGATCTTTTCACAAACGGACTCTTTAAGACCAAGAAGCGCTATGACTCCACCAAGATTGTCTACGCCAACGGACGCCTCTACATGACACGGTATTCTGTCGCCAACAGCTCTGTTGTTTATTCTTACCCCTTCCCGGATCCTACCTCATCTCCGCCGCTTCCGAGAGAGGTAGATGTTTTTGAGGGGATGGGCGGGTTTTATAACGACTACTTCTTTGTAGGGACGACGCCAGATGGTTCAACGTACCTGGGCGGTATAGGCCAGTATAACGACACGGTAAAGTAGATGGCCCATCTGTCGCTCCTGTAGCACGAAATCCGCCTCTTAATTATTGGGCTTTTCTCATGTCCACCAACTAATGACAAATTGGCACCCCGCCCTCCTCTCTCGACACCCTTTCCCTTACGCTGTGTAGACTGAAAGATACAGAATTTACACCATGACTCAAGAGAACACAACAACCAAGGCCATGAAACTAAGCACCCTCTCCACAGTCCGCCTATCTAACCCCCAGGACAAAAAGACCTTCCCCCACTCATACTACGAAACCGTCCACCAAACTTTTATCGCCCTCAACGGCTACCAACCCTATCCTCAATCTCAAGCCCTGACCCCCATCATCATCGTCGTCGGACTCACCGCTCAAGGAATCTACGGTTTTTCTTCCAACCCAAACCTTACCAACACCGTCAATAACAGTAACACAGTACCAGTACCCATTGGGTTCACGGATCTCAGGCTCCCAGAAGTCTACTTTACGCCGTACAAGGCGGGGATGAATCGGGACGATTTTCTGTATCAGCGGGACTTACGACTGACGAGAAGGGTGCTCTTCGGGGCGATAGGGGGGGCGTTTGCGGGTGCTGTGGTGGTGCTAGTTTTGTGCTGCTGGGGGTGCCGACGGCGGACTATGCGGCGGCAAAGAATGGAGGTAGAAGGAGGAGAAAGAGGAGGAGGAGGTGGTGGTGATGATGGACAAAGAGATGGTGGTGGTGCTGGTGGTAGTGCTGTAGAGTCGACTACGCGGTAGCCAGGGAATTACGACTTGAAACATACGACGATGACACCAGAATCCAAAGGATTCTTTTATTCTTTGTCGTATAATTTAAATCCCACTGGTTATCAACTTCATGATATCCAAATAAATGCTTGTCCATACGACATTTACTACCACCGTCCGTTCGTGTTATTAGAGAGATGGATATATTAGTCCGCACCAGTCGTACAAGTTTCCATGTAGTGTTGTTGGGTAAGTGTTGTTCTATAGGCAAATTTTATTTGGTTGTGTCCTCCTGTCTGACTGGGAAAAGAATGAAAAAAAGGTCGATATACACAATGCCGAGTGATCCAGACGATGGTAGGCGTCACGAGTGACGTATCAAAAATAAGTAACATCCTGTGTCTTTGCTTCCATGAATACATCATGTCGTCCTGCATTCCAGTTTTCTGAGCGCCATTCTGTCGTTGTTTTCACCACTTGATATCGGGGTTCTTCTTGAAGGCCTCATACAGCTCCCTGTTGAAGATCGAGATCTCTGTCTCGTTTTCTATACGTTCAAGTAAATGGGGTTTCGTTAATAATAAGAATAATATTAATAGTCTCCGTCCTGTATTGTCAAGTCGTCTTTGTTATTGGACTGAAGTGAGGGCTTTTACCGATGCCGCGGTTGGCGAGGATCTCGTCATCGTTGTCGAGGATCCAGTCGTCGTTGTCCATGTTGATGATCAGATTCATGGTCTTGGCGCCGTGTGCCTTTGTGTACAACTTGAGGGTATCTGTTGGGTGTAAGAAGAAAAAGATGAACGTGTGTGTTAGGGCTGTGTTTGGTGAGAGGGGTGTGTGAACTGGGCGTGTCGACAGGGTACTATTGTCGTTACCAAAGACGACGGTCTGGTAGGGTTTCCATCCGGGGGTAGTCTTGATCTCTATGATACAGAAAAGAAGGCAGTAGATGTGGGTTAGTATGGTGTCGTTGATTGTCAGGAGAGCCATTTTGTGATACAAAAAAGGCTAGTCCGCCTGTCTCTCTCCCTCCTTCGCTTTCCTCTCCCACATCCGTCTAAACTCCACAGTAGACCTTTGACCCTCAGTATGGCCTCTTTTTTGCCCTATTGGTGATGGGGCAACACCCTTTTAGGCGGATGCAGAGATGTGTAGGACTCCCTTACTCTCGATGATCAAGGCGCGGAGCTGACCGACGTTGGTGGCGGTGAGGTCGATGTTGTGGAGGATGAGGTTCTTGGATGTGCGGTATTCGAATGACTTGATGACGCGGATCGTCAACGTTGCGGCCGTGCTGGGTGCGAGCGTGTTGGAGAGGGGTTCACTTTTTGTCGTCATTGTGACCTATGTGGTATGTGTGTGGTGAGTGAAGAAGTGAGAGACGTGTGGATTAGGAATGAAAAGGGATCGAGGCAGGGTGGCTGGATCAGCAGAGCAGGGGAAAGAGGCGGCGCACACAGAGAGAAGAAAACTTTTTGCCCGCCTTGATTTGTTGTTGATTGGTCGCTTTTTGGACAGGCGGACAATTGACACAAAAAAGGAAACATTGTTTCACGCTTAATAGTTTTGAGCGTTCTCTTTTATGTTGGCCACCTCCCTTCGTTTTATCATAACATACGCCAACGATGATAGTTCCTTACGACCAAATACAGTCTCAATTTGCACCATCACCACCACCTTCAATGATATCCAGCCTCATCCTAATTGCCATCATCATTGTGTCAACATAGTTTTCGCTCGCCTCTTGTTCTCCACAGCAGCGTGTTATTCACGCCCCTTCCCTTCTTCCCAATGTTTATTCCGTCTTATTTTTTGTCTTCGATATTTCGAGCATCTTAACCCTCTTCGTCGTTTCTTCTCCACATCTCTTTCCTACTTCATCATCCACACTCAATCCGCACACTCCTTCCCTCTCCTTTTCCCTTCACGTATTTCTTTGTTCTGTCCAACGTCCAAGCTATTTTCGCTCTTCTCTCCATATGACGCTGCATAGTCTTTCTACCTCTTTTCTCCTTGCCCATTCCTCTCAGCTCACATATATTGCTTTTCACAAACACAGCACAATGTTCACCAAAAGTAACAAGTTGTTTTTATTTCGCTTCCTCATACTCTTAGCGACTATCTTCTTCCTCCTCTCATCATTGACTACACCTACACACGCCGGTGGGTGTCCACCTGGTGGATTCATGCAGTGTAAAAAAATAGTCTCTTTTCCTTCCATCCACGTCTCCTCTCGCTGCCTTTTATTTCCCAGCTTAATCTATTTTCTGCATATCCTGAATCAACAAAGAAAAAACTGATGTCCCTTCTTCATTTTTTTTTTTTGCATTTGCCACTTTTTGTATAACATAGGCCTTGACTTAAATACATACGAGACGTGCGGAAACAAAAGTATGGAGGCATTTTTTTTTATGTTTGTGTTATTTTCCTCCATTTGAATAAAACTGTTGTAATTGTTCAAGACTGACCGACCCATTAAACACTTTTTACATTGTCTTCCTCTCTTCCTCTTTCTCTTCTTTTCTTCATCATTCTTTATTCATGTTTGTAGGAGCGACATGTCCTGGTTCAAAGGTTCGAGTTTACCCTCGCGACGACGTGTTTACACTCTCATCTTTACTAAAAATTCTACTTTTTCTCTTCTCTTTGTTTCATTGCATGCTTGTCATTTCGCCTCACTCTAGACTAAAGCTGAAAAACGTGCATACATCCACCACCACCTCATCTGCTTTTATTTTGCTTTCCCTATTCTCATTCCATTTCGTTTCAAAAACACACAATTGCCCTATTTGTCAAATTCACCTCTGGTCGCTACCACCATCCCTTGAATGATGCGCGATATCTCTCTTCCCCTGCTCTCATCGCTCACTTTACTCATTTTTCTTTCCTACTTCAATCGTGACAATAGACATGCGACAAGAAAACGCCTTATCATTCAACACAGTCGCCCTGTCAGTACTATGGAGCCTGCACTGGTGGAGCTATCTGCTAATTTAGTTCACACCAAAAGAGAATTTAAGGTGGTTTCATGAATGGAATGCAGTGGTTTGGATTGTGGCCGAGCCGGATATATTTATCCTACACCTGTTTTTCTCCAAAGTAAATCTCCTTCCCCCTCCCCCTTCTTTTCCTTCTCCTTCTCTTCTCCCACCTTACGGACTCTATCAATTTCAATAATAAAAGGTATAATACCCTTGGAACATCAAAATCTCGCCTTGCTGAGAAGTACTCTCCTACTCCCCACGCATATCCTTCTATTTTCTATGTGTAAGGTACAACGTCACAAAAAGTCAATTCAGTGTGCATAAGAGAGAAAGAGAATTCAGGGGAAGAGAAGGAGATATATATGGATTGGGCCTTGTATGCCTCCATAGGTTTTAAAGTTTTTTATTTTTATGAACCCTCGTTGAGGTCCAACAAGGAGGAGCGAACAAAAAAAAAAAAAAAAAAAAAAAAAAAAAAAAAAAAAAAAAAGAAGCAAAAAAAAAGAAAAAAACAAAGAAAGTAAAAAAAAAGAAAAGTAGTTTTTCTTGCTACAAAAGAAGAGGTGAGAGATTAATGTAAAGAAGAATTAGAGTAAAGAGTAAAGGGAATACTTCTTTTTTGGTGAGGAATGCTATAGAGTGCGAATATCGAACGGTGTGACAACAAGGGTAGGATATAAAAATTATGAAGGAGGGAGAGGAAGGGATATTCAGTCAGGTTTGCAATGATCCGTGTGTACACCTTGTATTCCCGTCCCTTTGTCCCATTCCTTTGTAATCTCTTCTCACCCTATTTTTCCTCGTGTCACGGAAGACAAAGCAAGCAAAAAAAAACTGGAATGAAAAAAGAGCGACAAGCAATCTCTGAGCGCGTGTTTAGAACAATACAAAAAAAAGTAGGGAGTGACAAGGAAATTAACACTAACAGGCTTTGGCAGAAGAGGGAGAAGCAGAAACCTGAGGACCTCCAGAAGCCCCAGCACCCCTCATAGATTTGACAGAATGGGCCCCACCGGTTGTCGAGCTCGCAATCCGTCCGGACCTCATACCCAACTTCTGAAGTTTTGCAAGTTTAAACTCATAATCGCGCATCTTGGCAATCGTAGGGTCGTAGCGGGGTCGACGTTCGAGGTCTTCTTGTGCCTGTTGGAGACGTTTCTCTTGCTTAAGCTGCCTCCGGGACTTGTGTACCACTGCTGTTGTTGTTACGGAGGATGGAGAGGTGGCTGTCCGAGAAGAGGAGGCGGGATGTGTGGAGGAAGGACGGAGGGTCATGGTAGAAGCTGAGAGGAGCTGGAGGTCGGAGATAGAGGCGTTCATCATTGTGTCTTCATCTGCGGGGAGGAAGACCCAGTCGTCCGATTGGTGGTGTTGTTCATCTGAGATGGTGGAAGTGGTGGCCTTGCTGTTGGCGGCCTGGGTGTCCGAAGAGCGAATCCACGAGAGCATGAACATTGTTGGATAAAGTTGTTGTTGTTGGTCGGTTTGAGGGTTAAGGTGAGAGTTGCGTTTGCTTGTAGAGCGAGATTGAGTGGGTGCTTTTGGTTGTTGGTAGGTACGTTGGTTTGTGTGTTGCTGGAGTAGTTGTTGAAGAAGAAGGGAAAGGGAGAAGGCGAAGGAATGCGCCGATGACTATTTATGTCAGGCTAAGCAAAAGCGGAAGGATGATGGAGTTACGTTGTTTAGTGAGGCTATTGAATTGCTTTGTGATATGATTATTGCGTAGAAGGGACGCAAAAGGACGGGGCTTGACTGCGGACGAATGGCGAGCTGTGTGCAAGAGGTGTGTGTGAGTTGGGCAATTGCGGTTGGAAGGGCGCGGGAGAGATGTATGCACGATGCAGAAAGGAGAAAGGAAAAAGGAGAGAAAATAAAAGGGAGATTGCGGTCAAATTATAAAAAGTAAAAAAGATCCTGGACGGGGCGGGAGCACCAAGGGCTATTTATTGTTTTTTATTTTAATTAGTCAAAAAGACAAGCGACAGACAAGAGACATGGCCTGATGATAAGGCTGGGATCTGTCCTGTGCCTGGTATGGCAGAAGTAGCACCGGGTCGGGTTTGTCCTTGTGCCATTGTGTTTGTATGAAATGTCGGGTCAAATCTAATGACATTTCATTCCTTTGCTGTCACCCGCAGAATGAATGCCTCTTGTCCTTGTGCAGATACAAGGTTCAAAATGATCATATGACCTACATACCTATTTCTATTTCCGGTTCTGTTGGGCGAATGAACAATTGGCAAGTCACATTGTCTGCTTCCTTGTGCTCTCTTCACTCGCCATCAACGAAGCAACATGCTTGCCCTCGAATCATCATTCTCGCTCAGCACACACTCCTGACCCTCAGCCCGCCCTGGAGGGAGTTCTTGCGTATACGTAGAATGTATCATGGTACGTCCATAAAACAAAAGAGAAGGAAAAAACTCCATAAATACACTCTCTTTCTCAACCACTCCTCAACCTCCTCATTCCTTCTCTCTTCTCGCACCTTTAACAACCCCTGCGGCGCAAAAGGGAGAGACCCAAATCCTCTGGATTACTCACTGGAGGCGTTTCGAGTGGACTATACGTGCCACCGACAATCTTCCTCCTTTCGCACTGTCACTATGGGTCATCGTTGTTTTATCTGATTGTCTTTTCATCCGAATCCCTTCCGTGAAACAAATGATCGCATTTACACCCATGGATTGTCCTAGAAGCAACGTTGTGTTCTTGCTATTTGTCCTCATTACTGCGTCTCTCTATACTCTTTTCTCATGTGTTCGTACACCCATAAAAAAGATTACTCTTTTCTCATGTGCTCGTACACCCATAAAAAGAGTACTCTTTCTTTTCAGATTTCATTGGAGAGAGACAAAAAAAAATACTTTCAGACTTCTCATGTCATCATTGTCAAACTTCTTCCATCTAAGACACCCAACAATGCAAATTGCACCCCTCAACAAAACGCGCCACCACACGATAATCAATTGTGACACCTCCCTTGCCTTGCCTCGCCGCAGTCCGGTCCAATGATACCTCTAATTGCGCGTGCATTGACCCATTGTTGTTTTTTATGGAGTGAGTACGACGAACCCAACGAATGCGAGAAAGAAAAAAACAGTGGATGAACTGCGAGTCAACTCCATCCATTCCCCATGATTTTACGGCATCAATTTGAATGGCAATCGCGGGCGAATGGTTGGTTATATAGTATTTGTCTGGTAGGAAATGTAGGTGAATGAGGGTATGATGTGAAGGTTGTATGTCGAGGGTAGGTCTCTCCTCTCCTTTTTACTTTCACTTTCTCGCCTGGGTGCTTTTGTATGCCAAGGTGTTTTTCCAAGTGGTCGAGATACTCTGTTTGTCCTTTTTCTTAGTCTCTCCCTGAAAAAAAAAAACAAAAAAAAAAAAAAAAAAGTGGAGGAAGAAAAAGATGGAGTGGGGAAGGGGTTGTAGGACCATGTCCCTTTTTGCCATTCTCCCTTTTTATTTTCTTGCCTTTTCGCTCTGTCTCTTTGGTTTCCTGTATGCACTTCTTGTTCGTTTTCTTCCCCCTTCTTGCCTTTTCCCTCTCTTCCCCACATGAAGATCACCCTTCTTCAGGGTCAGTCTATCAGTCAAACAGCAAGCATTACAGCCTTGCCGTCCTACCCTTTCTTTTTCTTTTGCTCACTCCACACTCCTCGTCCTCCTCCACAACTCTCGCACGCACGCAAGTGTTGTTCACCGCGTTCTACTTCTACTCACGCTTGCACATCGAAGCATATATATGAAATAACGCGAAAGGCATGAAAATAACGGAGACTTGACTTGGAATGGCAAGCCGATATGAAATGAATAATGAGCGAGGCCTATTTTCTAGTTCCGGGAGAGAGCAAAGCTTTAACAAGAAGGAGAAGTGAAAAGGAAGAAGTAGAAGCAAGGAACGAAAAGCGAGAGCCAGAGAGGGAAAAAAAAAAAAAGGTAGTTATTAAAGAAGAGCAATAGCATTTGAAAAAAACCAGAGAAAGGAAAGAGAGCGTAGTTATAGGACGTGTAACTTTGGCTTGGACGTCGTTCATTTGTGAGCGCGTAGTTTGTGCGTGCAAGTGTTTGAAAGGAGAGGGAGAGAGGGACAGCAGGACGAAAAAGGAAATCGATCGGAACACCTTCGGAAAAGTCAAGTAGGGACCTCGGAACAGAGCCAAAGCCAGGCAGATAAAAAGTATGGGTATCGCCACTTCTCTTTTGCTCGCTCGCCCTTCAACCCCTCATAACTCACTCTTCCTCTTCCTCGTTTTTGTCCTTGTCCTTGTTCTCCTTCACTCGTACAACCATTGGCATACACCACAGCACAAAGCACACACAACACAACGTACACGCTCCTTTTCTCCCCCCTCTGTCTCTCTCTCTCTCTCTCACTCTCTCTTTGTCTCGCTTTTACCTTTGACTCCACAAAGACTTCCTTCCTCTCCTTCCCTTTTTTGACTCCTTTTCATTCTCCATTTGCCTTGTCTCTCTCTCCTCTCTCGCACACTTTTTTTTTTTTTTTTTTTTTTTATTATTATTATTTCTTCACTTCTCTCTCCACTCTTCTCCACTCCCTTCAACAAACGCAATTAAGACCACCAGTCTGCTTCGTTCACTTGCACTCGCATAACAACAATGCTGGGCAGGAATGCAGCCAGGCCCCTGGGGATGATCCCCGCAAGGCTCGTCACCGCCTACAGCTCAGTGGCCGCTCACAGGCTTGCCCACTGGATGTTATCCCGCCCCTTCGCCATGGCCACCATGCAGCGCTACCTCTCCATCACCCCTCAGTACCTTCTTACTCCTTCTGCATCCAGTAGTAGTCAGGGGATTCCGACTCCGACCCTGGTCACCCTCGACGGTTCCGCCACCAATTCATCACCTTCGTCTGCTCAGCTGTCGTGTCAGCTGCATACATCCACAACAGCAACAGCAACTGCTGCTGCACTTCTTCAGCAACAACCACCACCACCATTATTGGCACACGACATTCTCTTGCCAGCCGACCTTTTTGGGACAGCCACCTTGGCATCATCATCATTTTCTTCTTCTTCCGATACAGGAGCTTCTTCTTCCGATGTGATCTCACAAGCAGCAACAACACCAACAGCAACAACACCAACAGCAACAGCAGCACCAGGATTACATAATGCCATTGCATACAACTATCTCCTCGCTGCAAGCTGGCACCCAAAGTCCAGACAACGCCAGCAACCACAACAGCATCAGCAAGTGCAACAGGTCCAAAAGGCACAGGCGGATGCAGAGGCAGCAAATACTGCGCGGACTTTACTCTGGAAGGAAAAATTAAAGGCGGCTCATCCTGGCAAAGTCGACGCTGGCGAGGATGCTTTCTTCCATGTCTCAACACGCAGTCGGGTCGCTCTTGGAGTTGCTGACGGTGTTGGCGGCTGGTCAGAGGTGAGTTCTTTTCTATTGTCTTGTCGTATCTACAACACTCACACGCACACACAAACATTCCTATTATTGAGAAAGCAACCTTCATTGTCAGGTTGAAAGCGGATCGATCAGTTTGTTTCCCTTTAACATGCGGACAAGGCCATTTCGGATTGACAGTAGTGGCTAAAAATGGTGTAGCCGATGATGGCTGCGATGCGCTCTTATTTTTATCCCTACCCACGGTCGATTGAAGGTGTTTTATCATCATCACACTCCACTTTGTCGCCTTTGCTCTTTGCCCTTTGCCCGTTGTCCTCTCTCCCTGCCATTGTGCCTTTGCATTGACCACAGGGGATCAGGAGGAAGGAAAGAGGGTGGCTGGTTGGGTGGTTGTCTGGCTGTTTTTATTCAGCCCCAACTTTGTAACAAACAAAAACCAAATTACTAACGTAAGCTACACTACGCCGTTTGTTTTCTTGTGCTCGAATAGCTGGGAGTTGACCCTGCGTTGTTCTCATGGGCATTGATGAACAATGCTGAAAACATTGCCCGATTGACAGACTGTGTGCCACCTGAGATCGATCCTCCTACCGCTGGCAGTGAAAGGAGCATCCTGGATGCCCAGACGATCTTAGACGGTGCCTATAACGAACTGGTCCAAAGTGGGACCGTCGAAGCAGGTAAAATAACAGCTTTCACGGAAAAAAAGAAGGGGGGTATCTTAGGAAGACCAGAGGGCGGTTCCAGACTTATTATGCGGATAGAGCTGAAGGGACTGTGCACACGCCTCTTCTTTTTTTTTTTTTGTACCTTTCTTCATTTGGCCCTTTTTCGTTTTTTCTTTTTTTTCCCGCGTTTGCTCCACTGCCTAAAGGATAAGAAGAAAAAGAGCTAAAGTATTCCCGATCTCGTACCTCTTTTTCGTCTTGGGGTTTTTTTTCCGTGAGTAGGATCCAGTACAGCTTGTATCTTGTCGCTTTGCAAGACCACGGGAACGCTGCGAGCATCTAACTTAGGCGACAGTGCCTTTTTGCTGATTCGAGACAACAAGTGCATTTACGAGTCACCCTCCCAGCAGCACTTTTGGAACTGCCCTTACCAACTTACCGTCTTGCCCAAGGAGCGCCAACAACCACAACAGCAGCAGAGGAGTAATGGGAATGATGGCAAGGGCAAGTCAACACAACAGGAAGCAACTTCAGCATCTGGAGCCAAAAAGCCCAAGAAGTATGTCCAAGATTTGCCAAAGGATGCGGTTCAGACGACACATCAATTGCAGGACGGTGATGTGATTGTGCTGGCGACAGATGGATTCTGGGACAATGTGTTTACCAAGGAGGCCATTGAGCTTGTTGACCGGGAACTGGGCGATATTATCCGCCAGCAGCAGGCGCTTCATTCGGCTACGCATCGGGTGTCGTCGTCGTCGGCTGGAGAGATTGTCGAGACCATGTCCGCGGACGAGATCCTGGCTAGAGTGCGGGCACTCTCCAAGAGACTCACCAACACTGCAAGACGGTTCTCACTCGATGCCAAGCGCATGACTCCCTTCAGTCAGGGAGCTCGTCACATCCAGTCCGGCGGGTACGTCTTTCATTTATTATGTTTTGTTAACGGTTATGTGCTCTTTCTCGCGTTGTCATCAGTTAATTCATCATGTCTGTTCTTGCTCTGCTACTTGTGTCTAATAGAAAAGTGGACGACATCACGGTCATTGTGACCCTGGTTCGATCTACTGTGCCCCAGATGTAATCGGGAGTCAACCTGGAGACACTCTGGAATCAACACATACTTTTCTCTCCTCATTCACACCCACGCATCATGCTGTAGAATAGACTCTTTTTTTCCCCTCCTTTATGTTCTTAGCTTTTCATCATTTCTTGCATTTTCACTATTCTACGGCGCTCGCTCTCTCTTCTCTCTTTCCATTGTATCATTAAACCAAAATTGCATCGTTCTTCTCTTTGTCCATGCACTGCTCTGCTTTTGTCTATCAACACGGTTCGTTCGCCTGTTTGTGTAGTTTGGGCACTTACGCAGACAATTGCATTTCTTTTTTCTTTCGCGTGCTAGAAAAAGCAGTCCTGGACGCTCTTCTTGCCACTCTAACCAGGCTTTTGCTTCTTTGTGTGATCACTTTATTTTTCCTTGAACAAACTCGCTTTTTCTCTTCTCCCACTAACGCTGCCTATACCCCCACATAATTCAACTAACTTCCATCTTCGTCGCTATTCATTCTCGACTTTTCTACAGCAACTCCAAAAACAAGAGCAGCACTTGCCATGGTTCGTTCCTAGTCATGCTCACCACTACACACGCGTAGAATCTGCAGTTCGTCCGCGTTCTCTTGAGATCCTGCAATTCATTAACGCTCTTTTGCTCTCCTTGTGCTCTCTCGGTGCATAGACGACATCACCACCAGATCCCGTGTTTGAGGAATTGGCCACCATCCCCGGCCATGTCGCCTCCTTCTCTGCAGACCTCGCCTCTGGCCAACTCCTAAATGTAAGAATGTGATTTCTCTTTCGTGTCGTCTCTTTCTTCTCTCCTTTGACCTAAGCCAACAAACAACCGCTTGTTTTTTTTTACTGA
Source organism: Linnemannia schmuckeri (assembly GCA_029449235.1). Classification (NCBI taxonomy): domain Eukaryota; kingdom Fungi; phylum Mortierellomycota; class Mortierellomycetes; order Mortierellales; family Mortierellaceae; genus Linnemannia; species Linnemannia schmuckeri. The sequence continues at coordinate 844,571 of JANATG010000020.1, forward strand.
CATTCTCTTTTGTTTATAACGTGAACAATAGGTAAATGGACCGCTTCATCAGGACCAGGCAACGGTGATCCAAAAGTTGATGCAGGATGTCGGGCAGTTGGTGTCGAGGTATTCACCGCAAGGAAGCAGCTCGGGACTGTTATCGTCGACGGCTGATTCTGGAGCGGAGGTCGAAGATAGTATTGTCCGGAAAGTCACTGGTAACGTCTTTGGCCACCACCATCAGAGCTAGTTTCTTGCTATCGGTCGTTGTCGTGTTTTGTCTGCGATTGATAGAACAATGGAAGAAGGGAGTCGTTCTTAGAGTTACCTTTGTGGTTTTTATTATTGTGGTTTTTGCTCACTGACACCGTTTCTTTTTTTTTTCTGTCTTCCTTTCCATGACTTTCTTTTATTGTTCAATTAGTGCTCACGGTAGGATCGACACTGGCATTGACGATGGCAGATAACAAAATATACGGGATTGAGAAGAAGGAATAAGGAACAGTAGCGCCAATAGCAACATACCAGCAAACCTTTTTTCATTCAGCCTCTCTTCCTCCACACCAGCAAATATGACATCCGTGAAGGAAAAGGAGAATTTTGACACATATCGGGAAAAAAAATAAACAACAACAAAGCAAAATGGATCACTAATGACGCATTGACATAATTTTGGATGGCACGAGAGAGGGAAGGAAGAAAGGGAAGGGAAGGAAGGATTTGTCAATGGTTCTTGTTGGCTGTTGGACAGGATCACAGACGGACAGGAAAACGCAGGACAAACAGGACATCACTGCAGATGGAACATATTGGGAAGGAGGGAAAGTAAGAGAAGGGAGAGGAGGAAGAGGAGGTAGGGAAACTCGACAAAAAAAATATATCGCGTGTGTGCATGCGCTTTTGGGCCTTTTTTGCTGAGAAACATGTGCGATGGGAAGGGAGACAGAGGAAAAAGAAAAAGGTTTGCGAAAGTTGGTGAAAAACACGCCAAAACACGTTCTGCGAATTCTTTTTACAAGTTTTAAGATGGAATTGCCCGTATTTTTCTCGCTCTTCCTCAAGGACATCAACGCTTCACCAACTCACAGAGGGAGCGCGCTCAGGATTACGTTGCTTGCCAGTTGACATAAAACGGGGCAGGGATTCGTCATCAGGAACGTAACTGTTCTTTTTTCTTTTTTATTCAGGGAAAAAAAAAGCATGACATGCAGGACATGCATGAGCACAAAGGGAATAGGAAGGGGCAAGAGAGCAATGAAAAAAGGTGGCGAACGTAAGGCAGAGAGAGAGAGAGAGAGAAGCAGGGAGGCGTGAGAAGCAGAAATATGCTAAGCAAGACTTATTTCAGTCACCGCAGGCAGCGTCCTTATCTTTAGCCGATCTCGAGAGTGGTGACGCCAAAGACGCCGTTGACATCATGCTCAGGGACTTTACCCTTCCACATCCTCAGACAAGGGAAGGTGTTCTTCCAGCCGAGGCCATCAAAGATCTTGACGGCAGCAAGGTTCTTGTCAGGAATGTCGATGTCAAACACCAACGGCACACCCAGGGAGGACTGCTTCTCGGCCTGCACCACTTCGATCGCCAGCTTGACTAGTAACTTTTTGGCAACATCGCCGTCGGTAGCGTAGAGAGGGCCCACGCGGTAGGAAGATGTGGCGGGGCGGACACAGGCGTAACCCAAGACGAGAGGTTTTCCTGACTGCTCGTCCTTCTTATCCGAGGAGAGGAATGCGACGCCGAAGCGGTGGTGGTCGGCGTGGTTGACGTGGAATTGTGCCCATTCCTTGACGAATTTGGCGCGTTTCAGGCCACAGTACCGAGCCTCGATTCCCGGCAATTGTTCCAGGTCGACCTTGGGGTCTGACAACAATACCAGTCCTTCAACTTCGTTCATGGTAATCTTGTCGGCCAATTCGCGTTCCTGGGTTTCGACAAGGTCAACTGCAGATCCATGACGACGTTCGTTCAGCCAGGAGGACTGTGTAAACCCGGACTTGCGGTAGTTCTGGACTTGTGCCATGACGGCATCAAGACCGATGGACTCGCGGGTGTCTGGAGTGAGGTGGTCGAAGGCGCGAGTGAAGGTTGCGAGGCCATAGCCGCGACCGCGGTATTTGGGCGATGCGATGTAGTACCCGATCCAGCCTTGATCATCCCCGTAGCGAACTGCGCTCACAATCGAGACGACCTCGTCCTTTTTTGGGTGAGGGGATGTTTGTGCATCTGCTTGGTCGTCCTTGTTATCGGTAGAGGGTTCGACGGTAGAGTAGAAGAAGCCCTTGGGGTCGGCGCTGTGGAGGAGCTCGATATCGAGGCCTTTATGGCCGGGGTTCCATTGCTCTGAGGATGACCAGGTGTAGAAGTGGTCAATGGCCTCATCACGGTTAGCTTGGTGGAACACCTGTCCTGAGGGAGAGAGTGTCATCCTTGTAAGTGAGGAAAGGGAGGGAAGGTGGAAGTGATGAGGAAGAGAAGAAAAAAGTGAAATGAGAGCATGGAATGAGGGTTGAAATAGTCGACGACGACGACGAGATGCGAAGCAGACGAAGAACGGAAAAAGGTTTGGGAAACAGCCGCGTGCAACGGAGGTTTACTGTAGAAGGGTACAGAAGGACGGCGTGGAGGGGCGAAAGTTTGGGCCGAGACAGGGCTGGGGGTATGGGGAGGAATAATCACGTTAGATCGATTAAGAGCAAAGTCAGTGCAGAGGCAATTGGGACCATAAGAGAAGAAACCCGGGGGGGAGGGTGAAAACTAGGGAGGTAGGGAAGGGAATAAGGCATTGTAGCAGGCAGGCCAACGTGAGGGGTGCGCATGAATATCTTGTTTTTTTAGCCCCTTCATTCCACACAAAACATCCAGCCCGCCGTTTGTTTGACAAATCAAAACAGAAGCTCGCATTGTTCATTTTCTGTGAATCGATGGGAAAAAATAAAGACTAGCGAAATTGTTGTGGCATGAGTCAACTTGCATGTTGTTCATATTCATCGTTTTTGTGGACGCGGGTCTTTCCGGGCATGAGCAATGGGCATTGGGCATTGAGCACCAATGTTGAAAAGGTGAACAGAGTTATAAAGTTGGATAGGTGAGAAAAAAAGCATTCTAAAAACAAGAATAAACAAAGGACCAGGGTTAAAATCTTGATTTTTTTGTTACCACCAAAAAAAAAAAAAAAAAAAAAAAAATATGAAAACAAGCGGGAGGGCTGGAGCGCTTTTTTCTTTTTCCTTTTCTTGCATCATCATGTTCCCCAGGAAAGGCGTGATTGAATGCTAGCATGACAACAGGGATCGTAAAAGAAAGACTCGTAGGGAACTACGATTGAAACCACGTATATATCTGCTGGGATTTAGCATAGTTGCCTTCGGTGAGAACCGGGACCTCAACTGGTGGGAGAGAATGATGTGCAAAAAGAAGAAAAAAAAAGACGTTTTCAGTCATAGCACAACCATGGGCGTAAAATCATGAATGGCAGGGTTTAGGCACGGACTCTGAAAAAACCACAAGTGGGGAATGTCCGTTGCAGGATACTTATATTCGTAGAAAACCTTTCTCATTTTTACGTTTAATTGTTGTTAATCCTCCGATTCTACCCAACCTCGAGGAGGGAGATCCCAAAACACCCACTAGCATCATAAGGCGGCACAACACCCCTCCACAACCTCTGTGTCGACATGGTATTCGTCCACCCAATCCCATCAAACATCTGGACAGAGGCTCTATTCTGGTCCGGGATATCAATGTCGAAAATCAGTGGCACATCTACCAAGGGTTCCCGCTTGTCGGCTGCTAGGACTTCTACCGCTAGTTTGACAAGGAGTTTCTTGGCAGTCTCTGCGTCCCGGGCATAGAGGGGTCCAGCGCGGTAGGATGTGAACCCGGGGCGGACACATCCATATCCGAGGACTAGGGGCTTTCCTGATTCTTCGTCCTTCTGGGTGCGAGAGAGGACTGCGACGCCGACGCGGTGGTGTTCAGGGTGGGAGGCATGGAATCGGACCCAGTCCTTAACGAACCCTGGGCGATTGAATCCTGTATACCGCTTCTCAATCCCAGGTAACTGGTCCCAATCGACCCTCTCATCTGACAACAACACCAGATCCTCGTCGAATTCACCTCCCACGATCCTGGCTGCTAGCTGTGGCTCCTGCACCTCGATCAAGTCCCGTACAGAGCCCCGCCTCCTTTCATTGACCCAACTAGGGTTTGTGAACCCGGATCTGCGATAGTTGTCGACTTGACTGAATACCGCATTGAGGCCGACACTTTTCCGAGTTGGACCAACATGTTCCAGGGCCTGGTTGAAGGTGGAGATTCCATAGCCGCGACCACGGTATTTGGGATCAGTGATGTAGCATCCGATCCAGGCCTGGTCGTCTCCGAATCGGATTGCGCTGATCACCGAGATGACCGAAGGGTCTTCTACCAGCTCTCTTCCCCTCCCTTTTCCCCACTCTTCCTTCTTGTTCGTCTTTGTTGCCCTTTGTTCCTGCTCCCGTCCCTGCTCTTGGTGTTTTGTAGTCGTGGTGACGGTGGTATGATTGTTGGTGGAAGGCGGGTCATGGATGACGGCAGAGGGATCGATCTTTCCATAAAAGTAACCATGGGGATCGGTCTTGAGCATGACGTCTCGGATGCCTGCCTTTTGACCAGGGTTCCAGCCGACCCTTGTGGCCCAGTCGTAGAAGAGGTCTGCGGCCTCGTCGTCTTTGCATTGGTGGATGACTAGAGCTTGTGGCGGTGGTGATGGGGACGGGGTTGCGAACATCTTGGAAGGTCCGAGATAGGGAAGGACAGTTGATTGCGAGTGCTAGGAATAGGGGGTAGGCAGCAGGATGTGGTAAAAATGAAGAAAGAAGAAAAAGAAAAAAAAAAGAGGGAGGGGTTCTGTGTTTATAACAGCAGACAGCCAGGGGTAAATAGAAAGAAGGGTGAGGACGGGAGTACCTCTGAGAGTATTTTTCCAGTTTGTTTGTGTGTTTTGTCTGCTTTCTATCAATCAACGCCCACTGTTATTTGTTTGCTTTCTCCATTTTTTTCTCGGAACCCCTCTGCTATGCTGAGGTACATGTGCATATCCGTGTACCTTAAACCAAAAGTATATTGTCCGCGCACAACAAGATGCCGGAATTTTTTGCTTTTCTCACGCCATAGAAGGTACCTTCATGGGACATTGAAGTTGTTTGGCTGTTCACTTTAAGGTTTACGCTTGTTTCCACGCAACAATAGCATGGGCGCCACTGTTCACCTTTTTCTCACTCACGCAAAGAGAAGAGACATGGGAAGCGGATCAATTGGTGTTGTATATTCTCCCCACAACACAAACCGCACCACCTTGTTACAGCACCATAGTAAAAGACAAATGAACAAGAGAGGGAAAAAGGGACACGGACAAATATTGGTGGCGGCCAAGGGATTTGGATCCCTTTTTTTTATTTTTTTAATCTGACTCTTAAACTTTATCCAGCCTCGGCAGTGGCGATACCAAAGCACCCACTGGCATCATACGGCGGCACAACACCCTTCCACATCCGTAACGACGAAATCAAATTCGGCCACCCCATTCGGTCAAACATCGCCACTGCCGCCGTGTTCTCTTGCACAATGTCGATGTCAAACACCAACGGCACCCGCATGGGGGACCGCTTCTCAGCTGCGATTACTTCTACCGCAAGCTTGACTAGCAGTTGGCGAGCTATTTCGCCGTCAGTCGCGTACAAGGGTCCGATCCTGTAGGAGACCATAGCGGGACGTGCGCAGGTATAGCCCAGGAGGAGTGGCTTTTTGGAGATGGGACAGGTGGAGGTGGTGGAGAGGATTGCAACGCCGATGCGGTGAGCAGATGGATCGCCGTTGGCGTGGTAGTCAGCCCAGGATTTGATAAACTCCGGACGGTCGAAGCCTGTATACTGCTTCTCCATCCTGTGCAACTGGTCCCAATCCACTCTGGGATCCGACAACAATACTACACCATCCACCTCACCTCTTGCAATCTTCTTCGCCAGCTCTCGATCATGTACACCTTCAACAATATCACTCGCGGGACCCCGTCGTCGCTCATTGGTCCAACTCGATTGCGTGAACCCAGACTTTTGGTAGTTGGGGACTTGGGACATCACGGCATTCAGACCGATGCTCTTCCGAGATGGACCACCGAGGTGTTCGAGGGCGTGATTGAAGATTGCGAGGCCATAGCCCTTGCCGCGGTGTTGCTCTTCGGTGATATAATAGCCAAGCCAGGCTTGGTCGTCCCCGAAGCGGATTGCACTGATCATTGAGACGATTGAGCGATCATCTTCCAATGCCACCTTCTCCCTCCCTTTCTCCTTCACCACCATCGCTCTCCCATTTTTCTCCTGTCCCTGCTCCTGCTCCTGCTCGAGCCTGCCATAAAAGTAAGCGCCAGGGTCGGTCTTGAGCATAACTTGGCTCATGGCGGCCTTTTGGCCAGGGTTCCAGCCCATCCTTGCGGCCCAGCCATGAAATAGGTGGACGCCTTCGTCGCCCTCACATTGGTAGATCGTTAGTCCTGGTGGCATTGGTGAGACTAGAGAGCGAGGTGATGTTGGGGACGGGGACGGAGACGCGAGCATTTCTTGAGAGTATGGGAGAGAGGAAGGAGGAAAGCGTGGGGGAAGGTAAGGGAGAAAGTGTGTGGAATTGGAGGTGTTGGGAAAAATGTAAAAGAGGGGGAGGGCGAGGAGTGGAAGCACACGAGCGCGTTTATAAGAATGTCTTGAGAACAATGAGCCATTTTTTTCTCTTGGCAAATAACCTCTGTGTCTTTGTTCGTTTGCTTGTTCATTGGAAATCGAAAGTGAACGCCCATCATCGCTGCTACTAGTTTAGTTTGTTCGTCGTCTTAAGCTTTTCTTTAGTGTCCTCGGAAGGGGTTCTTTCCCTTCTTCACAAGTTGAACACAAACAGCAACAATAAATGAGACCGGCCATTGGATCCCCCTTGTTGACAGGCTTCACCTTTTGTTCACAAAAATAGTATTCTTTGTGTGGTATGTGTGAGCACCTTTGCACCGATTTTTCTTTCTTTTCCTTTTCCGACACACGCCGCATGGAAGTTATAAGGGAAAAAAGGCTTTGACATGGTGACTTTATTGGGCTATGGTGCATTTGTTTTGTTGATTAGAGTTCGCTCCTTCTTCTTCTCTTTTGATGGAGCGATTGCATTTGTACGCCCAAATGCCGCCGCCACTTTTTTTTAACTGAAGAGTGAAAAGGGGACTTGGAGAGGGTAAAAGTGTCTTTGCTATTTTTACTGTATTCGACTTTTTTTTTTGCCTTCTATGCTTTTTTTTGAATGTTGTGTGTAGTGAGGTTAATTTTACTAGGCGAGGATAAGAAGGGGCGAAGAAAAAACAGGATAGGAGGAAGATGGGGTATCTTTGTGCACGGTAGCGCATGTTGATCATGCGCCCTTTGACCAAGACGCTTATTGGTAAACTAATATGCCGGAGGAGGCGCAAGACACGTCGTCTGACAAATCGCCCCGGCCCCTAGATTCGTACACTGATGGTGGATCTGAAGGCACCTAAAGATCATCCCGGCTATATCGATACTCTGTCCGTCTCTAATCATTCAACTCAATCGCCCCCGCATCCACTTCAACCGGCTGCGGTCTCCCATCAACAGCAACCCCTGCCAGGTTCCCACCGATCAACCTGCCATACTTGTTCCGCCTCCAGAGCAAGGCATATATCGAAATCAGGAACACTATGCTTGCCACTACCCCGAACCCAACCTCCACTAATGAAGAACTGTTCGGCAAAATAACCATTCCTCAGCGACCCGTTTACTATGACGTTGGAAGATAATAGGGCCTGGCCCGTGACAAGGTTGATTTCGGTGATCGCGCCATACGATACGAGGGCTCCGAAGGCGGTTTAGTTGGGGAGGTGGCCTCCGATCGGCTGGAAGTATATGAGCCGGTAGGGGTCTGAATATGCTGAGATATGTGTTGAGATGTTTTTGAGTGCGGTGTCCTTGATGGGGATTTTGAGTGTTGCTAGGTGAATTCGGATTTCTCGATCTTTCTATGTGTGATAGGATGTTTTGTTAGGAGAAGGAAAGAAAAATAAGGACGTGCGTATGAGAGTATTGGTTAGGCGACGAACGCTGAACGCTCTTCGAGAGCGGGAAAGAAAAAGAAAAGTCAGCGCTGAGGGGGGGGGGAGTCTTTTCTCTTCCAAGTCGTGCAAAGTCACTTACGGAAGTATTACAGTTGAGATAGTAAGATCCTTTATGAATAGCAGAAAAGATGTTGCTGGAGTAGAGACAGTTGTATGTGCTATTGGCTTCAAAGAGCTTGAACTCTGTAGAGGAAGGGGTGGTCCCGTTCGTGAGGGGGATGCTGGCCAAGATTGGGACGGATTCGTTTTTCTGAGTCGCCGGAGAGTAGATGAAGAGTTGGCTGGTGGTGTTTTCGAATGCGATCGTTGATCTGCGGCTTAATTGTAGTTGTGTACCCTGTTTTTGACATCGAAGAAAAAGAGGGCTAGGTAAACACATGGGGGTATGGGGATGCTATGACATGTTAACCGACATTCTTTTTCATTACTCATTTACTGGTGCAAAGAGTAACAAGAAAATTAAAAACAGCCAAAAAAAAAAAAAAAAAAAAAAAAAAAAAAAAAAAAAACATGCCGGTTGCTTACCAGATACGAGGAAGAATAAATAAGAGTAGGTCTTGCTCCAGTCTCATCAACAATTCCAAACCGAATATGTCCCATCGATTCATCGATATAAGCACGCGCAAGACTCCCATCACCAGTAAAGTACAGCTTCTGCCCAAAGTACTGCGGGAACTCGGTCCAGTTATAATCCTTCGCCACATCTACCTCCGATCATCTCCCACCTCCTTGCACACCATACTCCGAGGATACCGCAGGACCTACAGGATCATACCGCAAGTCTTCCAGCACCCCTTTATGTAGCTCTGGCTCAGTATAAGAAAACCTCGCAACGCCGTGAATACACCTTTAGCGCTAACAGCACAAGAAACCTCGTTGACCGAGCTTCCCATTATATTCGCGCGATAGGCGGATGCGAGGAAGGCCGAGACGACGGACCATCGGGTATCGGTGAGGTTGGCAGGGTTAGGTTGGGACTTGAAGAGGACAAAGTATCATGAGTTGGAGGAGTCATCGTATTGTGTGTGATTGAAAGCGTAGGAGAGGCCGTAGAGGGTTGTTGCGGAGGGGTCTGTTGTTATACAGTGGAACCAGAGCTTGCCCATCTTTTGATGTGTGTTTTGAGGGAGGTGGTAGTAGTGTTTGGTGGGGGATAAAAAGGGGAATATGAGGAGAGTATGAAGGGGGTGTGAGAGGAGTGTGAGAGGGCATGAGGGGGGCGTAAGGGGTGTGTGAGGGTTGGGTGAGTGGGTGTGAGGGGTGTATGGGGGTTGAGAAGTAGAGAAGAAGTGAAATTGAGGGATAGAGAAAAAAAAAGAGCAGAAGGAAAATCGGTTTGGGCTTTGGGTTGTTCGATGATTTTATGAGTGGGCTGTCAGGTACCAAGGTGAAGCAGGAACAAGAACCAGGAACAGGTGCCATCACAGCGGTAGATGAGTCAACAACTGCACTGGATCGACATCCATACTGTACGCCCTCTTTGTGAAAGAAAGGTTCTGGTTAAGAATTGAAACCTTAAACTGATCAAGGTGAGATAAAAAAACAGCCTCACTAAAAGTGGACCCAAAATGAGGGCAGGAATTGTGTTATTTTAATCGCGCGTACTATTCTCTCGCGGCGACAGGGATGAATGCCACCATTACTTTGAGGGCGAAGCGTATGTAGATAGGCTTTCTTGGCATAAGCCCAGCGACATGGCTATAAAAAAACTGGTCCCCAACGACAACAACAAACCCATTACAGTCGTACCTCCCCTATAGTATACCCTGTTGCTGCAGCCCAAAATATACTATAAGCAGGGTTATACTATAAGAGGATGTTCTACGTCGTGCAACAAGCAAGAAAAAAAGGATGATCCAGCACCATGGACCAATCCTGAAATATATACTATAGGGGGTTATGCTATAGGGAAGGGACGACTGCAATTACTTTCCTGTTGGATTTTTGCAAGGAGCCCGCACCCCTCCCTCACTCTGCACACTATGTAGCGTTCAGTATCAGCGCAAATGCAAACGTGAGGGGGAAGGGAAACGTGAAGGGGAAGGGAAACGTGAAGGGGAAGGGAAACGTGAAGGGGAAGGGAAACGTGAAGAGGAAGGGAAACATGAAGGGGAAGGGAGCACTAAAAGGAGAAGGGAACACTACAAAAAGAAGGGAACACTACAGGGGAAGGGAGCAGTATTATGCCTATCAGCAAGAATAGCAAAAGAGACGTGTTAGTCTCAGTTTAAATGAACGTTTCAAGTCATGGCAGCCGCAAACAGACAAACAGAAAAAATTAAAGTCTAAACAAACTTACATAACCTCACTTCTGCATGAGATCCATCAAGACATGCACCACAAGCGGTGATGCAGGAGCAAGAGTAGAGTTTAAACTATTAAAGCTTCTAGAGCTGTCGACATGTGTGGCAGACCATATGGTTCACTGGTGAAAGGAAGGGGCCGATTCCATTCGTACATAGCTAGCGACGGAAAAGCATGAAAAGGAAAGATATAATAATTAGGCTTAATGGGACAATGAATCAGCGATGCCAACCTTTGAAATTGGTCAAGGAATGGAGCGAACAAGTGAAGGGTAACTACAACCTGGAGTGTAAAAAGGACTTCTGGGTTAGAAGTGGCTCTCGGTAAAGGTCACCTGGGTCGAATGGGTAAATCTCTCCTGGCCACATAATGTTGGGGACGCGAGGTTGGATTGGTGCGGCCATGACATCCGACTGTCTCTTCGAACAGTTTTTGTTCTGCAAAGAATATATCTTAATAGCTTAATCCTTTTATTCGCAGTATTTTAATTTATTCTTGCACAATTTATGTGAAGTGAAGAGTAAAAAAATCACAGATGAACCGCACGAGCGGCGCAATACGTCATCCGACCTTTCAAGTTCAAAAATGAGCGGTCATCCAAATATTTAAAACAACCGTGCGACTGTCCTTCTCTTTCATTTTTGCTTCCTTTATTCTCCCCCCATCAATTCTCACGCTCAGTCTCTAAATATTATCAGAAAAGCTTTCATACATTCTTCAATTTCTCACACACATACACACATACACACAACAAGAGGACCAACCAATGTCGCCAACACGAGAAAGCGCAACCGCCACTACTACCGCACACATGCTGGACCTTGACCGATCCAAGCTGTTACATGGCTCGACGTGGCACGACACCAAGCACCAGGACTCGTTCATTTCCAAGCTCAAGGGCAAAAACCGTCAGTTTCTGCCCGAGGTCGTTAACCAGTACATGAAGAACTGGAAGACTATTCCCAGCCCTGGTCAGGAGGTCGATAAGGACGTGGTTGAGAACGGTTCCGACATCACGAACCTTTACTTCGAGCTTTCCACGGATTTCTATGAGGTATGTGTGAGAAATTTTTGGGCATTTTCTTTCAGTCTGGGTATTGAGGGCTAGTATGGGGACTTGGCCAAGGCTAAGAAAACAAAAAGAAAAAGAAAAGAACCTTGAGGTTGGACAAGCAAACCTGAAGCAGTGAATGGAATCGATTGAGACATGAGAATCACAGAAAAGTTGTCTCCCTGCGTTGTCAGGCGTATGCTCGAGTAGGAAACTAAGCAATGGCGATGTTTCCGACAGTGTGGTTGTAGTCTGGATTGCTGGGATAGAAAAGTGGCAATGGAGGGGGTAGGGCGGGGTCACCGTGTTGTTGTGGTGTTGTTCAGCCGGATTAACCACGGACGGATGGGATAGGGCGCTCTCTGGTTGTTGCTTCGAGCAACATGGTCTCTCCAGCGGAAGCTGTTGGGGGGGTGTGTGTGTATGTCTGTGTGTGTGTGGCATTACTGGCTGGCGGGTTGGGCGGGCTGGACAGTAATATTTTGTGCCGCGAAGGGAGAGTCGTTCCGGATATTTCAATAGCCCTTGTTGATTGCGTCCATTGCTGCGCGACATGTCGCTCAGGCCTCTATGCCCTGATTGGCTCGCTCAAATCTGGTGATGTTACAGGTAGCATAGAGAAGGAGGGAAGGCTACTAGTTTGGATAGAGAGGAAGAGTGATGGTGAAAAGGAGAAAATAGTGATGGTGAAAAGGAGAAAAGAGTGATGGTGTGATGGTGTGATGGTGTGACAACATGTGGTGCGTGCTGGTTGTCCAGCTTTGCGCAGCGGTGATATCCTTGTGCACACAGTCCACTACCTCCATGTTCGCAGGACAAGGAACGTTTCGGGGATTATTTTGGGCTAGTGCTTAATACTTTTGATACGGATTCCCATCCCCTCTTTTTATCATCATCTCTAACTGCGCACTAAGTGCGCAAAAGGTGAAGACGTGAAAAGGAGAACATGTACTGACGCCCAACTTTGTTTGTATCTGAAGTATGCCTGGGGAACCTCGTGGCACTTCTGCCGTTTCCACTACGGCGAGTCCGTGCCACAAGCCATGGCGCGCTATGAGCATTACCTGGCGGCGCGTGCAGGCATTCATTCTGGCAGCCGTGTTCTCGATATTGGATGTGGTGTCGGTGGTCCGGCCCGCGAAATTGCGCACTTTACTGGTGCACATATCACTGGCCTTAACATCAACGATTACCAGATCAGCCGCGCCCGTCGGTACGCGGTGGTGCACGGTCTCCAGAGCAAGCAGGACTTTGTAAAGGGCGACTTTATGAACATGCCGTTGGAGAGCAACACCTTTGATGCTTGCTATGCCATCGAGGCCACTCCTCATGCGTCGTCCTTGAAGGGTGTCTATGCTGAAGCGTTTCGTGTCCTTAAGCCTGGCGGTGTGTTTGCTTGCTATGAATGGGTCCTGACCGACAAGTACGATCCCACCAACCCTGAGCATCAGCGAATTGCCAAGGGTATCAAGCTCGGATGCAGTCTTGTCAACCTGGTGACCCGTAAGGAGTGCCTTGATGCTCTGGAGTCTGCTGGGTTTGAAATCCTGGAACACGAGGACCGTGCTGTCAATGATGATGCCGTCCCTTGGTACTACCCTCTTTCAGGCGAGCTCCGTTATGCCAGGACGCCCTGGGACTACTTTACCGTCTTCCGTTCTTCTACCTATGGTCGCCTGGTGACAAACACCATGTGCGCGGCTCTCGAGAAGGTCGGTCTCATCGCTGCCGGCAGTGCTCAAGTCGCCAAGTTCCTTGACATTGGAGCCACTTCACTCGCTGAGAGTGGCAAGCTCGGTATATATACGCCCATGTTCTTCTTTGTTGCCCGTAAACCTGGTGATAGGCGTTCTGAGTAGTAAATAGAAAAGAAGGAACTCCTTTGTCGTTTACTGGTAGAGCACTGTTTCATTGCCCTTTCCTATTGTAGACTCTGTCACTCATAACCCCTCTCCACTATTTCACCCAATATCTCCAATGGTCTTTGCCAACCATTTCCCAGAAAAAAATTAAGATCGAGCTTTTTTGTGGCTAATAAAGTATAAAAGAGTGGAGAACCCTCTTGCGAAAAACGGATCGATACGCTTTGGCCTTAAAAAGAGCCAACATCGAAGGAGCAAAAAGCAACGTCGCTATGAGCGCTTGGCTGCCACAATCCAGTAAATGACCCTTCCTTGATTTCTTACTGTCCTTTGATCGTCTTCTTGCCTTGATCTTCTACCGTTTTTTTTTCCTTTGATCTTCTACCTTAATTTTTTATCCCTTAGTCTTTCTCACCCCTTGGCTTTCCTCACCTCTTGATCTTTGTCATAATTGATAGACATGTAGTTTATGCGAAAAAAAGAACCGGCGGACGTGCATTTTATGCAGAAAACAATGCGATAGGGACGTTTTGCTCTGGCAAGAGCGAGAACGCAGCTTATATAAAACGAGCGTATCTCCAGCAGCTAGCACTCTCACTCAACCAAATTATCCAAGATATTCCAGAACACAACAACAGCTACCATAGTCCTTTCCAAGGAGCAACCACACGGACCACCGCAAGAACGCCCTTGAATCCTACCAAGATCCTGTTAAACAACTTACAGAACAATCTCCTAACAACGTAAGGATATAATGATTGCCTACCTTGAGTCTCAGACTCGCAACAACACTCAGCAATAGCGCGTATCAAGAAGAACGCTCTCAAGAATGTTCACGAAGACCTGCACTACCCCATGCACGCCTGCACATCCTTGACCAGACTCTCTCTGTTAACTTGTTGTAGAACCCCCAAGGAATGAAACTCGAAATCGGTCTTGTGCTCTTCCTTTTCTCGTTCGCATGCCCTGTTGTTCAGGCTGCTCCACCTTGTCTTCCCATTGGCGCTGAATGCTTTTTACTAGGCATTCCCTTATGCTGCACTGGGATTTGTTACAAGGCTCACGGCGAGGCCACCACTCATTGTCATTATCCTTTTGATGGTTAACAAATATATGTAAAGAACACGTCCACACCTGTACAAAGGCCATTATCACGATTAACTTACATTTAAATAAATTCTGTGACCAAATGTTAAAAAAAAAAAGAAAAATTCAAAAGATAACCTCAAAAACACGACGATATGCCAAGCGGCACGGGAGACCCAGGCATCAGCGAGAGTACGCAGACCTCTGGGAGCAATATCGGCCCCTTAGGGGCGGACAGCGGAGAGAGCAGACTCACCACTCCTGGTAACTCTCCCTCTCGATCTCTCTTCGAACCATGACAGCATAAAAGGTGAGGGCTTTTCGTAACCGAAAAAATAAGGAAAAAAAAATCAACAATACAGCCCTTGTTAAAAGTGTGACATTAACATCTTCTTGTTTTTCTACTCTCCCAATCAGACACTCATGTTTTCTTTATGCAACGCATGTTCCAAGTTTCAACGCATCTGCCCCAGCAAAAATCCTATCGGCTGGATAGATAGAGACTGAGAGAGAAAAGGAGCGAGTCTAGAGAGGGAAGAATAACCAAGCCTGTTGTTTTCAGACCACACCAAACCCCGCCTTACTTTTGGCTTATTCAGGTGGGTGCCTAAGCACACTACTTTTGATTTTACCGGGACTGAGTGTTCGGGCACCTCTCTCTTTTATTTCGCCTTCCATCTTGTTCAAGTTCCTCCAAAATTCAACTAAACAGAATAAAGGGCCGAAGCTGCAGAAGAATCATGCTATGTGCTCGAAATATGAAGGGAAAATAACGGATAAAGATTGGATGGAAGGAACAAGAGTATATTATTGTTTCTGTACAGAATTATGGATTAGATGAGCCAATGCAAGTGGTAACATTGGGTCACGAGTGAGTTGAAATCTCGTCAAAGATGGTGCGTTACCATCTGTCTCCGCTTCATCATCATTCTGAGTCCTAATCGGCGCATCTATCACTTCTGTCTTAACTTCCTCGAACTGGACCCCACTAGTATCAGATCCATTCTCCTCGGATTTTGATATATCCTCGGACTCAGACTCAAGGTCGGCCATGCGTTTCTTCCTTCTCAGGCAAACTCTTCTGAAAAAACTAGACCCGCAACCACAGCCACCAGAACAATCGCTACAATGATGATATCTCATTCTGAACTCGACAAGGTGCCATCGATACGCTCATATCCGCACACTCCGTCCACAGAGACAGAAGATTGGGGCGTTCCTGCTGAAGGGCCCATCAAGCTGATACTCTTGATGTAATCCCCTCCGGTAATAGCAGCGAAGGCGTTTTGGCCGGAGAGGTGACCGCCGACAGGTTGAAAACACCAGAACGACGACACTGACTCGTCGTTTTTTGCGTATCGCTTTACTGTCGTTGTTGATGTATCCGAAAGAGTTGAGGCGATGGTGACAATTTGAGCATGGGCCTGAGTTGTTGCCGCTGCCTAATACAGACACAAAATGACGATGGGTACTCAGGCATTAAATAATTGGGGAGAATATACGAGAACGCCTATACACATAGGGTTGAAAATAAGAAAATGTTGCAGTTAGAGATGTGAGAGAACACTAGGGTCTACCGGATACTCATGGTCGCAGAATAAAAAGTAAGAATCCTTGTATTCCCAAGACTTGAGACCATCAAAGTGCGACTGACATCCAGAGGTCAAGTTGGCATTGAACCGTTTGATGGTCGGTATGGTGTTGTCGTTCATGTTGACGGGAGAGATGGCGACAATGGTCGGCTTGGTTGCTCGATCGTATACATATAGTGTATTATTGAGGTACGCGATTGAAAACACTGCTTGCATTTTGAGAATATCATTCTACGGATGAAAAAGGAGAAGACTCTCAAGAAACGCCTTCAGTCACTGCGTTTGCACGATTATTCTGCTATTGCCAGAAACAAGTAAGAGAAATAACGAACGATCTTATACTATGTAAGATTTTGTTTGCTGCAGCAGAAACCTACCACCGACTTCATTCACGGTACGGAGGTGAATCGTACGATCTCGATCGATGTAGGCATGAATCAGCGTCTCCTTGTCCTCGTCCTTCAGATAAATAGATTGTGAGATTTCTGAAGTGGAACGATTGTTTGGTTGTAGCCCGGATCTAGATCAATGGTGGACCACTTACCCCTCCAATGACGGCGACGCTCTCGTCGGAGGAGACCATCTGACCAGCCGAGTCGTACCTTATTCCGAGCAAGTCATCATGCTCCAGTTTGAAGTCCATATAATTAAATGAAACGGTGTTAAATATTCCTGTACTGCTGACGGCGCAAGCAAAGATGGGATTAGCGTGAGCCAATATGCCCGTCTTTCTGCCACCGTTGGTGAAGGTTGAGACAACAGTCCACTTGACGTCTGCGACGCTGAAAGAGTTTGGCTGAGATTTGGTGAGGATCATAGTGTCGACTCCCCGGGCTCTAGAGAACTTAATCCATGGCCGAATCCGTAAAGGGTTGTCTGTCCTGGATCGGTGGCGAGACACTCGAGATCGTTGAGGCTCATTGTATTTATTGGTTTTTGTTAATAGGGAAATGGGGCAAGAGGCCGGTAGCATGATTCTCTTTGTCTTATCTTTTATTCTAAGTATTTTTTTTTTTTGGAATGAAATTAATTCCTGTTTCTAAAAAAAATAAATATTTTTATTGATTTTATACTTACCAAGGTAGCAAGTTGAGAAATGATGTGAAGACGATGGGGAGGGAGAGAAGAAAGAGGTAGAAGAAGGGAGAAAAAAGAGGAAGAGCAAAGGGAGAAGAACAAGGAAGCCAGAAGCGGTGTGAAAGATACCGGAGACAAAAGAGGTAAGGTTTTTTGTATTTGCCTGTTACGCTGGCCTTGTATCCCACCTGCAACTGATCAAACAACAGCTTTTTTTTTGAGAACAAGTGCTGTTCAAAATTATTATTTTTTTTTCCATCAAGCAAATAAGTAAGAGAACGGTCTTTGAAGCCCTTCCGCGCTCTCCGTTCGCCTTCATTTTTGTTCTTCACCCACCAGTCTTTTCTTCATCTCGTTCATACTTTTTGCCACTCATAACACTCCCTACGCCCTCCCTGGAAAATACAGTGCCGATCAAAACTGGAAAAGTGTTTATCATTTTTTTCTTTGGCAATATGCTGCCAGCGATATGGTAATCCGATCGTCATAAAATTTTCTCTGAACAATACCATATCAATGGATAACATGATTCCACAGTTTCACCTGGGTACCATCATCTGGTGCAGAGATACCTCCTTCCAAATATGGAAAGGTCATTTTTCCACTTTTGAGCGATCTCAAAAAATTCAAAATATTGATATTTATTTTGCTATAACTCTATTAATCAGTACTTGGTTTGCTTGCCCTTTGCCTTATAGACTGCCTTGAGTCTCTTAGGCATGCTGCTGATCAATTTACGACAATATTCCACAGGGATTTGGTACCACTCGGCTGAGATCCGATTCCATAATTCATTGCAGCTTTCCGGACGTGTTGGATACATTGCCAGCCTTTTCTTCAAGTATGCCCACATATTCTCGATGGGATTCAAATCTGGAGATTGTGCTGGCCAAAATAGTAGCCTATCATCCGCTTCAGTCATTCCAATTGACTCGAGATATGCCTTGGTGACCTTTGCTATGTGCTTGGGATCATTGTCGTGTTGAAAGACGAATTCATCCTTTGCCATACCCCACTCCTCCACAAACATATGAAGATTCTCTTGGAGAATTTTGATGTACAATTTGGAATCCATGGTTTCATTGATCTTGGCAATATATCCAGGCCCATTCCAGGACACGCATGACCATACTATAACATTGCCACCACCAAACTTGACCGTTCCTTGGACTGTTCGACTAGTTATGGCTCCTTCCTGGTCGTTCCACACCCACTGCAGGCCGTCAGAGCAAATCCGATTGATTTTGGACTCGTCAGACCAGACAACAGTTGCCCAGTCGTCCACGGTCCATTCTTTGTACTTGTGGACAAATTGTAATCGTCCACGAATGTGTTTTCTTTTCAGCGCAGGTCGTTTTACATTCCGCTTTGCAACCAATCCAGCTTCGCGGAGTCTTCTCCTGAGTGTAGCAATAGATATAGGTACGGGATTGATGGCGCTGGATTGTTCCAGTCTTTCAGATGCTGACTTGATAAGACCGCGTTTCAGCTTAAGCTTGATATGATCGACCGTAGATGCCAGTATCTTTCTTGGTCGACCCCCTTTGGACTTGGATAGGTTCAAATCATTGCTTACAGCAATGTTACGGACAGTTGTATGGGAAATATTCAACTGTTTCGCAGTCGCTCGTGTTGATATACCCTGCTGCAATAGCATCAAGGCTTTCTTGATGGTGTATGGTGCTGTTAGCTTCATACCTTGGATTTGGAGTGAGGATAAGTACAGAATAACGAATCCACAAAAAAACCGAGGGGTTTTATAGTTTAAATGACGAAAATATGACAAATCCGAAGTTTTCTCGAATTTTCTAGTATGCCGCTCAAAAGTGGAAAAATGACCTTTCCATATTTGGAAGGAGGTATCTCTGCACCAGATGATGGTACCCAGGTGAAACTGTGGAATCATGTTATCCATTGATATGGTATTGTTCAGAGAAAATTTTATGACGATCGGATTACCATATCGCTGGCAGCATATTGCCAAAGAAAAAAATGATAAACACTTTTCCAGTTTTGATCGGCACTGTATTTTGTCGCGATTCATTGGCTTGAGCTGCGATGTCGCCTGCAAGATACCGGATCGTATTGGCCAGGGCAACTGCTCGGTCCTTCCATATGTTCTCAGTGTCGTCTTCGGATGCCAAATGAGCGAGGGTGTCCAGAGGTCGAGTGAGATGTGCCAATCGGGACTGAATCTTGGCCAGTTCCTTCTCTGCAAAGCTGTTGTCGCCGGAGAGTTGGATGCCTTTCTGCCGAACGTCGATGAGCTGATATGCGTCGTAGTTTATACCTTCCAGGTAGTGGTAGTCAGACATGTCGATGAGTTTATCGATAGGGTCGAGCTTGGTTTTGAAAAAGTCCTTTTGGAACTTGATGGCTGGATAGATGGAGAGCAGGTGTTCTGTGGGGACGATGTATGTGGAGCGAGGTTTCTTGTAAACGAGAGGTTTGTCGTCATCAATGTTGTGGGGGTTCTGAGCTATGCCACCACGGTAGCCATTTCGCTAAGCTGTGCCGTGATGGCGGAAAGTTGGGCTTGGATAGTTGCATCTGTTGACATAGAGACGGATCGATCGATGGAGATCCGGGGATGTGTTCCAACCGTGATATAAAGAAAGATAGAGAGCAAGGTATCTGGAGAACCCCTTTCATAGTAGTGAGCACCCCCTTTTCTTTTTTATTTTTGGACAATCATGATAGCAATAAAGAAAGATACACACAAAAAAGATACACACACAGATGGAGTCCCTGGAAAGGAAGAATAATCGACTACAACTCTTTCAGGAGGCTTGGCGACGTCTGACAGACGAAAACTGGGTTCGTCAAACTATCGAGCATGGATTCAAAATCCCATTCGACACTCTACCCCCATACAGTCCCCATCCCAGCAAACATCAAACACGATCTACAAAAGAAACGGAAACAATCGAGAAAGAGATCCTCGACCTTTTGAAAAAACGCGCCATCGAGGAGGCTACAGAAGGTGGGTTCACCAGCCGACTCTTTACAGTACCAAAACGAACTGGCGACCTTCGCCCATGCCTCAATCTCCGCCCTCTCAATCAGTTCGTACCACACCAACACTTCAAGATGGAGATGGTGAAAGTTGTCTGCAACCTGATCAACAAAGGCGGCTATATGACGAGCATCGATCTACAGGACGCCTTTCTCCACGTTCTAAGCCACTCCTCTTCACGCAAATACCTCCAGTTCCACTGGAAGGGGAAACAGTATCAGTTCCGTGTTCTACCATTTGGTCTCTCTTTAGCTCCCTTCATATTCACTAAGATCCTGAAACCAGTTCTACGTTGGGTCCGCCGACGGGGGATATGGATATCAGCCTATCTGGACGACCTACTTATCATGGCCAAGTCATTCTAACAGGCGGAGATAGCAGCTCAGGCAGTAATGGACAAGTTGTGCAGCCTCGGTTATCTGATCAAGCCATCCAAGTCACAGCTGACACCGACCCAGACGATCACACACCTAGGATTCACGATCAACACGGCCGCCATCATTGTACCCAACTGGTCAGGAGCAATCTGGGCACCCACCATCCGGAACATGGCAACGGTTCCTCCTATCCACCTTCCACGCTCAGCAGTCCGAGATCCAAAGGGAAAAGAGTTCGGTCTCCTATCGAAAAACCCGGCTTGGTCGTTAACGGCTTGGAGCGTAAGCGGCGCCGACTAGCAGCTGAAGGATACGACCCGGCAGTTATCGACATTATGACTTTTTCGGAGACAGAGCTACACAAACAATCACGCTACAACTACGTTCAGGAGATGTACTACAAGTGGTGCTACGACAAGGAGCTGGATCCTTACATCGCCAACTCTCTCAACGTTCTCAATTTCCTCTCATGGGGCCATTTAACGAAGCGCTGGCGCTCCTCCACCATTGCAACTTACTGTGCACAGATCCTGGCCCTCTTCGACGACAAGACTCCTTCCGAGAGCAACGATACGTTTAGCCAGTTCTTCACGATCCTTCGCGCCAACGAATCTGACACTTCCACCGAAGTTGACCTGGACTTTTCGCCCATTGTTACTTATCTCCGCTCATTCACCAGTAATGAGGACATGTCACCAGAGGAACTCACCCTGAAACTTTGTTGGCTTCTCGAAATGTGCGCCTTCCTTTGCCTAAGTGACAGCGAACGAATTGACATGTAACTGTCACGTGGATGATGAATTCATTTCTCTCCACATTGTTAGACCAAACGAAACGTCGGCCGGCATCCATAAGACCAAGTCTGTCATCTTACGAGCACACTCCTTGGATAGAAAGCCATGCCCAGTCCAGACCCTCAAGGACTACGTTCGCCGCCTAGCCTATAGCAAGATCTCAGTCCCTCATCCTACCATGTCTTCTCTCCGATACAACCCACTCATTCGCCATATCAAGTCACCCGAGGTTCACGTTAGCGCCGACATAATTAGAAAACACATCGCCGCCGTCATGTCTCGCGCAAACGTTCCACCAAGTTATCGCTTACCTAGACCCCGTGCTGCAGGTTCTACCCACGCCGCCAAGAATGGAGTCAGGGTTGACGATATTGTAGCCCAAGGCAATTGGTCTTCCTGCCGGATGTTCGACAAGTTCTACCGCTTATCAAGCAAGACTAGGTCGAACCTTACAGACATAGTTTTAGGTTGATCGATCTTTGGAGCCATGTCTGTGTCCTCCCAACCCTCCCTTTAGTTTTTTGTTTTCTTTCTTTCTCCTTCGTGCTCGGTCAAAAAGATAGTGTGCAGAGATCGAGCAGGTTCATTTTTTATTTTCTTAGTTTAGTTTCTCGAGTGCAACCAATGAAGATTGATTACACACAAATATGGCTCGTCTGCCCTAGATGGATAATGTATGTACAAAGTGGTGTATCCATATGGTTGATTGGTGACCGCTGTTGGGGATGGTTACTTGTGACCTGCAGTCCTCAAATTCCTTGTGACCACTACCGACACTTTTTTTCCGAAATGTGTCAGACATGGACCGCCGATCAAAATCAACATAACTCAGTCAGTCTCAGTCGCTACCCGAGGTACGGTGCCAGCTGAACTTTGCATTAGAACTTCCACAACAAAAAGCTCAAAGGACCACGACGGACAGTTACCGGGTCAAGTCGCCTTGAAAAGCCTGGTAACGGCGCTTTGTTTACGTCAAGAGAAAGACGGCGTTTATGTGCTTGTTTGATATAATATGCAATGGGCTCTCTTTTCGACGCTAGTGAAATTGTCGACTCTCTCCTCCTCTCCCTCTCTTCTTCCCTGTCCTCTCTGCAAGTCGCCTCTGGAGTGGTTACTTGCTTGTTTCTTTTCCTCTTTTGTTTTGTTAACTCCTCCCCTCCCCAACTTTTTCTTTTTCGCCTTCTTCTGCCTCGGCTTCATTCCAACTGCTCACATCCGTTCATTCATGCAACCTTCATTCGACAATCCCTCCAAGGAGCATTAACACCTCGACCATCACCAGCAGAATTTAGAATGGGCGTTCTCGACATCATTTGCCTTACAGCAGATCCGGCCTCGACAACTTTCTATGGCTTCGCATATGCAGATATCTACGACTGCAACTATTACGGTGGATGCCTCAACAACGTCCTCGTAAAGTCCCAGGCCAACCCGGTCTCAGGAAAGAATATAACCTGGTCTTTGGTCTCCAGGATCGACAGCCGAAACATGACAGGAATCGCTAAATCCGTTTACAGTGCATCCTTTTCATGCTCTGTCAGTGCCCAGGGTGTCTTTACGATGTTTGGTTGGACCCTAAACTCAGGGAGAAATGGGCCAGAAACGGCTTATGGAATCCGATACGACCCTACTGGAACAATGGACACCAAGTACAACTTTCAAGGTTCGGGAGCCTGGATAAACATGACGATTGACAGGGCTTACAACTGGACAGAGAGCGACGCTCAACATAAATTGGGATATGTCAACAATGGCGTAACTACCGAGCTCGTTCACTCGGTTCTCAGTAAAGATGGCAGCAAAATCTACCTTGCCAAGGTGGACGAGGCAACCAAAACCTTGACCGCTGCTGGCAACTGGGCCCTGGTAAGTCCGCGTATACTTGCTCTACAAATGCTTCCACTCGCCTTTCTGTTCCTGTTATTACTCTGTATCAATCTCCACTGACTCAATTTCCTTTTCAATAGAACGCAACGATACATGGGGCTGTCAGAGAAATGGTTATTGGCAACAACCACCTTTACACTTTTGGCGGTGTGCGGGTGCTGGACGCATCTGCCTATCTAACTGGCTTCCCTCTCGCCACTATCAATCCCACCACACCGGTCGGCAAGATCTACAACACAAGTGAAGTCTTTGGGAGCCGATACGCTCAAGCAACGTACCTTTACGTCTACCAGAATACGTTGACGTTGATCCTTGCTCAATATGTAAGTCGCATGCCCAACTAAGCCGGAAAGTCAATACCAAAGATGTATTTAACTGGCAGCATTATTTTGCCGTCGTTCTTAATATGCCTGTACTCTACATTTCATGTTTTCATTTTAGAGCGGCGATACCCGCGGCACCATTTACAAAATCAACGACCCCGACAACGCCAACAGCACAGGGCCTCCCATCGCCAACTTTACCAATGATGTCACCAACATGGATTACTTTGTTCCTCTTGGAGATGGAACTAGTTCGACAACGTTCGCGCTGATGAAGAGGTTTAATTCGATGTATGTTTTCGGCAACGACAACGGCTTCAGATACACTCACGAAATTAAGGTTAACATCTCCGATCCTGTCGGTATCAATCCTAACCCGAAAAAACCATCAACGGGCTCGAGTTCGCAGAATGATGATTCTTCGTCGACAGGAGCGATTATCGGAGCAATTTTTGGACTGGGCGTTGTCGTAGGGCTGATTTTTTTATTCATCTGGAGGAGTAGTCGAACAAAGACTGCGAACGCCACGACCTCAGCCGCCGACAAGCCACTTCCACCCTTCCCTCCCCTCAACAACAACTATGCCTACCCTCAACAACCAGGGCAAAACGGCGGACCTAGTTATTACTACCCTGCAGGACAACACCCTGCATCCTCCTATCCCTTAAATCAGGACACACTAACGACGTTTCTTCCAATGGCGCCCATCACATCTGTCCCACAACAGTACCAAAGCATGCAGGAGCAGATGCAAACCCTTCGGTTCTCAAGCCACCCTCGTCCGAGCTTTGTCACAACTGCGTATGGTGGAGAGCCAGAGAGCACGAACACTGTATCAACTACCACGTCAGGACCCATCCTTGGGGCAGC
Source organism: Linnemannia schmuckeri (assembly GCA_029449235.1). Classification (NCBI taxonomy): domain Eukaryota; kingdom Fungi; phylum Mortierellomycota; class Mortierellomycetes; order Mortierellales; family Mortierellaceae; genus Linnemannia; species Linnemannia schmuckeri. The sequence continues at coordinate 868,938 of JANATG010000020.1, forward strand.
AGCAGGACCATCTACAGCAGCCTGGCAGCCAACGCCATTTGTCCCACCCGTACGCCTCACCAGCAGTCAGGGTACTTCAACTCCCAGTGCAGGCGACTCTCCTGCTGTTGCCACCGCGTTTTCGAGCGCCACAGCACAGTCATCGCAGGACCCCCAGCCGATTGTTTCTCAATCTTCTGTTGATAGTCCTACATCCTCTACATTCACACCACTGTCATCACCACCTTCTGTCCCCCACAGTACTCGTCCAAGCCCGTAAGGCGAATCCCGCTCCTCAATATCGTCATCATATCCACCAACCTACCGCTTGTAGACCAGGGTGCACCTAATTTTGATTTTAGTCTCACCAGTAGATAGAACTAATAACAGTATATGTTCAGAATGTTTATTTCAGCCCTTAAAGAAAATGTCAAAGAAGGATTCTCGAATTCATTCAGGCACGGTTTCAGAGTTTGGCCGACACAATTTGAGTCAAATGGTCTCAGTTTGCTAAATGGGTGAAGTAGAGAGCAGTCTGTGGTTATCAAGCAAGACAGGGCCAATCATGGTGGAGGGGTTGATGAAGGCTAATAACGCGCGACCACAGAGTACGACTACAGAGCAACGCTCAACCTCCCTCTGTCAATTTCAGACCAAAGAACAAGTGGCAGGGAAGTCACAAAGCGGACGTTATGTGCTTTTTTTTTTTTTTTTTTTTTTTTTTTTTTTTTGCTTAGGCTCCCTTGATAAAAGATAATAAAAATCTCACGAAATGAGGGTCAAACGACTTTTTCCTTCCTTCTCTCATCCACCCGCTCATGCGCGTTTTTTCGTCTTTTTTTATTCGCCTCTTTCTTTCGTTTTTGTTTAACATTCCGCTTCCTCATTGCCTCTTAATAACAATACCCCACTACCGCTTATACCCCATGGCAAACGGTGTCGACCACCGTCCTCCCCACGGCTCCCAATGGACCTGGGTCACAACAGCATCAAATCTACCAGTTCTCAAGCCACCCTCACCACAACGTTGCCACGACAGCCTATGGTGGGGCACAAAGAGATATTAGCACACCGCATTCAGGATGAAGTAGAGCTCCTCGCCAGTAGGCCGAGTAGATTGAGCGCACATGAATTTAAAAGCATCTTCAGCATTAAAGAAAGTGAGGCTGTACATATACTTTTTGTCGCTTTTGGTCGCGATTGAAAATGGTCCAGAGATAAAGCCCATTTTTGGTTGGCGTGTGTGAAGACGGTATGTGAGCACGACCCAACTAACAAAGAAAACGTTTTGCGACAAGTTTAATCTCAGTCAAGTACGAATTCAAGGGATTGATCAGATGTCTGAGCATCGGCTTCATTTAGGTGTACGGGGACGCCTGATTGCTTGGAGGCTGGAGAGCTAGAAAACAAAAAAGCAAACCAGGACCAATCATGATGGAAGGAGAGTAGTTGAAGACAGCAGGAGACTGTAAAGCCAATTGTCTCCTCCCCCCGGTAATTTCAGCCCAAACAAACAAAACAAAAGAGGGCATGGTCTGGGCACACGTAAAAAGGCCTATGTACTAAGCTCTCTTCCAGAGAAAAAAATAATACACTTTTTCGCAAGGAAGGGACGGTTCACCCTTTCGACTCTATCTTCCTTACTTCTTTTCCATCCTCCCTGCTTCCACCAACCTCACCTCTTTCTCTTTTTTCACTTGCTTTTTGCTCTTTTTTTTTCACGTACATCCCATTTCTTAATCCTCATTTACACTCTCATTCTCAGAATCAGCAACATCATTACCAACAACTTCACATAATGGGTGTCCTCCAACTCAACTGCTTAACAAGCGACCCGGACCAAACGACTTTTTACGGTCACGCATTTACAGAGGACTAAAGCTTTAGCCCACCCAAAAATGTTACTGTTCTCGTCAGGTCCAACGCCCACCCTACCTCCCCAAGTACAACCGACCTACGCTGGTCTATCGTCTCTATAGTCGAAAGGTAGAGGCTGCGAGGATACAGTGATAGCAACTATAGTCTCTCATTCACATGCGCCATCAGCTCTCAAGGCATCTTTACGATGTTTGGTCGGTCTGAGTCTGCTCCCATGTTTCCATATGCAGTTAGATACGACCCTTCAGGAAAATCGGACTCTACCACCTACGCTAAATGGTAGGGCTCCTGGATGGACATCATTATCGACCCTTTCTACAACCTGTCGGCTGGGTTTTCTACGCAAGCCTTAGGATATGTCAACAACGGTGCCACCAGTACGCTTGTGTATGCATTTCAGCCAGCAAGCAGCAAGGACATCTCCCTTGCGACTGTGAACGATGCCACCCAGACTCTTACCTCTGCGGCTGTGTGGGCTGCGGTAAAGAACGGGAATATCATCAAGCAGTATCTTGACTTTTGTTGTTGAACGGCACCCTAACTGCCCATGGCATCATCCCTCTAAACGGAACTGGCTTTGCTCCACGTTTATTTGTGATTAGGACAACATAGTGCAAGGAACGTATTTGTCAAAGATGACCATTGCCAATGATCGTCTTTACACTTTTGGCGCAGGATATTCCTCATTCACTACTCCTTATCTGACAGCCTTCCCTCTCACCATCATCGATTCCACTATGCCGGTCTACAAATCTTACAATACAATCGGGGCTGAATATTGCTACGAAACTCGATCGCCAATCATTTACTTTAATCGTGGTTCTTCGACCTTGCTTTGCGAACACGGCGTAAGAAACTTATCTTTGTTGTTCAAGTAACACAATGCTGCCACACGCCCCATTTCTCTGATGAACACTATTCGATTCTCCTTAGCATTGGCATCCCTTCTTTTAGCCGACCCGCCAGAATATGATGTTCCTGATCAAAGACCCCAACAATGCTGCAGGAGTGGGTGCACCTGGAAATTTTACCAATACGGTCAGCTTTGACAACATCGACTACTTTGTCCCTATCAGGGACGGAACCAGCGTGTCGTCGTCGTCAACGTTTGCGTTGTTTAGACAGGATGCGACGATGTATGTCTCTGGGAACGACAATGGACGTCGATACACCCAAACGGGCAGCAAGGTCACATTGACAGAGTCCGTAGGAATCAACCTAAGCCCTGGATCACAACCACCGGGGACATCAAACTCGGGATCGTCGAATTCGAGAGCGTTATCGGCACCTGTAGGAGCAATTATCGGGCTTATCATCGTATTGGGTCTTGTCATCGGGTGCACCGTTTGGTTGATCAAGAGAGACGACAACAGACGGAAGAAGAAGGTGATCTTAACAGGCGCATCGCCTCAGGAACCTAGGCATGCGCCCACACAGCATTTAGGAGAAAACGAGCGAGCTAATTATTGCAGCTCTGCAGGACAAAACCCTACAGCCACCACCTATCCCTCAGAACAAGTCGCATCCACAAGTATCCTTCCTATGGCACCGAACACATCTGCGCAACGTCAAACCTTTCAGGACCAGATGCAGGCATTACAGTTCTCATCCCATCCTCGTCCTAACTTTGTCACAACAGCAGCCTACATTGGAGAATCAGAGACGTCCTCCAACGCATCATCTGTACCTTATCTTGGATGGTCTGGAGCACCCCAAGCAGCATGGCAACCTACACCATTCATCCTGCCTACACGACCTGCCAACAGCACAAACGTATCAACGCCCAGCACAAGTCACGCCCCTGCTACGACGACCTTTGTTACTGCCGGTACTCAGTCATCTCAGGATCCGCAAGCGCGTTCTGTTGATGGTATCGTTGACTCAGGTGCAACCTCGTCTTCCGCCCAGTCGCTTCCACTATTGTCCTCACCTTCGATTCCGTACAACACCAGACCTAGTCCTGGAATCGAAACATGTCATACCCTAGTGGCACCACAAAACCACCCACAGGACTAGGAAGTGCGCGCAGTTGCAACAAACATTCGTTCGTAAGACAGAAATATAAATAGGCTGCGTTTGTTGTATTGTAATGTGCCACAGCTGGAGCCTTTTTTTTCCCTATTAATCTTTCCTTTCAAACGCAGCCAGGTACATCTTCAGGGGATGATCCATTCACATTTTATTAGTCCATCAGCAGACTGAACTTTGAAACGAAGATCAATCCTACTGGTAGAGCATCCAGGGCGAGAACTGTCGTGAAGACGATGAAGAAAACGCCAGTTGCAAAGGATACAATGGGTCATAAAATAACTGTGCACTTATTCACAGAAGGGTGTGCTGAGCAATACTAATTGGCCGTCCTATCCATCGGTTTTCAGCCCGGCCAAAAATCATACGTCGCTCCACTTGAAGTAGGCTCATTGTAGGAAAGGAAAGACCAGAGGGAAGAACGAGCGCCAGAACCTCGTCCACTTTTCCACCTTCCCTCAGCTTGCCTTTCTCCAAGTTCTCGCCCTTTTTTGCTCCATCCGCTCGCCATTCTCTCTATTCACAACCACACACATACACACACACACTCTCTCTCATTCGGGGGTCTCACCCAAGGCACATTACGACCGGCGGTACCACTACCACCTACATCACAGCGCAGTAGTCTTCGACCTCCTTTGCGTTACCACAGACCCGGACGCAACAACCTTTTTCGATTTCGCCTATACAGAGGACTCCAACTCAACTCTTATCCAGCCCCAATACGCCATCTTGGTCAAGTCTAATGTCCACCCATCTTCCCCCAGATGACCTCGCCTGGTCTGTCGTTTCCCAATTCGATGGTTCAAGACGGAACGGATACCCTGGTTCGGCTAATGGTGTCGATACTCCTTGCGCGATGAGCGCACAAAGTGTCTTTACGATGATTGGTCGCTATACATCCACATCCTCCTCTGTCGGCACTAAGATCTCTTTCGGATGTTGAACCGTGGCGCATAGACGAACATCACTGTCACCAATGGAGTCAATTGGTCGGGACCCTCCAACAGATATGCTCTAGGGTATTTCAATAGAGACGACAAACACCCTCACATTTGCTGGCGTTTGGACAGTGGCAAGTCATGATGTGTCCAGTAGTCGGTACGATTGTAATTACTCTTGGTCGCATCACTTCCATTTATTCCTTTGCCTTTTCTAACAGCTGACTTATAGTATCTTCTTGTAATAGAACCCCGCCGTCCAAGGATCAGTGAAGGCAATGACAATCGCCAACAACCATATTTACGCCTACGGTGCAGGCAGTTCCATAGCGAATCAGTTCATTTTTCCTGCTTCCCTCTCATCCTCATCGATCATACCACCACACCCGTTACTCAATCCTCCAACGTGGCTGAAGAGAACAAGTGCCTTCTATCCCTGAAGCCCGTCGTTTACTTTAAATGCGATGCCCTCACTCTCCTCTGTGGATAAACTGTATGTGATCCCCCTTTTTTTCTTTGTTGCGCTGGTAGAAATTGCTCTCTGAATTTTACAACGCTAACTTTTTTCTCGCTTCTTTCCTCATTTTAGGGAGAGAGCTTAGACTGGATGTACACCTTCAAAGAACCCAACACTGCTCCCAGAGCACGCTTACTCGTATCCGGAACCTTCAACACTCTGCCTGAAGGTATAGAATACTTTGTGCCGATAGGCGACGGCGGGAACGGCACTTCATTCTTTGTCTTGTTCAAAAGAAAAACAATCCAAGGAAACATGCATGCACACTTGAGTTCAGGGGGGGAGCCTGGAACGTACAAACGCTCTAATATCAGTTTTCTATCCCCGAACCTATGGGTATGAAGTCAAGGCAGGTGTCGAAGGGCATGCCGAGGGGAACTTTGGTGGCAATCATTATGGGTCCTATTGTAGGATTGCTAGTGCTGGGAGTTGACTTATAAGATCTGGAAGCACATGACGGTTAAGAAAAGGAATAAGCAGGCGGTGGGAATCGAAATGTACTAGAATAGGCTCTCTCCCTTTAGAGATAGACGCTCGCCTAATGGAGCTTTATCCCAAGTCATCTGCAACTACCTGCCACAAAATGCAACCTTGGTTTCCGAGTCCGAGTTTGATCGTATATTTCCGGCTTCAAGTAGATCCATTCCTGAGCCTATCCAACCCCCAAAACCCCCAAAACTCTTAGCATCTTCGAAAGGATCTGCTCCCAAACCCTCTCAAGCCTCTCAAGCCTCCTCAGCTTCGAAAGGATCTGTTCCCCGGCCCTCCCAAACCTCCCAACTCTTTTCGGTTTCGAAACGATCTATTCCCAAGCCTTCTCAAGCCTCCCACCCGTATTTGGCTTCGAATGGGACTTTGCCTAAACATGCCGAGCCCCTTAGTAAACTCGAGAAAAGATCTCGGTGGACGCTCGACGAAGGCTCCGAACATTGGGTTTGGCCAAGTAAAACAGAAATTACCTATGGTATCGCCTTTGAAGACCGTCTCAAGTCTAAAAGTAACGATATACACGCCGCAGTCTTTGACGGTATTGAATACTGGAAGGATCAGTGCGGATACCAGGTCGAGGTTTTTTTTGACAACTGGAAACACACCAACGCGCAGGAGGCGAATATTTGGTTCTATTTTGTGGATGGTGTAGTATGCGATCAGCCAGCTACATTTACCTGCGCCTTTTTCCCACAGAAGTATCCCCATAGAAGAACGACTGTCTTTGTCAACTATCGAAAGTTGGCAGGGAGGGGTGACAGAGCCACTTCAATGATCATGGCACATGAGATCGGACATGTACTCGGACTCGCACATGGAAATGTCGAAAAAGATCCAAATGGCAACTCGTTAAAACTATGGAAGGTTTCGACCTACGACAAAGACTCCATCATGCATACTTACTTCGATCCCGCCAAAAAACTGACCCACGCCGATTGTCATACTCTGAGTTTCCATAACAAAAACTTCAAAGAGATAAAATGTGGTTTCGTTGGAGAGGAAGAAGAGAGATGCAAGAATGTGCAGAGGACGGTCCTTAAACTAAAGGACGTGGTGCTGAATAAGAAGGAAGTCCTAGTCGATACCAGGAATGGCAGGGGCGAGCTCATGGAGGATGTAGCCGATTATACATGCTTAGGAAGCGCTAAGTCAAAGTACATCCTAAACGACCCATACATCCAAGACAACTTCGGCTTTTTCCAACCTGGAGTCGTTCTTACCCAGTGTCTTGGAGTACGTTTGTCTTCCGATCCTGATCACATTTATGTCTTGCAGAGCGATGGAAACTTTGTCTCGTACAATTCCAAAACCGGAAAAGCCGTTTGGTCGACACAATCTCAAGGCCGTGGTACTAAAGGCGATTACAGCATCTTCTTTCAGACAGACGGCGATCTTATTATCTACGACATTAACGGTGTAGCCACATGGTCTTCCGCATCGCACTTTGGATCTCCTGATGCCTTTAGGCTTAAGGTCGCTAGCTGGCAATTTCGTGATGGCCACATGTATTTATCCGATTCGGCTGGGCGTGCTGTTTGGGGTATTTATCCTGCTTTCGCCCATCAGGACGTGCCTATTCAGCAAAAGGACCGTGATGGTGGGGCGTCAGGCTATTGTCTGGATGCTGGCACCACCGATAACTCTCAAACATACCTCAATGTATGCAATGGCAGAGACAATCAGCCCTGGAACATTTTTACAGACGGCACCATCCGCAGCAAGTGTACAGGAAAATGTCTCTTTGCTCTGTACAACGGAAATGAGGCCCAAGTTAATATGAATCCCTGCTTTCATTACGGTAATGCCAAACTCGATGCCAGACTCTATCAATGGCAGGTCCGTGGTGATGGAACCATCGTGAATCGCGCTATAAATAGGTGCTTAGACAATAGGAGTCAGCAATTGAAGGTTTACAACCCGATTCAAATCTACGAATGCTTTGAAGTATGGTCGGAGAAGTGGTGGATTGGTGGGATCCCATAAAGGGCCTTACAAGCAGATATCAATATACTTTGAGCTACGAAGACGACGAAGGAAGTCTTACGTACATTATCCGAGCAGACGAGCCATGCTGTGCCCTCCCAACTCCCCCTTTAGCTTAGCTTAGTTTTTCTTTTTCTTTCTTTCTTTCTTTCTTTCTTTCTTTCTTTCTTTCTTTCCTTTCGTGCTCGGTCAGAAAGATGGTGTTCAGAGATCGAGCAGGTTCATTTTTATTTTCCTTAGTTTAGTTTCTCGAATGCAACCAATGAAGATTGATTACACAGACATGGCTCGTCTTCCCTAGCTGGACAATAGAATAAATCCATCACCAGTTCCAATACAGTGCATGTTCCCCTTTACCGTCAAATGATTTACGCTATTCACTATTTTTTTTTTCATAGCTCTGGAGTATGATAGGAAAGGTATTTTTAGCTGAGTAACGAAGAAAGAGGGCACAAAGGCTTGCTAATAAATGCTAGATAGCAAAGGCGTAGAGCAAATAAAAGATAAACCTGACTATTGATATGGTTGATACTCACACCCACAGATTTAAAGAGTATGTAATAGAAAAGGGGGAAGCCTCGGGCCCCAACATTCATCCTTGGAAGGGCGCAGATTGTTGCAATTGGTGAAGCACATGGAAGTCATGCAAAAAAAAAAGATATAACCAAACAAAAAGAAATAGTGGCGAAAAAACAAAAATTCTCAATCTTGCTGATTGCACTGCCCCATGTATATACTGAGAGATTAGGCGCAAATTAGCGCTGTGTGTGCACAGTCCTATACTACGATTCAGTACCAGGGCCTCATAGCTCACTTTTATTTCCTTTTGTGATTTCAGAGATTGCGTTGACCAAAGCCCCTCCTCTCCATCATCATAAACCCGTTAGAAAAAAACACCAAAAACAAAGATACAAATGCACTGTAACTTGGATTTCCTAAGCCTGCACCCGTTTGTTGCGCTAAGAATGTGTGCGAGGCTTGGGGATGGCATTGTCTAATATATATTTGTTTTGCGCCTCGTCTCATAGGGACTCCTGAATCTAAATGTTTGTGAGCCATGCGAGGAGGGCTGAGAGAATACGCACACCCCAGCATCCCGGAATAGGCTTGACTCAGAGCAACCGAGTGAAAAAAAAAACGACACGCATGACAGCAGGGATAGTTATTGGTGAACCATGGCAAAAATCAGAGTCGTTCATGCGCGTGTACCTTCTCATTTCTGCATGACCGCGCCAAATTCATCGCTATGACAGCAAAAAAAAATATGCACTACGCGACCACACCATAAAGGTCAGGAAGGGTAGAGGGGAGGACATGGAGTCCTTCCTAACAGAAAAAAATATCTATAGAAGCAACGTCAATTGGGCAGCATTATGTTGCGGAGCAAGAGGGAGGCTCTGGCGCTTGGTTAGTTGATTGCATTTGCTGGCCCACATCTTTACACATCACGCACCATCGACAATCGCAAAGAAGAATTGTCTTGTAAGTAGCTTAAGAAATAAGCGATGGATTATTCACGACACCCTCAGCCCTCCGAAGAAACCCCCCATGGAACCACATGTCATGTTAACCAATTTCTAGTGTTGCATCATGCCTGCAATTCATGCATGGCAGCGGTCGATTACTGTGGTAAATAATCAATCACATTATTTCGTGCGAATAAGAAAACATTGCCGGTTACTTTCTTACCACGCAATGAGTTTATCAGGGGTGTGAATCATCCAGATGCCAAGCCCAATCACTCGAAATTGTAGGTAAGTGCAAATCTGGGTCATGGTGCGCTTAAGCGATGGGATATTAAATCTTAGGCTAAGGTTAAGATCTTGAAAATGCGCCCTGTTTCTTCATTTCTTCTGCCAATGTTTGATCAAGCTCCCGAATGTAGGCGTTTTAATCCTCTTTACAGGACAGCGGGTACTTTTTACAAGACATGCGGCGCGGTACCGATGCAAATCCGATCGCTAAATGTCGCATCCTTGCTGGGGGGAATTTGTGTTATAAGTGCAGGAAAAGTGGGTCTCGTCCCACTGTTCGCCTTTTGACATGGAATTTCACAAAAACGTAGGTATTTTTTTTTTTTTTTGCTTTGCATTCTGAAGGTGCCAAAAGGAGTTCAAATTGACTTGATCGAATCCGGGAAGAGTTCCTATCATAGACAAAAGTGACCACCATATCGGCTTTACCCCGTCTTCAATCTTCATCACACGTCACCAAAACACAGCCGCATCACCTACACACATACGCAAAAAGACACACAGGTACAGACACAGTAAGAACATCGTTAGCAACTTTCCTTGTCACAAATATCCAAGCACACCTAGTCCGCAAAAAAACCCACACTAAAGGTGTTCATTTTTCGTATTACTATTAGATAGCCATCGTCGTCGCAATCCTCGCTCTTGTCATGAACCAGTGCGCCGAAGCCGCGAATCCCCCCTTCCCCCCTCCGCCTCTTGGTACTAGTGTAACTACGACCAGACAAAGGTTAAGAAGGCATGCAGCGTCATTGGCGGTAGTTACGGTGGTGACTCCTGCGGTTTGCACTAGATCGGAAAGTACAATGCTTTCCTCATGGGTAATTCCAACCAGAGCGACATTTACCAGCATTGGGACTAGAAAATGCTACGATTTGCACTAGGTTTGTTTAAAAAACAAGGGCGCAGATGACAACTGACTGAACATTAAAACAGCCTCAAACAAGACCTTCTAGCCCATCGGCGGACATGACTCAGATCAGATCCCCTTTACAATCGCTATTTGGGGAACCACCTTCAACAGTATCGATTTGGCAGGTCTCTACCCAGGAAATGTTTTTAGCGGAGGGCTCATATGTCGACAATGGGGAGAATATAGCAGGCGCAACGGCAGCTCTTCATATTTATCATCAGTTGCGGGCACGGAATTTGAGTTGAAGATCGGATTCAGGATTGTGGGTTCGTTGGCTTTGATTAGCGGGATTGTGACCTTGTATATCCGCGATTCAAGGGAACGAAAGCTTAGTGTCAAGAAGCCCTTGAGAAAGACTGACGATTACCATTCGTCGATCGAGATATGTGATGCGCTGGGGGATCCTGCGGGTGCACCTATCAGTGAACGAGACCACACGACGCCTATCATTATTTAGGGATCATAACGATCGACAGCTTTAAGGTCTTTTTTCTCACCCTCGACCCACCGTTGCCACCACCGCCAGAGGGCCGGTGTAAAAAGAACTCTTTTCCTAAAATTAAAAAAAATGTATCATGGAAACTCTTGTACTACTTCAAAGTCTTGGCATGAATATGTGAAGGTGGATGTCATACATCCCATTCGTTGAGCAACTGACATGTCCTCTCCTAGTGTATGCACGCCCATATGCAAACAAACAGACGGGTAACAAACAAAAAGGAATAGTTGCCCTTGCCTATTCCATCATGCAACAGCCCCAGCCAAAGAATACGAAATTAGGTTCCTGGTCTTTTGTTTTACTCGAGAGCGTAAAAGAAAAAAGGAGCCAGGAATGAGACCATTGGTGAGTTGATGAAAAAAAGAGCCTAGCTCACTTGGGGTACAAAATCGAAAAAAGAAGAAAAATGGCCACGTCAAACTTTAAAAGGTGTCCAGGAGGGTGATGGAGTGCCTGATTGTATTTGGCTCCTGCTCGGATACACCAACATCAATGACCAGTGGCGTGTGTGGTTTTGATAGTCGATGGATAAAGAGTGGGCAAAAAGGGGAAAGGAGGCAGTTTTTCATTCTCCTTTTTCTTCCTTCACTACTTTCTCCCATCCCACACACGACCCCATTTTCTCATTGGAAGCCCATCCCACGGACAAGGATAAGGGCAAACACGCGGAGGCAGCCTCAACAACGAACAAGATCAGATAGCAAACGAACCAGTCCAGCCATGAGTTCGGTCGCGATTGCATGTCTGACCTCAGACCCAGGATTTACAACCCTCTATGGACTCACTTACAAGCCCACGCTGTCAATGATCGCAGGCCAGATAACTCTCTTCAAGTCCCGACCTAACCCTTCGTCCACCAACGATATGGACTGGACTATTATCTCCACTGAGTCTATCCTCAAAGGCGGTTTCCTGACCCACAAATACACCAGCATGTCCTGTGCGATCAACAGCGCAGGTGTCTTCACCGCTATTGGATACTACAGCAACAACAAGACGACCACCCAGGGGATGATGATTGACCCTACACCAGGGATGGCGTCACTCGAGGGCGTCCGGTTCGTCCCAACGAAACTTCAACAGCCACCATCACCTGAAGGGAATAATAGCGGAGTCTTGGGAGAATGGATTCCAATCGACATCGAACCCAATTACAATCGGACTGTTGCACCGGATTACAAGGACCAGAAGCTGTTTTATATCAAGGATAATGGTGTTGGTGTAGAGAGGCTGGTGCACGCTTACATCGACACCAATGCGACTATCAGGATCGGAAGAGTTGATGGGGCCCCGCTTACACCCACACTTAACTACACCACATCTTTCCAGGTAACGAAGACAGCAAAAAAAAAAAGCGACAGCACTTGCTTTTCATGGTTATTCTGTACCTCTACTTTTGGGAGGTACATTTTGTTTCCCGTTGGCTGTTGAAAACTAAAAAGCTAAATTAATTTTTACCTTCCTTCTCTCCAACCCTGGTGAATAGAATGACACCCTCGTGTTCGGTAATGCAACAAACATCGCAGGAGGGGACAACGAGCTGTTCGTCTACTCGTCAGGAAGCAGGCCAAGCTTGAGTGCAATCACACTCACCAACAACAACAACAGCAACAGCACAGTAGTAGGAGCAGGAACATTACCAACCATCAGGAAGTTCCCCGCCATCGAGACAGCCATTTGTCAAAACGCCACCAAAATACTGTCGACAACATGGAGGTCGTCATACCACCTCCTTTGTTCCAAAACACCTATTGTAAGTGACAATTATACCATAACAGAGCCGATGTTATTGACAAGCACAAGCACTTACTTTCTAATTATTACGGTGAACATGTGCTAACGTGAGCCATATCTCTTTACATACATCGAAAAAGGCCCAAGGATCGAACTACGGATTGTTAGTGAGCATCGAAAACACACTCATCGTGGATTCGATAAGACTTATTCCCATCATTGATGACTACTCCATGTACCCACTCCTGGACAACTTTGTATCAATCCAATCTGACAACCCTACCCAGCCACAACCCTTAGCGGTACTCATGACGAACGACACCTTTGGCACCGTCAACTTGGGATCCACGTCTCCTGGAAGTATTCATTTCGGGGGCAGCTTTTTTGTCAGAAACAACGAGACAAGGAGTAGTAGAGACCAAAAGGAAACTAATCCAGCTCTAGTCGCCACCACATGCGCTGCAGCGCTTCTGGCGCTGTTCTTTGGGTTGTACATGGTCCGGAGAGTGCGTCGATTTTGGAAACAACAGCTTGCTCTTAAGAATGAATGCAACAGTAACCTTGCAGCGATGGATCGTGAAGGCAGGGCAATAGCGTCGTCATCTGCACCACCTCTTCATCTTTCGGAATACCCTCCTCTTTATGAAAGTATTCAGCCGACTGGGCTTACAACCCATCAACGACCTTCTGTTATTACTACCCTTAGAGCTTCGACCCCATAGTTTGTGTCCTAGCTTTATACCCCAATTGTTCTTCCATATATAAAGTGAATATGTGTTTTTTTATCCTAAGGTGAGTTTTCCCTCACTTTTTGCTTGCTATCTGTAGTCCATGATTAATCGAGAGAAAGAGATACTTCCATCTATGTGCTGCCTCGTTTTGCCCTTGCACCATGGTACATTTCTGATAAAAAAAAATAAATGAGCGCTAGGAATCACACCGCCTGTGTCCACCTATTGTATAAATGAGAACCTAAGACAGGGTGTTTTTATTGCTGGTCTATCATTCTTTTCCCCCCTTTATCATCATCGTTTTGTTTTTTGTCCTAAGTTTTCTACTTTGTAAGGTATAGACACAATGTCTCAAAGGGATCAGTTTTGAGAGAGGGGATGCAAACAAGTAAAGGATCGACCTGTTGCTGAAAGTACTTCTTTCTTTAGCGAAAAGGGTGTTTTTAGGTGTAACGAGCCCAAACTACTACAGCCTCATTTTTCTTCAAATTCATCAACCTTCCTTGTTTCTCTCTTCTCTCATCCTGCATTCTCTCTCCTTTCTTTCCTTTTCTGCGTGGTGTATGAAATGGGCTTCAATTTGACTGCACTTTATTCGGAGCAACCAACTCTTCCCTCTCTTGGTATCATGATGGTGTAAGTGGCCCCAAGACGCTTATTTTAATCGCACTCCATCTCAGCACTTCTGCATGGAACCATGATAGCAATCAACATTCTCTTGTTTACATCTTCGGCTGATCATGCATCTACGTGTGAACTCCACCCCCCGTCGCCCACTCTTAGCATTACTCTAGCCTTTGTGCATCTCCTCGCCTAGCCAGATGAGCGGTCTGCGAGACCCGTAATGCTGCAGATGATTTTTTTTGTAAAAAAAAAAAAAAAAAAAAAAGGCCGGCAGAGAGGCAAGCAACCCATTCCCCTGGTTTGAATTTATTGCGTGTTCAAGACGAGTTTGATTCGACCGTTCCAGGCATCCCTTTCACTCCACATCTTATCTTAGTCCTATTGTTTTCTCGCGTTTCCATTGGACCCAAGTGCCCGTAGGACGATGTGTCATTGACTACCAAAGAACGAGGGCGAAGACATGCAGTATTTACCCAGAACTACTTCGTCGCCAGCAGGCAGGAAAAAAACCAATTGTTGTCCAACATTTTACTTCTCTATTTCCTTTTTTTCGTTTCAAAGCGCATAATAAAAAACAAAACGATCTTGGATGCTGTATGTGAATAGCATGTGGAGCGGAAGTGTAGCAGCTGAATGCTGATTGGTTTTGTTAACAAATAAAGCATACTGTGATGATCCTTATGTGTGTGTAAATAAGAAACAGAGTTAAGTCTTATTTCACACGTTCCAAGGTCAACTCGCGTTTTCGCCTTTCCTTTCTTCCATCTTTCCTTTTTCAACCCACTACGTCCTCAGCAGTCAAGTCGACACCCTCAGCCCTAGCATCGCTCAAAGTGGACTATTTCTTGTTCTCCTAGAAGCGGAGAGGGATATAGGAGGCACGCACACCCAGTAGGGACGGGGCCAGGACACGGTGGCAGGACCGGCTACAACTATGTCGTCAACACACAAACCTCGTACTGACAGCAGTTACAGCAAGGCTGTGTCCGATTCGTTGACTTCTTCTCCTCTGACAGCCGCATCATCTTCGATCATCAGAGCCAAGAAAAAAAAAGGGGGGGGGACGCACCCGCAGCTATGCCTCGGCCCCCGGCTCGTCTCTCATGCCGTGAAGATGTTCCATTCTTTTTCGTCCATCTCTATTTATCGCCTTTCTTTCCTCATAACGGCCTTTCTTTTCTCGATTTCCATCCCATCCTTAACACTGCTGTGCTTTCCATGTGTGATGACCTGGACACGGCTGTTTCTGAAGCGGCATCCAGTTTCGCACTCAAGATCCATAGAGGGTTTGTTGGGGTAAAGGCATTCCGTATGGATTTTCCCCAGAAAAGACATTTCGCGTTTAAGGCAGGGTTTAGGGCGCTTCGGTTGACCAGGTAGGTCAAGATCAATGCATTTACTGTCTTCAAGAGTAGCTGAAAATGGTAGCGAGGGAGGCTGGAGCGGATCATCAGTAACCGCCTTTTTTTTGCTTGTTTGCAGGCCTGAGTCTTTGGCCAAGAAATAATCGCACGAGTCAAGTCCTATACATCCATCCTTCGTATCAGTTCTGGCAGATGTAGCGAAAATAAAAGCATTTGAAAGTATGACATCTGTTGCAACTGTATCTGTCAATTCTAATAAGGTATACTTGATCCTACTCTGGCAAGGCTTCTTTGCACTGCCCAATCTTTCATTCACATCAATACAGAAAGGAAGCAACTAAATTAAGAATTTTACACAGTGAGCTAATTTGTTGTAGTTACAAGAACACTAGATGAATTGCCCCTATGACATGCAGCTGCAATTGAGTTTCGTTAACGGTTCTGTTGTTATGGTTATTGTCGTTGTTGCCTAGTCGTTGCCGCAATGTAATTGTTTATTTTATCGATTGTGTTCAACTTTGTAACATAGTTTTCCGACGCTCAACAAACAATGAGTTAAATGGTGTTGAAGAGTGATTCATCGAGTAAGTTCGAGGTCCCATTCGCCTGCCCTGTTGGCTTCACTGACTGAGCCCAGCTCCATCATGTAATTAATCAAATGGGTAGGGCTGGCTGGTGGCTGGTGGCTGCAGTCCCTATCGTTTCCTCTCCCTCTCTTATTCTCTCTGCCTCTTCCCTCCCTCTCTTTCTTTATCTCTTCTCTTTCTTCTCCCTGACCGCCTTCTCTCTTCCTGTCTCCATCTCATTCCTTTTCTCGGAATCAAACTTTTTTTCGGAATCAAACCTCTTCTTCGGTATTCCTCTTTCCCTCATCACTCATTCCGAAATCAAATAGCTCATTCGGGAACAAACAGACCACCACAACCCATCTCCAAGTCATCACAAATCCACTTCAAAAAAACTATGGCGGAGAAAAAGACGAGCCCCACGGTCCTTATTGTCGGTGCTGGCACAGGCGGTCTCATGCTCGCTCTCCTTTGCGAGAAGGGCAATATCCCCTACCAGGTAACAAAATCAACAGAGTTTCTCGAGCACAAGGCATGACCATTTGGTCATTGTTAAGGGCATAACGTTTTCTCCAAGCGAGCAAAACCAAAGCCTGACCTCCAACATATTTTTTTTTGTCTCATGGCAGGTATTCGAAAAATCCAGGTCGCTGCGTCCACTCGGGTCAGCAATTGCACTGAATAAGATCAACCATTTATTCGAGCAGGTAGGGATCATGGAGGAAGTCGAGGCTTGCAGCAAGTCGTTCGGAGGTCTGCATCTGTTGGACCAGGATTTGTATTGTCAAGGATCGTTTTACGCTCGCGCCCCTGGCGTTTCGAACAAGGAAACGTAGGTTTTAGAGGCGGTAAATTTACCGTTAAGATTTTCCCACAGGCACGCACACACAGAGTGAGCAATGCAAACAGACAAAAAAAAAGATGGGCTGATGTGGTCAATGGTCTAATTGCGCTTGTGGTCCCCTCCTTCTATTATATTTCCCTATCTTATCAACCTAGGTACGGATACACATCACCTGTAATGGCTAGACCCGACTTGATCAGGATCCTCGCCTCAAGGATCCCAGCAGAAAAGCTCCACTACAACAAACGAGTCATCTCCACCCAACAGGACGACACCAAGGTCACAATTACCTGTGCAGACAACACCACCTATTCGGGAACCATCTTAGTCGGAACTGACGGAGCATACAGCTCAATCCGTCAAAACATGTTCAAGGAACTCGACGCCAAGGGATTGATGCACACTAGCGACGCCGAGCCCATGCGGAGTGACTATGACTGTGTTGTCGGAGTGACAGGTCCCATGGATACAAAGGTGTACCCGCTCTTGAAGGAGGAGCTCTGTGAATTCAAAATTGTTATGGGAAAGACTCTCCCTATGACTGTAAGTCGTTTCTTCTGTTTTGTTGGTTTCAGTATTACTGTTGTCTGTTGTTGTTGGTGGTACATATTCCAGGTTGGGTACTACCATTGCCAATACAAGATGAAAAGTACATACATGACTGACAGCGAAATATTTTCCTGGGCCTTCTTTCCCCTTCTCTAAACATGGTAGTGGTGGTTCATGCCATTGGTGGATCCTGAACTGGGTCCACGAATTGGATGGATGATCACCAAGGACAACATTGCTTGGGACAAAATGAACAAAGGAAGCAGCGTCAGGAACGACAGCAGCACCCAGGGTTCCTCATCGGACTGGAGCGCCAATGCTGCCAAGGAGATGTGTGATCTGGTCAAGGATATGCCCTGCCCGCTGGGAGGTGTTGTTGGGGACATTATCGACAAGACACCCAAGGAGCAGATCACCAAAGTCGTCCTCGAGGACAAGGTATTCCACACTTTGATTTGTTTGGGGGATCAGCACTTGTCAGTTCTTGTTGCAACGCGTCTTTTACTAAACGTCCATTACTTTGTTTCGCGATTCTCTAGTTCTACCAAAACTGGTACCACGGAAGGACCGTTCTGCTCGGAGACGGTAACATGCTTGTTTTTTGTTGTTCATATATCATGACTTGTACCAAACGATCACCAGTCTCACTAACCTTCTCACCCTCTCTCTCTGTCTCCAATGACCAATGTGCCTTTCCTAGCTTGTCACAAGGTAAACAAAACGACCTCTTTTGCATGTCTCAACATAACTTTACGACCTTTTTACGGACTAACCTCGTGCACACCTTTGCGCCATTGAAATATAGATGCTGCCTTTCGGAGGTATGGGTGCTTCAATGGCAATCATGTCTGCAGTAGCATTGGCCAACATTCTCTACGAGGACATGCCTACTACCCAGGAAGAGGTTACCAAGGCGTTTAAGGAGTACTACGATGAGCGCAGCGGATGGGGACGGCAATCGGTCGACGGATCCAGAAAGACCGGATACTTAATGCACAAGCAGGTATGTGTTCGCCGAATTGATGTATGGGTGTCGTTCCTCTTTAGTTTTCATGCTCATCGAAGATGCTTTATTGACACAACCTTGCTGCCTATTTGTTTAGGGCTTTGTGGGCAACATGATTCGCCGTATTGGATTGAACTGGATCCCCACTTGGCTTATTAAGAAGGGATCTGATGCCTACAACGAGTACCGACCCCATATTGTGTTCTTGCCCTTTACGACATTCACGGGCACGTACCAATCAGGACGAACCAACACGCCTTCGAAGAGGTGGCTCGCTACTCTGAATCAAACTACCGCCACCGCCATCTAGAGTCAGGCAGTTTCCCAAATAGAAATAAATTTCATAGATTTTCCCGCTGCAAGTCGTATGTGGCTTGGGTTGAGGTGGTTCCAGGAATTGGTAAAGGACAGGACACACTCCTATCTTGTTTGCCACCATACCTCTTCCTCTTTCGTCTCCACAGGAATCAACATTACAGGAACACTACCCAGCATGGCCGCAAATCGAGAGAGACGCGCGAACGCGGGAAACCGGTATGACGATTGGACATGTAGCAACAACTTCGCAGGCATGCAATACTCAGGCGACACTGTCTTGATTTACACAATCTCGCTAAGATCAGCATTCTAACAGGCGCCTGTTTTCTTGTTAACTTTTCAACTCGAACATGAACTTTTCGTGACATTATCAAAAGCCTTCAAGCACTGTTGAATCAGGAGGAGGACATGGAGGAGCTGTTCGATGATGAGGGTGTTGATGAGGAGTTTGAGATTGAAGGCAAAGGTAATGCAGCGTCCAATGCCATACCCCTGTTTCTGTTCCTATTGCACAATGGCTCTGCTAGCTCTAAGCCTGTACAGTTACAGTTGCTCAACAGCGAACTTTTGTTTATTGTTCCATAACATAGAGGAAGATGATATTGTAGATTCCGACTTTGACCAGTCGAGCGCGGACGAGGAGCCAGTTGAGGATGAGGAGAGCAACTTGAACGAGGACCAAGAGGAGGCTAAAGTGCGGAGGAAACAGCAAGCAATGCTCACTCATCTCAAAACAGGAAAGTCTTCCTTTACAGTACCTACCGCAGGATCTGCAGCAGCCACAGGACGTACAAAATCGGCACGACAAGCTGCAGCTGCTGGAGCAACGACTACCAAGAAGAAGATTACGTCAACAACCACGACGACTTCTTCGAGAAGGGCAGCAAGTTCCTCGTCGACAGCAACCACTTCTGCAGCAGCGTCACCAGGACCCTCTTCCTCAGCAGCAGCCATGGTTAAGATCCCGGCCGAGATTCGTAAATCGTCACGTCGCACTACGGTCCTCAACAATCAGGAGACGGAACTCAAGTTACTGGAGTACGAGACTAGAAAGGCAATGCAGCCCAAGCGAGAGAAGGTTGTTGTTCACAAGATGACGCAGGAAGAGCTTTTGGAGGAGGCCAAGAAGACTGAAGAGATCAACCTGGCTTCTCTACAGGCTTTTAAGGCGATGGAAATGGAAAAAAAGAAGGTTATCAAGAAGAAGGAGGTGGTGATGGGACCCTTTGTGCGATACCATTCGTTTGCGGAATGGATTGGACATGGACCGTTGATCCAGGCACTGGCTGATACTGGGACTGCAACACCTGGAGGGACTCGACCACCGACGCGTGCGGGATCCAGAGCAGGGAGCAGAGCGGGATCCAGGGCAGGAAGTGCTGCACCAGAGATTATTCCTACTCAGTATGGTCAGTCCGGAGTGAGTGGCGGGGTCCCTGCCCAGAGTCTTGCGCAGTCGCTGGCTCAATCATTATTGCAACAGCAGCAACTTCAACGTCAGCAGGATCAGACGCTACGATCGGTGTCGATGTCTAGGGATTCGAGCCCGGCGCTTCAGGAAGGCCGACAGTTCAAGGTTGATTTCAACGGCGTCGATAGTGGATCAATTTCTAGAACACCAGCGTCACCTATGAGTATAGATATAGGGAGCCAAAACGGCGACGTTGAGATGACTACTGCAGGAAGAGGAGGAGGAGCAGTGGGGGATGCAGAGCCCGCAAATCGCAAGGGTGGAGCAGGAGAAATACCCAGCGGAGCGCTGACGCCAGCGCACTATGCGACCATGAACATGTCAACGGGATCGATTGCGCGGAAACGAAAGAGATTGCATCCTACGCAAATGTGTGGACGAAACTGGATAACATTTATGGACTTTGATGACGAGGATTCGCCCATCAGCGAATGGTCCTTTGAAGAGAACTGTAAGTATTCTTGGTTTGATAACGAAAGCGCGCAAGTTACGAGGAGTATGCACGAGTGAAACTTGATCCCCGATTAACTGTTCTTTATCTTCCTATCTTATATCTGCTAATTTCGTCGCCAACTTTCTCCTATGGCAGATCCGGAACACAAACCGACGTGCCCGATAACAGGATTACCAGCAAAGTACAAGGACCCGAAGAGCGGAATCCCATATGCTAATAAGGAGGCATACAAGATACTCCAGAATGTGATCCGTCATGGCTACGTCTGGTCCAACGGCTTGAATGCTTACTGCCATGACGTGGCCCAGCCACTGCCGAAGGGCGTTCCCGCGGGGATGGCGGAGGCTCTGATGGGAGGACAGCAGGTTGGAGACGGGATTGTGCTGAAGGATGGGGACTTGGTCTCGGCGGGGATCCCGGGCGGCGGGGGTGGAGGGTATACCTATCGTCGGCGTCAGCAGTAGTAATCCGAAGGAAGGCAACAGTGATGGTGGTGGCTCCTTTTTCTCCCGGATTTTGTACAATACTTTTCATTATTTTTTTCTTCCATTTCATCCTCATTGGCGAACGAGGTGGCGTTGTACTTTTAGCAGACTACGTACGAGCAAGCACGGCAAGATGAATATAATTTTTATTCTTTGTTGCTCTTCACTATTTTGATTTCTGTTTTTTTGTGTAGCTTGATGTGGATGAAAACCTAGGGCTTCGAACAAAGAAAAAAAGGGGAGAAGAGAGGGGCTGTCGGATTAAGAATTTTTTGGTGGTGAACGAAGAGCAAAGTATGCGAATGACGACGAGTAACCAGCAGTCTGGGTTGTTTTTGAGGTATGTAGTCCTTTGGTTGTTGTTCATTGTGAATGATCTTGCTTACATTGTTTTCCTGCCGTTGTGCGTTTGTTGTTCTTTGGAGAAGGATGTTGAGTAGTAAGATAGAGCTTAAGAGGGGATGACGTTGGTGGAGTTATTTTCAAACGACGCGTAGAAGATACTACTGGCGAGGAAGAAGGAAAGAAAGGAGAAGTGCCCAGAAGAGTGGGGTAATCATTATACTTGGCACAGGTGCTTTGTGATGACCAGGCTCAAAAGGACTAAGGGCTACTTGACTGTAGTTGTTGTTGTTGTCTGTTCATTTAGATATCGAAGATCGACTCTGTTGGCGTGGACTGGGATATGTCTCATTCAGGAGGGTAAATTGTCTCAGTCCTCAGTCACCAGCCAACTTTTTTTTCTCTCCACTCTCTTTCTTACCTGGTCGTTTTTGCTTCTCCATCTTCTTCCGTTGGACCTATTCACTATTCCCTTACCCCATATCCCTCTCTGCCCTTTTCCATTCTCTTTCTCTCTCATATTACCCAGTTCCACTCCATTTCACTACTCACCAGTTTCCCCTCCTTCCACCATTCACTCACTCTTCCTCTCTCTCACTCACGTTATCTCTCTCCCCACTTCTTTACAACCAGCAAACTTTTACAAGAATCAACAATCACTGGATATAACACGACACAATGGGTATTTTCGACAAGTTCTTTGGGTTTATTAATCCAAAAACGTTTGCGCCCATCCTTGCGGGATGCTACGCCGTCATCGGGCTTGTCTTCATGATTCTCTCCTTTGGGCGCTGTAAGCCTTATTTATTTTTCTTCTTTCTCGCACGCAGAGAGAGGCTCAGGGTTTTGATTTTATCATGGGCGACGATAAAAGGAGGGCGTGCATGGATGGCGATTTGTGGGCAGAGATTACTAGGGACTGGGGAAGAAGGATGGAGGGGGGAACTTGAAAGTTAGAAAGAGAGGGTGAGAAAATGGTGGTCGAACACTTCACCAGTTGGTTGGATGTGCTCTCGTCAACCTTTGCCTGGACTTGACAGAGAGTGTAAAGAGAGGGAAATGAGTCTCGTCGGTGTACTCCTTCCCTTGACGTGATTTGTTGCAGGATGTGTTTTCAATCGGATAGGGATTCGGACACGATTCGTTGTAATGATGAAAGAAAAAAAAAGAAAAAAAAAACTGTTCTGTGCGCGTTGCGAACGTGCTGCAGGCAAGAGGGCTGTCATTGCGCCAAGGACACACGAGCAAGGATTGACAGCTGCAGAGGGTATCTGGTGCATACATACGCCCTTCGTGCAACCTTCCCGACTAACTCACTTGTGTTTATTATTCAATGTAAAATAGGGATTATGCCACACGCGGAGAATGATCTGTCGATCCCATGGGGCGTTCTCTGCATTTTGCTGTTGATCACCGGTGTCTACGGTGTCTGGGCCACCACCAAGGTAAAATATAGTGATCAAAGTCTTTCATATCTGATCTGATCAATAGCTTTTTTGAAATGATATTCCGATCTGTACTCAAGCAACCCGGCCAGGGCTTATTCTAATTGTGACCTTCCTTCACTTTTCTTCTCTATTTTTTACTCTCCCAACAACAACACAACAAAACAACAAACAACAACCACAGGGAAGCACATGGCACCACCGTCAGTTCGTCTCAGCATGCTGGGGCTTCTTCCTGATGCTCCTCTGCTGGGGAGTCGTCTACATCGCTGTCGAGATCCACCATAAGGAAAAAGTAAACGCCGGTTGCCTTGCTCGTAACGCCCCAGCTTGGGATCTCCAGAAATGTGACGATCGCCGCAAGACAGCTTCGATTGTTGCGATCATCTTGGTGACGATTGGGCTGCTGTTCGGATTTTATTTCACGCTGGTGTTGGGTCGGTGGGTGAGCTCGATCGAGTGGGCGGAGCATCTGGATGAGGAGAAGCGGTTGGCGGACTGGAGGGCTGGTAAGGCCGCGAACCCGCATATTAAAGAGCATTTCGCCGTCGAAGGACGTCCTTCTCAGGAGACCTCTTAACGGAAGATACTGGGTAGTTAGTTCTTTTTCATATTTTTTAATATATACATATCCTGTAAGTGGTTGCATGGACCAGTGATCAAAATCGTGTGTTGTGTGACTTGAGATTAGTGAGCTCATCAGGCTGTCTGTAAAGCTTTTTTTTTCTCCCACGCGCCTGGCTTGTGCACTTCTTCTTGTCTTCCTTTCTTTTCTCTGCATTCACTCTCTCACTCACACTCATTCATTTACTCACTCAGCAACACGCCAAAAGTCAACATCAATAACAATGAGCGACCAAGACAACGACAAAACCATCACACCACCAACCACAAAACTGGCAGGACTCTCGCTCAACCCAAACGCAGGCTCCTTTGTCCCCAGAGCTAGTGCAAAGACCTTTGTCCCCTCTTGGATGCCTCCTTCTCCAGCACCTGCACCAGCTGCACCACCGTCGTCCTCGTCAGGGATCGACTTTAACGCCCCTCCGCCTGCTGCAGTCCTCAACAAGGCCACTTCGGAGGTGAACGCGCCTCGATCGACAGCTGTGTCAAACAAGGCGACAGCCGTTGATCAGGTAGCGTCGCCGGTAGTAACGACGACTGGAGCATCGACTCCGGTTCCGACATTGGCGCCCTCTACACCGCGGGCCAGTACTCCTGTCCAAAAAACGCCATCATCCACAACAGGAGCGCCCAAAAAGACGACCCAGACTACTATAGCAGCAGTGAAAGGAGGAGCAGAGGAGGCGGATGAAGATGCGGTGGATCAGGAGACATTGACAGAGTTCTTTGGCAAGGAGCATATGAATGTGATATTTATTGGGCATGTTGATGCAGGCAAGTCGACCATGGGGGGACGTATTCTGTAAGTCTCTTTTTTTTGAAGTGCGTTTTGTGTTAGGATTTGTGCGTGTTCCTTGGAGGGGAGGGGCATTGAAACTCACGTGTATGTTGAATTTTGCTTGGGCGCAACCTCATAGGGAGGCGTCAGGGATGATTGACAAGAGGACGCTGGAAAAATATGAGAAGGATGCCAAGGAGGCAGGACGGGACTCGTGGTATCTGTCCTGGGCGCTGGATACGAATGCAGAGGAACGCGCCAAGGTAACATTTTCATGCATCATCTGCTCTCGTCCGCTCAACGGATTTCACATGGCTAATGTTTGTTTTGTTTACTGTGATGTGTGATATTAGGGGAAAACGGTGGAGGTGGGACGTGCGTACTTTGAGACAGACACTCGACGGTACACGATCCTGGACGCACCCGGGCACAAAACGTATGTTCCCAGCATGATCGGCGGTGCTGCACAAGCAGATGTCGCAGTGCTGGTCATCTCTGCCCGTAAGGGAGAGTTCGAGACTGGGTTCGAGAAGGGTGGTCAGACACGGGAACACGCAGTGCTGGCCAAGAACGGGGGTATCAACAAACTGGTCGTCGTGATCAACAAGATGGACGACCCAACTGTGAACTGGTCCAAGGAGCGATACGACGAATGTGTCGACAAGTTATCCCCCTTCCTCAAATCGAACCGGTACAACCTCAAGACTGACGTCACGTTCATGCCCGTCTCTGGGTACACGGGAGCCAATATCAAGAAAGGGATCGATCCCAAGGATTGCGACTGGTATTCGGGACCCTCGTTGTTGGACTACTTGGACTCGATCGCGATTACGGACAGGAAATTGAATGCGCCGTTCCGGATGCCTATCAGTGAAAAGTACAAGGATATGGGGACGATTGTTGTGGGCAAGATTGAGGCTGGGTCGATTAAGAAGGGAGCGCATGTGTTGATGATGCCTAATGCGGTCAAGGTTGAGGTTGCGAATATCTATAATGAGCTGGAGAAGGAGATTCCTGTGGCGGGCGTTGGTGATAATATCCGACTCCGCCTGCGTGGCATTGAAGAAGAGGTAAGTTGTATAAGTACACTGAAACACGCAAATGGGTCCAGGCAGCTGTTAAAAAAATATCATCGATTGTTTAAAAGGGTTGTCTTGCCAAGTGTCTCGGTTTCACTACAAAAACGGCCAATTTGCATATCGTATACTCTTTTCCCTTACTATTAGTACAAAACCTGCATTTGTCTTTCATGACAAAAACGTTCAAACATTTATCTGCTTTTTTCCCTACAAAAACAAACAAATGATCCTTAGGACGTGATGCTAGGATTTGTGCTATGCAGTCCCAAGCATCCAGTCCATGCAGTATCGAAATTCGAAGCAGCCCTAGGCATTCTCGACCTCAAGAACATCATCGCTTCCGGATACACTGCTGTCCTACACATCCACACCGCCATCGAGGAGATCACTATTACAGCAATGCTGCATTTGATCGACAAGAAGACGGGCCGGAAATCGAAACGACCACCACAGTTCCTGAAGAAGGGTCAACAAGGGATTGTGATGATTGAGACTTTGGGGGGCGCATTGTGTGTGGAGACGTTTGCGGATTCGCCGCAAATGGGGCGGTTTACGTTGAGGGATGAGGGCAAGACAATTGCGATTGGCAAGATTATCAAGTTGTATGGTGCAGGTTCTGGAGCTGGAGATGAAGGTGCATTGTAGAGAGAGTAGGGAGCATTCGGAGTGCAGAAATAAAAAATTGTCCCAGATGACAAGAAATAAGGGTCTGTCGTACAAGGTACAGGAAAGAAAGAAAGGAGTGGGCGTACAGGACCGTGCGTTTATCTGCGGGAAAGACCACTGGGTGTTGGTCATGGACCTACAAGCCAGTCGAGTGCATGAGTTGTTCTTTTTGAACATCCGATTTGAATACAAAGAAAAAAGATGGCTGGGAAGAGGAGGAAAAAGAAGACAGGATAAAATGGGAAGGAAGGGGAAAGAGTGAAAGGTGCGAGGGGAGAAGTGGGGTTGTTGTTGCTGTTGTTGTTGTTATGTTGGCTGAGATAGGAGGACGAAGAAGAGCGATGAGAGTACCTTACAGGGAGTACTTGAGAGGCGCACCAAAGAAGCGATGCTGCGGGAAATTTCATTTCAGCGAGTGAGGGGAAAAGAGGGGTCCAAATGACGAAAGGGTGGCGAGACAGGGCTGAGGACTGGTTGGACTTTTGTTGCTGTAAAGTGGGTTAGTTTGGAAGGGTGGTGACGATAGCGGTAGGGGCCTGGACCAGTCCGCCCTTTTTACTCCGACTTTTTTTATCATGAAAACGGCTTCTTTTTTTTTTTTTTAGCATGTAGTTTCTCTTTCTTCTTCCTCTTCTTGACTGAACCCTGTATAATACAATACTCTTTTTTCATCCCTCTTCACTCTTTTGCCGCCACTTTTTGACATCCTTCTTCCTCTTTTGCTTCTTCCTCTTCTTCCCTATTTTCTACCATACACCTCTCTTGCACTCTCTGTGACTCATTCCTTCAGGGAAAGCACATACTCACATTCACACTATAACAACAACAATCTTTCATTCCTTCTTTCACCTCCTTGCATTCTACTCCCCACAAGAATCATACATTCACTCATCCTAATGTCAATTCGCATTCAACAACAACAACACGCAACAACAACAGCATAACATTCAAATCACATTCACTTGATCAACCTCTCCAATAATACACAAAAGCCCCAAGAATGGGTGCAATATCGCTTCGATGTGTCACCGTCAACGGTACTCGACTGGTCGGCATGTCGTATACACACTCGCTCAAGGACACAGACAATATGCAGGACAACTACGTCGCTCTCGTCCAGTCCAACGACAACCCGACCTCAATCGACACCATGACCTGGTCCCTTATTGCCGCCTGGCCCAGAGAGATGTACTACCCACAGGACTACTCACCCATGGTCTGCCATGTAGACCAACAAACAGGTGTCTTCACCATGATGTCCGCCTTCAATCTCACCGATCCCAATTACACACCCGATCCGTCGGTACCCCAACGACCTTCGGGGGGGTTCCAATACGACCCGCATACCTCGATTTGGACCAATTTTAGCTTGTCGCCAGACTACCTCTGGGGGGATGTGACGGACAGTTTTGCAGTGTTTGAGTGGCCTGGTACGACGACGCTTGTGCAGGCGAATGTGGGAACGACAAACACTGTCAGTCTGGGCGTTTTGAGCAAAGATGCAAAGGGTGCTCCCCAGTTTGTCAATGCTCTCAATTGGACACTTGTAAGTGCGGACAATAATTTCTTTATTTGTTTTTTGTTTGGTGTTTAGATTCGATGATTGCCTTCTTAATTTAGCAGAACCCAAAAGAGGCACTAACGTTTCGGGTCAATTGCTTATTGCTGAAATAGGATCCTTTGAAGTATGGGTATCCAAGTCGGCTTGTCTACGGAAACAATGTTCTTTACCAGTTTGGAACCCTTCTCGCCAATAACAGGACAGGAAAACTTAACACAATCTTGACCAGGATACCCCTCTCCGGTGGCCTCAACTCATTCATGCCACCAACAAACCTCCAGACATACAACGCCTCCAGCATGTCGGACTGTGCTCCCGGTTATATCTCGACTTCATTTTACAAGGATATTTTGTATGTATTCTGTCAAGGTGCAGACGGACCCATCGGACCAGGACCAGGGATTGTCATGAGGTTCAAGGACGGACCCTCCTTTCAGGACAAGGCACTCTCTCCTCCCAACCTGACCGACATTGACCGGTTATCTGGAGCAGCGATCCAGCCCATTGGTGGAAACGCCGCTGGGACACAGGACCCGTTTGCTTTCATTGTTAACGCACCGGGATACTGGGAGGTTCAGAGCATATCCCTGGGAGAAGCCACACTTGGTGATGCAAGCTGGGGTGATTACAACATCAACATCACGGCCTCTTATGGAGACCTATATACCGACCCTCCAAATCACACTCCAGCAATCGTCGGTGGGTCTGTCGCTGGAGGGATCTTGGCTATAGCGCTCACCTTGTACTTTGTTCTGCGGAAACGATGGCCCGCATGGCGCAGGAAACTGGGGACAAAGATTATCGAGGCGATGATGAAGGATGACCAACTGAACGGATCGGATAAGGACTGTGTCAACAAAATCGAGGACCCATCGTCATCGGTTGATCTGGACGGCAGGGACAAGATTTTGGTGACGGAGGATATGGAGGAGAATGGGATTGATGTGTCGACAGGATATATGAGAGAGGTCGGGCTTGCGCACCATCCACGGCCGACGATCACTACTACCATGGCAGGAACTGTAACGACGACGACAGCGGGACCAGACAGTAGGCATGATGGGTCTTCGCATCATATTGTCACCTCTGGAGCCAACAGCAGGATGATAGGACATTCAGCTGTACTGCGGTCGATGTCAAGTACATCGCCCTATGGCCAGGACTATGAGCTGGCCATCCAGCATCCACAGCAGCCCCAGTCCATTACTTCAACAAGTACTACCAACAATTCTTCGTCGTCAATATGGACAGAGTCCATACCACCACTCCCAAAAGCCCACCAACAACAACACAACCAACATCAACACCATCCAACTGCACCTTACATTTATACCCATTCAGATTCATCTCTGTCACCACTTGCACCCGCACCCCCACCACTTGCGGCCACACCAATCCCTTTCCGATCCACAGGAAGCCCACCTATCCCGCCTTCGATCTCTTCAAAGGAACACGAGGCGTGGTCTCACGTCCACGGAGATTCTGACTCTGCACCGCCCTACAGTCAGACCCCCGAGACGCATCACTATAACATGACCTACCGGCCATCGTCCTCCTCGTCTTCGTCGTCATCATCAATGATGTGCAGACCAGTCGCGTTCCCTATACCCCCCATCCCTTCAGCGCCTCCGGTCGCTATGTTTGAGCATAATCATCCCCGGGAACAATCTCTGGAGCGTGTGTCTACCCCAGTTCCGAGAGCTCCACAGGCGATCTTACAGAGCTCTGTAGCGTCGAGCTCTTTCCCTTCGTTGGGGTTCACTGCGGGGGTTTCTCGCCGGACGCGGCGAAGCTTTTGAGGTGTGCCATTTCATATGAAATAAAGCCCAAGAGACAGTACTCTCGGTGTCTTTGTTTTCGTTATTTCTTTATTCCACAACCTCATTATTGTCACAACCCCTGTTATTATTTTAACGAATTCACCATAGAAATTTGTTTACTCACCCTACAAAAAAAGAGCACCGTTCCCACCACGAGCGCCGTCTCAACCATGGGCACCGCACCCATCCCGAGCACCGTCTCGACGTAGAGCATCGTCTCTCAAACTGGCACCGCTCCAGACTGTGCAAGCGCAATATGCTGACTCCTCACCGCAGGTAAGTCTTCATCCGCAGATCACATGCGAGAACTAAAGACGATGTCATCATCATCAGTGGATCACATGTAGAAAATAAAAAGACAATGTCATCTTTACTTTCCTTTATGGGATGATGCAAACGTTGATGTCTACGATGTCACAAGATGTATGCACGTATGAGAATGAGTTGTTTCTTCTCTTTTCAAAGCACGCCATCCTTGCATGAGTGTTATTGAACCACATCTTGATGTCCTTGAACCAATCAGCATTCATGAGAGGAGAAAAAAGAAGCATAAAAAGATGTCGGCTGTCACTTCCTTCCCACAGCATCAAACAACCAGTGCAAGCTACACGAGCCCAGCCGACTTTGCAATCACCGCACTTGCGAGCGCAAAGTCCATCATCAGACCCTCCTTTCCCTGCCAGAACCTCGCTGCGTCTGGTGATTGGTCGGAGGAGAGCGTTGACGACCTCGACAAGACGACATACTTTTCGCAAACCCCAGCTGTGGGACCTTTCTTGCCCTCGCCAGGTTGAGGAAATTTTCTTTCACCACGATACTTTTTTACTTTTTTTTTTCTCTCCGAATCAGTAGAGACACTTTCTGCATTATTTAAAATGCTTTTTTGACGATGCTTTAGTGGCAAAAGGTATCACTTTTTTCATATTACTCGTCTGACTGTTGTCTTTAGTATGACAACAAGGGTCATGGTCAACCATGGCGCTGATCCGAAAGAGGCAACCAAGAAGAATCGAAAAAATCACAAACACAGAGATTTAGATCGGAACCTTAGCCGGACGCCGCTTTTTTTTGTTACAATAACTGATATTACCAGGGTCAACGGCATCCCCTCGCTTTTTTTTTTTTTTTTTTTTTTTGTTCCTTAATTCCAGCTCTCATTTTTCTTGACTTTTTACCTTCCACTTTCTTTCACCTCTATCCGCACCCTCATACCTACTTCCTTCCTCCTCTTCCTTTTTGACGCAGCGTCACGTCTCTTTGACAACGACTCGTCTCCTCTTTGCCACCTCATAATATCTCCTACTAAAAACACAAGCAACAAAACGACTACGGCAAAATGGGCTACCTGAAACTGGAATGCTTGACATCTGATCCGACTCAAACAACTTTCTACGGTTTCGCCTACACAACCCGATACCGCTACCAATACTCCGATGGAACTTCCGTTACACCCCGCAATTCCCCTCAACCTCTCGAAGCCGTCCTCGTCAAATCCAACGCCTCCCCAGCCTCGCCCAAGTTTATGGGCAACGAGGTCACATGGACAGTTGTCTCGCGGATTAGTTCTGGGCACTTCACGACGCCGGTGTTTGATCGCGTTAAAGAGAGTTTTGGGTTTGTCTGTGCAGTGGATGGGAAGGGAGTGTTTACGATATTTGGGTCCTACAACCACTCGATGGGCAATCGATATGAGATGGCGAGAGGGTACCAGTATGATCCTGCGGGTGCTTTAAAGGAAGGGGAAAGGTTTGAAGGCTTTGAAGGGCCCGGAAGGTGGATGAATATTTCGAGACACCCTAATTTTGATTGGAGTTTACCTTTTGTTGCGAAGACCCTTGGGTATGTTGGTGATGGTGGGAGTGGATTGATGGTGCATGCCTCTATCTCGCGGGCTAGCAACGTTAACGGTGTTTTGATGTCAGGGAGCAGTAATGCCGTCCGTGTGTCTCTCATGGATGAAGTGAGAAAGTATCTTTATGAAAGTGGTAGTTGGAATATGGTATGGTTCTTCTCAGACAAAAAAAAACAGAAAAGAAGTGTGTTGTGCGTTATGTTATGTCTGCGCTGCTTTAAATTCCTTTATTCTAAAAAAGCACAAACAACACAACTTCCTCCCCCTCTTCCTTTACGAAAACACAATAGAATGAGGGCGTTCAAGGGAATGTGCTGTCGATAGCCATTGGCAACGGCTACCTCTATACGTTCGGCGAGAAACTGGCCTCCCCGCCATCTACCAACAAAACCGCCTGTCTGTCAGCATTCCCGCTTCCATCGGTGATTTCAGAAATCTCCCCAAAGCAACCGGCAGATGCTGATGTCAAGGTCTTTAATACGAGCCGGATTAGTGCCGGGTGTGATGGATCTCTGCCGCCGCTTATGAGTGTTTATCATGGCGCTTTGTCGATTATTTGTTACAAAGTTGTACGTGAAAAGCTCATAACTAAGCAAGTGAATAGATGTTTTCTTAGTGGCTAATTAATTAGGTTACTCCCTTGACAACGACAATAACAGAGTGCTGTGTTAACAAAAATTGAAATTCATTTCATTAATTTCCCTCTTTATAACTTTCTAGCAAGATAGAGAATATTCCTCCACACAAGGCTATCTCGCCACAGAATACCTAATCCCAGACCCGAACAACCCGAACAACATCAACCTCACTACTACAGTTCAACTATCAACATTCGACGAAAACATCACAGCCATCGAATTTGCCGTCCCCATTGGAGGGGGCTCCAGTGACGCGATCAATGGCGGGGGCATTAACCAAGGTCCTCGATTTTTCCTGATGCAGTCGTCTTTGAGAGATCTCGGATTGTTGAAAGCTTTGACAAAGGCGCCCAATAGTATGGATAGACGCCTTTATAGTCTCCCTCGTCCTACAGTGTCGGATCCTGTGGGTGAAGGGGGCAGCCCCATTATCGTGCCGAAGGAGGAGTCGAATATTGGAGGGATTATTGGAGGCGTTGTGGCGGCGTTTGTTGTCTTGGGGATCATTGTTTATTTCGTGAGAAAGAGGAGGATAGAGATGAGGAGGAGAAAGCAGGTCGTCAATCCACCGGCACTGGGGAGTACGGGTAGTGGTGGTAGGTTCAAGCAAGTTTCACAACTGATCGGTGTCTCTCATGGCAAAAACACAGGCACAGGCAACAACTATAGCAACAGACACAACACCATACCTCAGCATCCACCACAAAAGGGCGAACCTACTACTTACAGCACCCCGGCAGGACAATACCCCGTCACCAGCTTCTCAGGTGGTCAATCGACGCCGACAACTATTACTCCCGTGGCATCCATTACGTCCATACCATCGCAACAACAGCAGAGTATGCAGGAGCAGATGCAGGGGTTGCAGTTCTCGAGCCACCCTCGGCCCAATTTTGTCACGACTGCCTCACCAGCATCAACTGCAACAGCAACTGTAATCAACGCGTCTGCTGCTGTCTCAGGACCATACTCAGGAGGAGACACAGGAGGATCACCTCAAGTGCTGTGGCAACCAAAACCATTTGTCCCGCCTGCTCGCCCAGTCAGTGGCATAGGGTTGCCATCACCCAACGCAGCGGGTCACTCTCCCAGCGCTTCTTCTGCTACCGCGTTTTCTAGTACGACTGCTGCGCAGACCTCTCCGTATCGCGACCCACAGGATAATGTGCCCTCCTCGTCTCCTCCTTCAGTACCTCGCGGTACAAGACCCAGTCCTGAACTTGGCTCGGCATCGTCTCCCCATGCCCTCCTGGTGAGGTCTCATAACCCACAATATGTTGACGAGACGCATTTGCGTTAGAAAATAAATATTCTCAAGCACATGCACACATATACTTCGATGTAGAAGATCATATTTGGCTGTGGTTTACGCCATCGACGAAGACGACAGCATGAAATAAAATTTGCATAAACGAATCTGAAGCTAGACGCGTACTTTCAGTCTTTTCTTTCCCTTCCCATGTTTGCACAAGGAGGTCAATGGTCTTTTTTTAGTTTGAGCAATTAGTAAGGCTGACAATTTAAAGGAAGGGAGGTTGTTTGCTCTTTTATTTTCCGATGAAACGAAAAAAACTTACGTGGAGAATGTACAGCAGGTTGAGCTGCCGAAGGAAGGAAGGAACCAGAAAGTAAAACAAAATGGCCACCTTTGGCCTGTCGCCGCTACTCATGCATACTTTTTACTTCCCTTTGTGTGCGTGTGAATGCTTATTTTCAAACTCAGTTCAGGTACGATCAGTCCTTGGGGAGAATAAAAGAGGGAGGGAGGGAGGAGAGCTAAATTTCGACCCAAAATAGAAGCAATTTGCCTTCCCCACCTCACCTGGAGCATGGTGGTGCATTTGACGGAGGCTTTTGCTTGGCTTGGCAAAAGTGTCAGGGAACGACAATAAGGAAGCTGAAGCGTGAGAAGGTCGATCAGGTACAGTAAAAGGAAGTGAGGGGGCAGAGAAGGTTTGTTTGTTAGTAGGTGCCGAAAAAAAATAATCAATATCGTCTTCTTGGCTAACAGAAGCAACTGTATTTTTTTTCTCCCTCGGTATTTTTTTTTGTACTTGGAAATCAAAGACCATGCCTGTTTGGCATGTTGGCTCGCAAATAAGGAAAGGACGAACGAAGTTAGAATCATCACACACACCGACGACTCTCTTCCTTACCCTCACCCTTTCTATCCATCATCCTTCTCTTTCTGCTTCGTGTTTTCCATCACAGACAATCTCCCGTATTTTCTTCTCTTCTTCCGCCGTCCATTTCTTCTCTCCTACCGACATCCACGCCTCCACACCCTCACAACCCATCACTACACAAAAACTAAACAAAACACTCCATTATGGGCGCGCTAAAAGACTTGTACTGTATCACATCAGACTCCGCAGGCAGAGCAGTCTACGGCCTCACCTTCTATTTTGGCTACACCGTCCCCGTAGGGTCCTATCAATACCACTACAAGATGGTCCTCTACAAGACCAACGACTATCCAGCCTCCTCGTCGACCGCTCACCTCACCTGATCCGCCGTCTCTCGGGATATACCACGACCATATCATCCAAGACAAAGTCGCCAATAATGGGTTCAGTCGAAAGATTTCTTGTACTATCAACGTCTAGGGAGCCTTCACGATGTTTAATCGCCACTGGATCAGTTCAAAGTGTCAAACAAGTCCTACACTTCCCATGCAATCCGATATGATTCTAATGGGACGATGGAGAAGAAGTTTGGGTATATGGGTGTTGGGGCTTGGGGTAGCATTCCGGTTCCGGCGGAGCATGGGTGGTCGCCGTATATCGAAAAACTGGTATCCAGGTATGTGAGTGCCCCCTGGTGGAGAATGAGTTGCAGTGGTGGCGTACCAACCCGCCGATGGAAAGACTGTTGGTATTGCGAGCGTAAATGGGCAGACCAAGACCCTGCACCCATGGGTACTTGGACTGTGTAAGAGCAAACGAGGGCTTGTTTACCTTTGAACGCAATCATGCTGGTTCTGGCGACTACGTTTTTATAGATTTCTTATGTATTTAACAGCGCAGCACTTTTTGTGCAATTTTTTTTTTTTTTTTCAGGAAAAAAAAAAGACAACATAACAGGTCAACTCACGGATACCCAGACGAGACTGTGATCGGCAACGATCATCTGTACACATTTGCTGCTAGGAACATCATGCATTCCAATATGGCTTTCTGGACCAGGTTCCCTCTCACGCCTGAGGCTCTTCCGCCTCAACCCATGGGCAAGATCTATGGCACCTCGACAGTTTTTTATGACTGGTATGCGAATTCGAGAGCCTTGCTCTATGCCAAGGACAGCAACGTCAGCCTGACCCATATCTAGAGTGTAATGCGAAAAAAGAAGGTCAATCTTCTTTCGAAGACAAGAAGTACGGCCTTGATGCTATTTATTTTTTTTGTTTTTGAGTTAATCGCCTAACATCTAACTAACATGCGACCCTCCGACAATCTTGCCGCAAAAAATCCTCCCTCCTCGCTTGAATGTGCATCATATAGGTGGAGAAGGCCATTGGATGGCCCCCAAGCGCGATCTACACATTCGTCGAGCCCCCTACAACAGTGAGCATCGGAAACTCCCAGAATTTACGCTCCAGTTCTCCTTGACCATCGACTCAATCACCCCTCGATAACGGCAGCACTGGGTCGCTGAGAACCAAGCAAAGCGGCTTCTTTTTGGCGCTGTTGACTGAATACGACAGAATGTACGCCTTTGGAGACGACGGAACTGGACGAAAATATGTCAAGGCCCTTCTAGAAGTCATCGTCACGGATTCAATGGGCGTTAGTCCAGACCCCACGGCGCCCAGGAGTGGTAGTGTCGGCTTGGGTGATTCGTCTTCTTCCTCGGATTCGCCGTCGTCTACGGTGGCGATTGTGGGTGCTTTTTTGGGGTCTATTTTTCTAGGAGGGATTACATTCTCCTGTATTAGAAGGAACAGGAAGAGCAAGACAAAGGGTGCAACAGCAGCAGTAAGAATGGGAGCCACGCACAAGTCCCAGCCAGGACATAACGGCGGACCTAATTATTACAACCCCACATTTATACCTGGACAACACCAACACCAGCAACATCAGTCTATACAGTCGTCTCACTTGCCAATGGCAGCTATCACAGTGCTACCACAACAGCAGCAGAATCAAACCTACCGGGACCAAATGCAAGCTCTCCAGTTCTCTAGCCACCACGCCCCAACGTTGTCGCGACGGCTGGAGAACCCGCGACTGCTGCTACTGCTGCTGCTAAAGCTATTGGGACGCCGCAAGCTGCATGGCAACCGATGCCGTTTGGCCCACTCGTTCGCTCCGGAAGCGGCACCGACGCTTCGACGTTGCATAGCGCAGTACATTCTTCTCCCGTTGCGAATATGGCATTTTCAAGTGATACCGCCATCACCGGGACTGGACAGTCATCTCAGAATCCACATGTTGCATCTACACCGGTGTCCTCCTCATCGCTTTCGATCCCGCGTAGCACTAGACCTAGCTCCGAGATGGGAGCTTCTCATGCTCTTGTTTTACACCAAACCATTCACATATCTGAACTAAATATCGACTTGAACGTTAACCCTAATAGTAATAGAGAGGTTGGAGGCGACCATCGCGTTTATCTTTCAACCCCAGCTAGATAATTTTTTTCAAGTTTGATCAGTTCGCACTCTAATAGCCTCATCGGTGAGTTGATCTTCGAGGCGAAGATCCTCCCTCCTTGACGAAAGCTCCAAGACAAGAACTTTTTAAGGTGAGGAAAGAGTCGCCAGATATAATTTGGGTCAAAAAGGAATGGCCACAGGTCTATTAACAGGGATTATTGTCAATATTGTTATGGGAACCCTCGTCTTCGCTGCATGCACGTTCTTGACGAGCAGGAAGAGCAGGGGCAGTAATAGGAGGAAGGTCGACAAGATTACAGCAGTTGATGTCAACTAGGATTTATCCAAAAGACCATCTGACAGCAACACGGGTACTCTACAAGCGCAAGGACAACAAGGCGGGTCTAACTATTACGACCTCGACGGAAAAATACCCGGACCCGACTCACCCAGAGGAACGAACGGAATCCACGAACGTCACTGACCTGTCGTCAACCACTCTCCTGCCTCCATACTTCCAGGGACGGCTCAAAGAATTGCAGAACAAGATCCGAATACTGCAGGAACGAATCCAGATATTACTTCTTTCCAGTCACCCACGACCCAACATTGTCACGCCCGCCTCCTATACGACGAGTCGAAAACATTCAGCTCTTCAGAACAACGTCCAGAAGCCACACGAGAATCTATAACACAAACAGCAGCCGCCTACCTACCGATACCATTCGTCCCGCCTTCTCATACAATGGGAAGAGTATGGATACACTCCCCCAATACCCCAGTACTTATCAATGATACAACGCAACCGTCGTTACAAGTCTTACAAGGAGTTGCGCTACCGAGGTTTGTTGAGCCAAGTGAGGCTACTATACCCGCACTACTGTGGTACCCTCCTTCCTGTAGTACTAGAGTCTTTCTTGAAAGTAAAGTCGGTCTTGCATAGTTTAAAAAAGGTACACAGTTTAGAGCATACACAATTTGATTAGTGTGCGAGAGCGGGTGAAAGAGAAAACAAAATGCTTGTGGTCTTGTTTTTTGGACCTACTTTCAAACTCAGTTGGAAACATTTTCAGGTACCAGTCGCACGCAATCAGTCGCACGCAATCAGTCCCATCAGGGGGACTGATCCTCGCATCGAAGATCCTTTCTCCCAGCCAATTGCACACTCCTCGGGGTGTCCAATGTAAGATAAAACAGAGAAGCTGAAGATGTAAAACGGAAAAAAAAAAGAAAAAAACCATTTGAAGAACGATGAATGCCAGTTCAAGTCGTCTTGTTAACGCGAGGCAAACGCTCTGTTTTGACAGACGGAAAATGGATATCTTTTGCTGCTTACTCTCGTCCTACACAAACTTGCATGGGCTCACTGTTAGAAAAAGAGTACTTAATTGTGCACTAATTGATGCATACCTTTCATCTCCCGTCCCTGCCAGCGGCCGTTGGACCCTTCTCGGCCCTGTTTGTTATTTTTTTCGCTTTTTTTTTTTTTTTTGCTCATTTCCACTCCATCCGCTCACCTCTCTTTCTCATTCACCAACTCTCATTCGACAACCTCACATCAAGGACATCACACCATCAGCACCAACATCAGTAACAACATCGTCGCAGCATGGGAATTCTTAATCTCACTTGCCTGACAGCCGACCCAAACAAAACGTCGTTTTACGGCGTGGCGTTTGCTAAAGACTACAGCTCTAACAAAGACAAGCCCGAATACGCCATTGTTGTCAAGAGCAACATCAACCCAACATCGTCTACCAACATCACCTGGACCACCATTTCTGCGTTCGACAGCTCAAAACTAGCAGGATACCCTAACGCAGCCAAAGGCGTCGACTACACGTGTGCATACAACGAGCAAGGTGTCTTTACGATGTTTGGTCGAACCACGGGAGGCTCTTCAAAAGTGCCGATCATGGTGCCCTTTGGAATTCGATACGACCCCACTGGATCAATGGACCCTAGCTTCGATTTCCAAGGCAAGGGCGCATGGATGAACATCTCAGTCGATACAGGGCACACTTGGTCAGGAGGCTTCACCAGACAGTCTCTCGGATATATCAATAACGGTTCTACCAAAACCCTTGTCCATGCGTCCATCTCTGAGACCAATAATACCGTCAGTCTCGCAACTGTGGACGATTCTACAAGGACCCTTGCAGCTACGACTCTGTGGACAATGGTATCGTTTTATCAATGCAGGCGTTGTGTACTCGTGTGTTCGTTTATGCATGGAACCCTGTAGTACTACTATCTTCGATTTTTTTTGTACGACACTAACCCTCACTTCAACTGCTCTTAATAATAGAATGCCACTATTCACGGCAGATCGTTACACGCAATAATACTCGACAATGACCACCTTTATGCCTACGGCGAGGGATTTAGTGAGAACTACAGAACTTACCTCACCGGATTCCCCCTTAATACTACCACCATCAGTCCAACGACGCCTGTCAGCAGGAGATACAACACGACTCAGGCATACGAGTGTTATGACTCTCCAAAACCAATTATGTATTTCGTCAACAATACCCTAGGACTACTCTGCCCAGTGAAAAAAGTAAATGGGCTACGTAAATGATCTTTCGAGTATCATTCTGCTTAATTTGCTTTTCATTCAACTCACGCCTCCTTGCAACCTTTGTATTACACGATAGAAATCCGATCTATCTTACACAGGCGATGTCACCATACACCTTGAGCTAAAGAATCCTAACGTGATAGTGGATCCCAAAGACGAAATCTTCCAAACATTTACGTCGATGTTTGACGCTGTCTTTATCGACATGGATTTCTTTGTCCCCATCGGCATCTGGACCGATCTCCCTCCCTCGGCGTTTGCGTTACTCAAGAGTGAAAGAACGATCTATGCATTTGGCAATGGCGAATGGGAAGGATTTCGGTACAATCACACGGCTTCCAAGGTCGTCGTTACAGAACCCTATGGCATCAACCCAAATCCTCCACCGCCTCCAGCTGCGCCGGAACCGACCACCCTATCGACAGGAGGCATCGTCGGGATTATAATTGGAGTCTTTGTTCTTGCATTATGCACGTTCCTCTTGGGCAGGAGGACAAGTGGCTGGAGCAGGAAAAAGAAGGATTACGACAACACCACCAAAACAAATGTCGACAAATCTCAGTCCAAGCAGCAGCCTTCCGATACCAGCAAAGACGACCTTCAGGTGCAAGGACCAAAGGACGAACGTAATTGTTATGACCTCGAGGGAAAATTTTCGGATTCGGCACAGCCAGAGAGACAAACAGAATCCGCGGATACTCCTCCCCTAGCGCCAGCAACACTCATGCCTCCATACGTTCAGGAGCAGTTCAAGGCACTGCAGGACCAGATGCAGATACTGCAGGAACAAATACTAGCGAAACAACTCTCCAGTCACCCACAACCCAAGTTCGTAACCACAGGCACTTCTAATGGAATGCCAACAGCTGCCTTAGAACAACCTCCAGAAGCCGCAGCAGTAACACCTACAGCGATAACAGCAACAGTAGCCTATGTGCCGACACCTCCGTTTGCTCCGCCTATTGTCCGTGGAGCCGAAAGTGAGAGTGTACTGACCTCTAGTGTCCCAGCGCACACCAAGGACAGTGCGCAACAATCATCACCGCAAAATTCGCAGACGTCTGTCGAGCTAAGCGAGCACATTGTTTCCGCATCAGTACCCTCCTCCACCGTTGATTCCCCATGATACTAGCATCCTTTGCCTAGACTAGTAGTCATTCATGGTCTTGGATAATAGAAAAGAAAATGCATAATTTGGAAAGCAATTTTAAGTGTATGTGTAAGAACTGACCAGGTGAATTTCCACCTACAGTTACGAATGCTATTGCGTGTTCGAACTCGAAGTCTCGCCCACTTTAGGCAATTTGATCAATTGATTAGACACATTCTATTAGTCTCACCATCGGACTAATCTTCGCGTCGAAGATCCTTCCTCACGGTCGATTGCTCGCTCCTAGTGCTGGTCTAGGACTGGACAGAATAGCAGCTGAGGAAAAGAAAAGAGAACCAGCCACTCTTAGGAATATCGAAAAAACACCGGTGGGTCGTCATTTGTGCTGCTCAAGGAGGAAGGGACGCTGTATGCATCCGGAAACGACAATGGGTTCATGTACACCCACATGGTCACGCCAGTCAACGTTACATATCCTATGGTCATGGATTTAAACCCATCACCAACGTCGAACTCGTCTTCACCGTTGTCCACATAATCCATTATCGACACTGCTGCTGGAGTTGCTGTCGTTCTCTCAAGAATCTGCGCTCCTGTTGGTTAGGAGGAGCCGAAGGCGCAGGAACAAAGACAACAGTGCTTTTTCCAGAAAGTTAGGAGATCGACAGACCAAATTATTTGTACCTCGAAGGAAAGTATCCTTATTGGCGACCATCATCCACCGAATCCCTTCCCATGGCGTCAATAGCATCCGTGCCGGAACAGTTGCCAGAGCAATTAACGGCGCTATAGGAGCAAATGAGAGCAGTGAAGGCACAGATACGAGCTGATCAATTCTCAAGTCATCCTCAATCTAATGTATCCACGACCGTCTCCTATGAAGGAAAACCATCATCGCTCAACAACTTAGAACGACACTCAAGAATGACTAAATCACCTGCAACGCGGACGGGACCCTGACAACTAACTTTACTTGTCTCGCCTACCGGCTCATCCAAAAAAACGTAACCATGCGCTCTCCTAGCGCGCCTACCTACTCCAGTATCATTGCGTAACCGTCGCCATCGCAGGATTCACCAGAACCAGATGTCGCGCCTCAAGAGCTGACCGAGTCAAGTGAAAACGTAGTACTATCTGCATTCACACCCCCCACTACCATCGACTCCGCATAAAATCCGACGCAACCATGAGATTAGATCCTATATAGTCTTGTAACAATCTAATAACCACACACATTCAACCTCTTGAATTGAAACAACAACGGACTGGTGATGATTTTTTCCATAAATGCAGTAGGATGTTTATAACTTGTTGTTGCTACTCTTTTCGTCTCACCTGATTTTTTCCTCTTCGAGCTCTATGACAATGGACGGCTCAGGGGTGAGCCGTTGACTACCCACAATCTTGTCTTCCATCGTCCGTCGAGCAAAACAAACAAAAGAGCTTTTTTTCACATTTTCGAACTCAGTAAGGGGTATCACTAGGGCGCTTTGATCAAACTCAGTAAGCGAATGTATAAACAGTGGGGAACATAGATCCCCTCAACGTCCTATTATTGATTTATCGCTAGAGGAGGATAGTTCGGACGAAGAAGACGAAGACGCAGACCGCAAACGAGAAGAAGTTGGATGGTCGACAAGGAGAAAAGAATGGATAGTCCATGCTTGATTGAATGCCAGGTAACCGGACACACATTGTGACGATCATCTTAGATCTCTTTACTTTGTTGATAGCAAGCAAAAAAATAAAATAAAATAAAATAACATAAAAATAATAAAGTATGGATACAAATTATTGTGTACCTGACATGGGCTCTCTGTCGGTTGGGAAAGAAAACTAAATTGCGGACGAATGGGCACACCCCTTTCTCGCTCACTCACACCTTTTTCGGGTCCTGCTCACTCCCCTCGCTCGCACTTTCTTTTTTTTTTTTTTTTTTTTTTTTCACTCCACCTCGTTCGCCTCCTTCTCCTTCACATACTCTCATTCAGCAACTTCACCCGAAGAACATCACCACCGTCACCATCGCTACCAACGACAACATCACGGAATGGGATGGCTTGACCTCATTTGCGTTACAACAGACCCAGCCTCGACAACATTTTATGGTCTCGCATATGCAGCGGACTACAGCACCAACAGTGACTCCAAATACGTCGTTCTTATCCGTACAAACACCAACCCCACCTCTCCTGAAGACCTTACTTGGTCCATTGTCTCTCTCTTCGAGGCATGGAAACTAGCAGGATACCCCTACACCACTAACGGCTCCGACTACACATGCACCAGCAACGCGCTAGGCGTCTTCACAATGTTCGGTCGAGCCGCTCAGAGTGACGCCTCTGATTCCAAGAAGGCTTACGGAATTCGATACGACCCTACTGGGTCAATGGACAAGAGCTTCAATTTTAAACGACCAGGCGCGTGGATGAACATCACAGTCGAAGGTGAATACAATTGGTCAGGAAGCTTCAACAGGCACTCTCTCGGATACGTGAACAATGGCGCTGCTAATGTGCTTGTTCATGCATCCATCTCCAGTACGAACAACACTGTCTCTCTCGCGACGGTAAACGATTCAACCATGACGCTTTCTCCCACGGCTCTGTGGTCTATGGTAGGTCATGAGTTTCCTGTTAGCGTGTGCTGAGTACTTGTGTTTGGTCAAATGCCCTGCAGCTCCGTTTTACGAGCACAACTGACCCATATCACACCCGCTCTCTATAGAACGCCACTATTCATGGACAGTCATTACGAGCTTTGACCATAGGCAATGACCATCTTTACACCTATGGCGACGGAATTGTTCCCATCGTGGGAGGAGCTTTTACCCAAAAACTCTACCTCACGGGTTTCCCTCTTAACACCACAACCATCAGCTTAACAACACCTATCAGCAAGAGCTACGACGCAAAGCCGGCATTCGAATGCGATACGTCTCCAACACCGCTTATATATTTCCTCCGCAATTCCTTGACACTACTCTGTGGACAGATAGTAGGTCGATTGATTTGAACGTTCCTTCTTAGAATCGTTTGGATTAATATTATTCTTGAATTAATAACCCCTTTGTTATCCACTTCAAATGATAGAGATACTCATCAAAGGACTACGGCACTGCGAGCATGTTCCTGACAATAAAGGATCCCAACACTTCGAATGGGACAGGAGTAAAGACGACATTCGACTCGGACGTTAT
This sequence comes from Linnemannia schmuckeri, assembly GCA_029449235.1. Taxonomy (NCBI): domain Eukaryota; kingdom Fungi; phylum Mortierellomycota; class Mortierellomycetes; order Mortierellales; family Mortierellaceae; genus Linnemannia; species Linnemannia schmuckeri. The sequence continues at coordinate 912,358 of JANATG010000020.1, forward strand.
AAACATGGATTTCTTTACGCCCATCGGTGACGAGATGGGGCTCGGCGTATCATTTGCATTGCTCAAGAAAGAAGGGACAATGTACGTATTCGGCAACGATGGCGGAACGCGATACACCCACATGATCAGCAAGGTGAACGTGACAGAAACCTATGGCGTCAATCCAAATCCACCTCCTCCTCCAGCTGCGCCAAAGCCGACCATCCTATCAACAGGAGGCATTGTCGGCATTGTTGTCGGTGCTCTTTTTCTTGCAGCTTTGACGTTTCTTCTTGGAAGGAGGACTAGTAGCAGGAGCAGGAACAAAGACGACGAGGCTGCCGATTCAGAGGCCAACAAGTCCCAAGCCGACCAGCCCCGCGGCGACGACAAAGATCAACCTCAAGAGCAAGGCCAAAAGGACGGAGCGAATTTTTACGCCTTTGAGGGAAAATACTTGGTCCCGACATACCCAGAGGGACCGAGATCATCATCCACAGAAATCCTCCCCATGGCGCCAATCACTCCTGCTCCTCAGCACATCCAGGAGCAGTTCCATGCACTACACAACCAGATGCAGTTACTACAGGACCAACTCAACGCATCACAGTTCTCCAGCCACCCACGACCCAACTTTGTCACGTCCGCCTCCTACATAGGCGAATCAATAACGCCAGCTGTCTCCAAGGAACGGCACGCGGAGGCCACAGAGAAGCCTACGACAAAGTTTTCAGCTCCTTGGCAACCGACACAGCTTATTCCGCCAGCTTGTCTAGTTGACAGTAAGGGCATGCCCTCCCCTAGTGCTCCAGCGTACGCCAGTGTCGTCGACGAAGCAGCCTCACAGGCTCCACCAGACGTCGCACCTCGGGAAGCCGTAGAATCTAGTGAGAACGTGGTATCCACCCAATCAACTTCTTCTACACTCGACTCCGCACAATAATACCCGCCCCAGCTCTGAGATTAGACTCCTTTTACCCTAATGACAACTCAATTGTACATACATATTTACATGCTTGCATCGTAAAAATGATAGACAACGATGTATCTTTCTATATATCAACAGGATGATTATTACTTGGTATTTGTTTTCGTCTGGTCCGGTTAATTTCCTAGCCAAACTCTATGGGAGCTGTTAAGAGAGTGAAAGACTGTCCACAGTCTTGTCCACTACCCGTCGAGCAAAATAAATACAAGAACATTTTTTGTTTCTTTTTCTTTTTGCTTAATTATTCCAACTCAGTTAGGGGCATCACGAACTAGTCTCAGCAGTGGACTGATTTTCGCGTCGAAGATCCCTCCTCCTCCTCCTCCTCCTCCTCCCCCTCGCCAACTGTGCACTTTTGTGATGTATACGAAAGAATAAAAGAAATATCGGTGAAGAAAAAAAAAATAAACAGCCTACTCCAAGGATGCGTGAATACAAGGTCAAACCGGCTTGTAGACTCTAGGTAAACACTCTGCCTTTGATGTTTGTGAGGAAAAATCTTTTTGATTCTCACTCCGCCCCGTACCTTGCATTAACTCGTGGTTGAAAAAAAAAACGAGCCATAATTATGCACAAATGGGTTCACCTCTTTACATCCCCTGCCGTTGAATCCTTCTCGACCTTGTTTGTTGCTCATGTTGGCCTCCATCCACTTTACCTTCCCTTCTCGTTCATGCACTCTCATTCAACGACTTCATCCGAAGAATCTCACCACCACCCTCATCCACACACCACCACCAACATCATCGATATCATAGAACGATTTCCTTGGCATCTCATGCTTAAGGATCTACCCAGACTAAACAACTTTTTACGGTCACTAATATGCAAACGACTACAGCTCCAACAACGGCGCCAAACTCAAATACATCGTCCTTGTCAAGTCCAACACCAGCCCATCCTCCCTTACAGTTCTCAAGTGGTCTATCGTCTCCATGTTCAAGAGCTCGAAACCGACAGGATACGCCGACGCTGTCAACGGAGGAGAGTACTCATGCGCTATCAATGGACAGGGCGTCTTTACTAAGTTCGATCAATGCATGGTACCATCTTTTGGCGAGAACAAAGTACCCTTCGGAATTCGGTACGACCCTTCCGGAGCCATGGATCCCCAGCTTCGGGCTTAAAGGCCCTGTGGAGGAAGCAATACCAGAATTACAGCTCTCTAGTCAACCCTGTCCCAACTTTGTCACGCTCACCTCCAACAGCGAAGAGTCGATAACGCCGAATGCCTCAGAACAACATACAGAAGTCAAGGAGAACCTATAACGCCAACAACAGCCGCCCACCCATCTGTACCATCCGTCCCGCCTGCTCATACAATCAGAAGAGTATGATATCGTGTACGACCCCTCGATTTCCGGTGCCTTGAATTCACCCGTGCCCATGTCGCCTCTATTGAGCCAAGAAAGCCAAAAGATAGCGAGATCGTGCGCGGCATTGACAAACATGTGCTCTTAATTTGGTTGACACATCTCAAGATATGATTAACATATTGCTAGACATGATGCAAGCACGCATCCACTTACATCGCCAGCTCGGTCTCGTCCACCGCGTCAGACATTCCTAGATCCGGGACAAGGGCCCCCCAGGATGCCGTCAACAGGGTGTTCTCGGGCTTGCTGTCCCGGTTCACTACCCCCATGTTATGAACGTAGTTCAGCTCCTGGAAAATGTCTCGGGCGAGGCACTGGATGTGGTGTTTCAACATCCAGTTCCGGTCGGCTTTCTTGAGCTGGCGCGGGGTCTATTTTCAATAAGTCATGATAATGTAAAAGAGCGCACGGGTTAGTCAACAAAAATACAACCATCGACCAGCGCACAATTGCAAACCAACACACTTTATGACAACAACACCAACCCAACACTCTCATTACCATACCTGCGAGGTCCAAAACAATGCACCACTGACCGCAGTAGTAGAAGCCTCCGCAGTAGCGTAGGATGTTGGGATGTCCGGGCTTGGAGATTTTCTCGTATCCTTGGACCTCTTGCAGCCACTATTTATCAAGAAGGCAGTTGAAAAGACATGCGCCGAGCTAATTAGCTGGAAAGCATGCTCCTCAAAAACGAAAAATAAAGTTCGTCAGTTGATAACCCTTGACTTACGATTTCCGCGTTCTCATCGTTGAAAATCTTCATGATCATCTCGCGCTCCTCCTACCAGTCCTCGTCGAATGCCAGGACCTTGATGATATCCCTCCTCGCCCTTAGATAAGACACGTCAAATAGGTAAAGTTTTAGCTCAATCTCATCCTTCAACCAAGAAAATTTACCACCAATTATTTTTTCGTGTTTGCCTTCCTCTCACGCGTATCACACTCCACTCGCTTGTTTACTTACCACCGCCAAGGTTTCCAGATACAAGTAGCCTCTGCATGCCTCCGGGTGTACGTACGCCTAATGAAGAGAGAAACCAACAAATATAAACCTGGTTAGAGGTTTGAAAGGGGCACTCGCAGCCAGGAATAGGATTTGGCGGCAGCCTCGAAGGAAAGGTAGTGAAGGATGGGATATCAATGACTCTTCGGTAGAAGGGAATGGAAGAAGGGAATGGAAGAAGGGGAAAAGGAAAAAAGGAAGATGGAAAAGGAGAAAAAGAGAGGAAACAATTAAAATCGGCGGCAATGGCCTGTTCTTTTGTACCTGGGAATGGCTCCATGTAGACTCATTTCATTCAGCACTGCGAGAATGATTAAAAAAAGACTTTTCTTTATTTTACATGGCATCTATTCGTTTTTCTCAGTTGATCAGACGAAGGAATATAATGCTCGTTTTTTGCATTCAACTTCTCAATACTACTAGTGGCGATGGCTTAGTTTTATCATAGAACAATAGCATAGACGATTCCCTTTGATCTCCGCTCGAACTAATTCTGTGCGATGCACGGTTGACGAAATGCATGCATGCGAACGCTTCGGATTAAAATAACTAGAGCTATGTTTGTGCACTCACCCTATTCCCCTGCCCTGATTTGTTTTTCTTGGCCCAATTTCCTTCTCGTTCTCTATCTGTCGCATTTTCACTCATACCTTTTTTTTTGGTGGTTTGGCTCCCGCTGATTACCGCTCGCGAAAGCATGTTGTCGTTTTCCGTTAACAATTTCCTTTTTCAAACTGAACTGATCCGTTGAATGTTTTTGTTTTCGATGTGAACGGAGTTTTGATTTTGCCATTTTAATTAAATCTCCCTCAGAAACACAACTGACACCCAAACATAACCAACACGACTCAATTTTTTTTAACTGTATTGCAAAACCTCACAGCATATAAAAATCTAAAGCTTTACTTTTAGTCACTCACCTGTCCATTTCTCTCATCATCACTCTCCCGATTCGTTTAGCTTATACTTTCCCCCTATCCTTTATCACTACCTCGTTTTATTCACACAACCGCGTCATCTCAAGACATTTCCAATCTTGCTCCCCGATCCTGCTTTGCTTTCTCTGTCCAAGATTCGTACGACCCTTTCTTCGTTCGACGATGAGCCATCTGATTATGGGTTCTTATCTCTGTATATATTGCAAAAAAAAAAAAAAAAAAAATGCGTCTGACATATCTCTTGGGACTTGGCAAAATAGAAGATGGGACGAGGCGAAAAAATTGGTAGAAGGCTCCCCCAAGCAATGCCAGTCCACTGGTTTACCATTGCACAGGCATTGCAACAACCGTCTTAGGTATCAGAGATCTATCCCCCGCAGCAGCAGACCAATTATGCAATTGTAATCGCTGATATATATTTTTTTTTGTCCTCGTCGTCGAAATAACAAATCGTCAAAAATTTTATTTTTTTTTTTAAGAAAAAAATTGTGGTTCGTCGAAATGAGGAGTCAATTTGAATAAATAACATGGGTTTTGTTGTTCTTACTTCACATCATATCGAGTGCAAGCACGGTCAATGAAAGCAGTGGTATAAATTATATTGTGCAAAGAAAAACTATTGCTGGGTGTCTGCACGTCTACGGGTATGCGCTAACTCATCCTCATCATCGCCAATGGTAATAACAGTATTAGGTCGAGGGTGTCTCGTGAGCCCGAGTCCATCGAGTAAGGTATGCGAGGTGGTGTTGGCAGACGACGAATCAAATGGAAATGCTCCTCCTCCTCCTCCTCCTTCTACTGTTGTTGGCATTGGAGATGGATTGCTACTAGGGTGTCCACTGACATGCCGCAACCTAGCAATCAGCTCAAATGAGGTCATGTCCGCCGCCCGTCTCTCATCATCCAGTCGGATCTTCTCGAGCCAGCGATTGAACTTGCTGCAAGGGTACAGCAGTATGAGAAGTCCAAAGATGGCTCCAATAACCGCACCAAAGGTCTCCAAGCCACTCAATTCAGTAGAATACTTATCCTTGTATCCGGGAACCACTTGATCATCGTGGTTTCGGAATCGGCTTCGGAAGTATCGGTCCTCTACCCCTTCGATGGTGGAAGTATGGGTGTCGAGTGGGAGCATGCTTCCCATGGAGGGTCCTTCCAGTGTGATGCCGTAGTAACCGTCCCTTGTAAGACCAACCGCAAAGGGTACCTGACCAGGAAGTTGCCCTCCAATGGCCTGGAGATAAGCTACGTCCTTGTTACTTCCATAAGGTTCCATTTCGATGTCTCGGGCCGTTCTGTTGATGGCGGGAAAAGTTGCGAGGTTGGAGGGATTGATAAAGTCGATCGTAGAAAGCTGCATTGACAAGTTGGACTGTCAGAAATAAGGGATAAAAAAAAAAGGAGGCAGCCACAAATGAGTTATGAAGTATCAAGTCAATTGTTCATAATACTATAAATGTCAATGTCACAAAAAAGGGTCCATTCTTGCAATGAAATTAGCTACTTACGGGACTCGTGGAGTTATCCGTTCGGGTAAGGTATCCGAGGTATGACGAGTTTTGTCGAGTTCCTTGGAAGAGCATGTTCCTCTTGTTTGTTGGGATAGGACTTGCTTGAAAAAAGTCCTTTTGTGTTGGAGTTGTGAGTGGACTTGAGAACGGGAGCGATGAGATCAGGCCAGTGGCGTCGGAGTATAGGTAGAGAGTGCCGTTCTGGTAGACCATGTGTCTCTGGTCAGTGTTAACGGTTGGAGCTGGGGAGTATTGCAGATTGAATGTTGTAGCCTTTGGATTAGGGAGCTTAGGGAACCTATCTGTCAAGTCTCCCATCATAAACCGTCCATCGACCTATTCGGGTTAAAAAGGAGGGAAATGCAGCACAGAGATATTTAGACAAGGTATTAATAGACGTTGAACGAAATGGCCAATTAGCATTGGTTCGGCCCTGAATCTTACCAACTTCCAGACGGCGGCCAACTGGAGATAGCCCGTGTCCTTGTCAACTAACCCAAACCGGATCACGGTCGCAGTCTCATCCATAACAGCGTGAATAGCGGTCTCAACGCCATCCTTCTCGATATAAAACGATTGGTGGACAAGGTCCTGATTCGTCCAGCCATACATCGTTGATCCATAGATCTCAAGCGGTTCAAAAACTTCAGTCGCGCTCTCGATCACATTCGGACGGAACCGAATTCCCATCGGCACCAGCCTAGCCCTCCCCGTTACCGAGAACTGTGGGTTATAAAAGAAGGCGGTGAACTCACCCGAAGTGCTCACTGCACAGTCGACGTTGCCAAACCGGGAGTACTTGTAATGAGGCTGAACGTCGGGTGAGTTGTAATCGTAGCTGGAAGTGCGACCTAATTCCTTCCAGTTGATATCGGTGACATTGGCGGGATTGATGTTGGAACGATAAAGGACGGTGACTACGTATCCTCTTCGATTTTCGGCATTGCCGATTCCGTAGAGGATGTTCGAGTTGGGATTTGAAACGATGCAGTCGAGGTCGACAATACCCATGATGAAGGAAGAGTCGAGGAGAAGAAGAAGGGAGGAACGGCCGTGAGGGAGAAGAGGAGAACAAGGAGGAAGTAAAATGGGAAGGAAAAGAGTCCAGAATCGAAGTGAGTAGTTGAGAGAAATTGAGGAAGAAAAAGTGTATTTGCAAAGCCACGTAAACTCTAAAAAGAAAAAAAAAATTACAACAGCCCGCAGGTCGCATATGACATGAGTTAAACCTTGTTTTTTTTCGTTTGTTGCTGGTATGCGGAGACCCTAGCCGTCCTGCAAAAAAAACGCATGCCGGTCTTATTACGAGACAAAATAATAAGATTAATCGGAAAACGACACTTAAATAAGCAAAAGAGAAACTCACAGAGGCATGTTGGGAGTTGTGGGCTGTTGCCAAGACATTGCACGATGACATCTTTTGTTGTGTCCCTCCTGTCCATTATAGACGGGGAAGCTCGTACAAAATCCCGAGGAGCAATCACCCCTAACCAGTTTGAGGCGTCGTGTGAAATAGTCGACAGACCGACAATAAGGACACATTGGTGGCGTTAGTAACAGATAAAAAAGGACGTTGCCTCAGCGGCGAGATAACGAATACTCGGTAAATGAAAGAATATTCGTGGTCACTTGGGTCCCGTTGATGCCATTCAAAAAAAAAAAAAAAAAAAAAAAAAGCGCCATCATGATGTTCACATGTCGTCCAAAGTAAATACGAGGCAGTTTTGTCATGTCCGAAAAAAAGAGGCTGGATGTTTGCACTTGGATTCGAACACCTTTTCCCCTCCTTCTCCGTCTTCTCTGTCTTCTCCTTTCCGTTTTACTACTGTAACATGTCCAGCAACAACCTGCAAAAACATGTCCTTGTGACACGCAGCTCACATCTCGTCTCAAACTCATATATGTCGTTATTGACAACCTCAAAAGAAAATGCTTCATATTCCGTAAGACGAAAAAATATATTGTTATTATGATACAAAAAAAATACTGTTGGTTATCTGCATTTACATAGATACGAACTGCTTCATCCTCATTACCAATGGTAATAACATTATTGGACCGAGGAAGCCTCGTAAGCCCAATTCCATCAAGTTAAGCCTGCAAAGTCGTACTGGCAGATGGCGAGTCAAACGGCGAAATGACGCTGATCCTATTCCTGCTCCTGCTCCTGCTCCTGCTCCTGCTCCTGCTCCTGCTCCTGCTGGTGGTGGAGTCGTCGAAGGGTTGCTGCTAGGGTGACCACCGACATGCTGTAATCTAGCAATCAGCCGTTGTTGTTGCTCTGAGAATAAGTGCGATTGCGAATGTGTAGTCTCGACTACTTATCTTCTCTTGGTCTCATTAGACGTGAAGGCGAACGAACTTTTGGTGAGTGGCGGCAGGAAGTGTGTCTGTAAGGGTGTCCGCGCTTTGTTAGTTGTCATGCCTGTCTGTCTTGCTGGTTGCGTGTTTGGTGAGTGGACAAAAAAAGGCTCAGAGGGGTGCTTAAGCTCTGACTTTCTCTACAAGCTATGGCCCTTAATCGCGGGCTATTGGGTCAAAAATCTTTGATTTGCAAAGAGATCCGGGGTTGTGAGTGGCCAATGCGCGTATGTTTTTTTATGAAGAGATAAAGAAGGAATGAACGTGGTTATTATCTCGTGAGATCGAAGGATCGAGAGAAGGGATGATGCTGTCTGATATCTGAAGAGTGTATATGTCCCATGAACTTGGAGAGTGTATAAAGGCCACATTACTCCTCACCATGTGCCGTACAATCGACTGTGGCACACTGTGTGGCGCTGAGTATTTCGCATTTGAACCAGAGAGAGACCTTCTCGACATTCCATTCAGGAACCATCTCCCTCCAAAAATTAGAGTTCGTCGATTTTCACACAACAGTCGTCCATTCTCCATCAGATATAAAGAAACAGCTCAACCTCCTCTACTTTCTATACACTTTCTCTCATCCCTTGCCCTTTTCCTTTCATTCCATTCATTCCATTCATTCATTCACTCATTCATCTCCCATTCTCTCCCCACTCATTCAAACACTTTATCTTCTCCATGGGACGCATTAAACTTGACTGCATAGCCGTCGACCCCAACAACACATTCATCTACGGAATCGGCAACGCCTTCGTTGACGGCACCCGAACCTTCACTCAAGAAAAAGGCGCCCTTCTCCTCGTCCGCTCAGACCCCAATCCAACTGACTTCAGAAACATAAAATGGAATATCATTGCCATAATCCCGGCCCATCATACCCCTTACTACTGGTCCCAATCCTTTGATTCTGTCGATTGTGCTGTCTCTCGGAGGGCCGTCTTTACTGCTTTGGCAGTGTCTCAAAAGCCGTACCCAACCCAGGGGTCGATCAAGTGGACGGGTGTCAAGTATGATCCGGCAAAGGATGTCCCGGGCGATGATAGCAGCAGCCAAGCTGGATCTAGCGGATGGGAATGGTTTGAGACTGGGACCGACTATCTCTGGCTCCAAGCGCACACCCTTTGGTCACATGCAGCTGTTTATCTTGACCAGAGAGTTAAAGTCGAAGGAGGGCCTATTGAAGGAGTTAATCAGGAGAGGTTTATTCATGCCGCTGCGGGTGAAGATGGGAACCTTCGGCTAGGGTCTTTTGGTCCCATGGACCAGTTCTCGAGTGATACCATCTCTACCTGGAGCATGAATAGTTCCCTTGCCTTTGTACTTTTTTTTTTTTTTTTTTTTTTTTGCTACATATGATATTCCCTCGATCACTTTGTTTACTTTTACCACTGTGAGAATACCGATTTTCTAACCCGTTCATTTGCCATTTTCCCTCGGTATATGTATGCATACATGCAACTGCTCCGTTTTTTTTCTCCAAAAAAAATAGCCCCAGACGCCACAGATTGTAAGACTTGGCCAAGGGCATGCCCACGTCTACCGCAAAGAAGCTGGCACAATCACGTCCTACCCCCTCACCGACGTAGCCTCGTCCATCCCCACAGGTATCGTCACCAAGACCTTGGAAGGACTCTCCCTTCAGCACATCATCCCAGGCGTCCGTAACGGCATGTCTTACCTTGCATGCATTGGCGTGAATTCTGTAAGTTTTTTATTTACAATTGTTTTTAATGTGTGGTTTTCGTCTTTTAAGAGGAGGAGGGAAAAACAAACGTCCAAAAAATCTGCGAATTCTGACTTGAACGTTTGCTCATCATTGTTTCTGACCGTATTATTACTTCATCTTCTTTACTTCTCTCTCATATGTACTATCTATGTTACGTGTAACAAGAACAACAAGCAACAAATCTACTTCATATCTAACTACCTCGAAACTAACAACACAATCACAGACCCACAAACCTCTCAACTCTACGATATCGACACCTCCTCCGTCTCTTCAACTGCCCCCCTCCGCCCTTACCAATTCGTCACCTCCCAATACATGGCCTCCTCCGTTACGCTACCCACCACCACAGTCCTAAACACCTTCCAGTTCGGAATCTCACTCACAGCCGAGGGACACATCCGCGGAATAAACCTCTCCGGGAACGCAACCTCCAGCACCTTTGGTCAGACTGCAAACACGGGGCTCGTGTATGTGGACGCTCCGTATAGCAGTGAATTTTCTTCTTCATCCTCAAGTCCAAAGGAGGATCCTCCAGATTCTATTACTCCGAGAAAACTTGCCGCGATTTTGGCAGGGCTGGCATTGGCGATGATTTTGGCGCTTTTGACTTACAGGCTGTGGAGGGAAAAGAAGAACAGGAAGCTGAGGGCTATCGCGGCCGAGGCGAGTCGACTTGAGCCTGCGAGATATCAGCCGCCATATTGTGGACAAGGACAGGGACAGGCGATTGAGCTTACGACGCGTGCTGTGCCTTATAATCAACAACCACAGCGGCAACACAGGCAGAACCAGCCTTCTGCAAGACATGATGGTCCTGACGCTCCCCCGCCCTACAGTGCTTAACCAAACGACGATGTTCATATATCATATAACTACGTATCCATTCCTTACCCCGTGTAATTAGATAGACACACTAATTCATCCCCCTTCCCCCATTTTGTTTCTTTCCCCACAACTGTTTTGCATATTGCCTTTATTATGACTGTTCGTTTGTTTTTCTTTTCAACCCTATTTTGTTTAATGATACACATACACTTTAGCGAGAGTGGAGAACGGTTTTGGTGGCGATCAATGCCGCCAGCGCTGCGCCGACCCCCGAGCCATCTCTACGAAAACATATACCAAAAAATAAAGTTAGAGGTCGCCTTCCAGAAGCACGATCTACTCACCTTCAACACAACGACAAAAACAAAAATAATCAGGAGATTTTTACCTAGCGATGCCGAGGGCAACAATGTCCTTGGAGCGAGATCCCAAGAGCTCCGTCAACCCCTCAACCATATGCTCCTCGAAATGCGGATAGTGCTCAAAGACCGACCCATCAATTCCCACATGAATAGGCTGCACATTATCCCTGTGATCGACCGCAGAGTCCGTCCTCTCACGAACCATCGTCCCATGCTTATTCACACCAGCTCCAAAGACATGGTCGCCTTCACTCAACTTCAAAGGATATCCGTGCCCCGCAAGCCGCCCCTCGACCGACAAGCCCTTCCGGATGACGGCAGCAGTGGCCATAGCACTCAAACGAGCCGCCCGCTTGCCAACCAACTGGCAAACAAACTTGACAATCTCCCTATCGACCTGGGTATTGAGGTAGATGCCCAGCTCTTGTTCTAGGATCTGGGCGATTGGAATGAGGGTCGCAGAGTTGTCGTTTTCGATTTGAGACATGTATTTGGTTTCGAATGACCAGTGGGTGTTGAGTTTGGTGCTGGAGGTGCCGTCAAAGAGGAGACGTTGGTCAATTAGGTGGAGGAGGATGTTGCGTGTGATCTCGCCTAGGTACATTCCCGAAATCATTTTTTCAAACACATGTACTCCCGGATTCTATTACGAAGGAAGATAAAATTTCAGTAAAGAAGTGAAAAGAATGCTCACTTGAGTGATATCCATAATGCCAATATCTGAGAGGCAGCTTTTTTTGATCCCATCCAGGATCTAGAAACATACAATGGACTCGCGGTCGAGTTTGTTGTCAAAGATGGTGACGGGGAGGAAGCGCTTGTCCTTGTCAAAGTTGCCCCACTCAATATTGATGATCATCTCGTCAGCGGTTGGGGTAGACATGGTCTTGATGCTGCGGGTGTCCTCGACATAGGCACCATTGGTACCTGTTCCAAAAATGGCGCCGATGAAGGTGTTGGGATGCTTGTAAGAATGTGCGAGAAGTGTGCCGACGGTGTCGTTCACAAGGGCGGCTATTGTACAATGAAAAAGTACGTGTTAAGAGGGAAGGAGAGTGAGAAACGTCACGACTAGTCCGTGTGGAGAGTTAAAAGTGGGGGAAGATCGGTCTTTTTCTGCTTCGGCAGAATGACTGAATATCCGCTAATGTCGGTACCTGAAAAAAAAAGAAACAAAAAGAAAAGAAAATAGCAACAGCAGCAGCGGTTTAAACATGCATCAAGAAAGTCAGCACAAAAAAAAGAAAAGACCGTTTTGTTCATTTATGACCTCTCGATGTCTTACCAACATGAACATTGACCTCGTTACGGTTAAGTGCCTCCTGAAGCAATTGAACAATGTCGTTGCCGACAGCGCCGGGGCAGTTGAACCCTTTGGTCCAGCGGAGGAGCATGCCTGCATCAATGGCGGTTTGGGTGACAGGGAAGGAGAAGGTAAAGCCGAGTTCGAGGGTTTCCGAATCGGAGGGGTGCTCGACGATTTTAGCGCTGATGTGCTCGCTGGTGATGAACTCCTTGATGGAGATGGCAATAAAGTCCATCAGCTCCGAGATGTGTGCTTCCTGGAGGTGGTCGGATACCTTGAAGGCCTTTGAATTGGACTCAAGGTCATTGTTGCCCTTGAGTGTGATAAGGCAGACACTAGATGGTACAAGAAAAGATTAGGTCAATTCAATTTAATCGTCTGTTTGTCTTTTGCAGAAGTTGACTCCTAGGATATCGCATCTTGTTAGTGACAATGGAGTGAAATGATAAGGAACAAAAGGCTCATCGACACACATACACACACACACCCCACAAAAACAATGGGAGTGGACGTTCTATCTCAATTGGTTTGTCTGTGGCTCGTTTTTCCTGACCCACAAATCAAGCAAACAAGGTTTGGTTGGAGGAAAGACAAAGGAGGGCAAAAAGATAACGAACGACTATCACTCCTTTTCTGAATGTAGCACACGGAGCACTCGAAGCGTATCGACAAACACACAAGCACAAAAACACACGACTTCATTTTTTGCTTAAACTCTCTTTTTTTTTCTATCTTAGATGGATAGTTGTCCATCGCTTCTTTGCATCGACCAAAAGGGAAAAAGAAAACACGGAAAATAAAGGCATATAGATAACAAGTTTCTTGCCCCACCGGGGTAGAAGGTTGTCTCCTTTTTCCAAGTGTGCAGCAACCAAGTACCAAAGGAAAGAGTCCTTGCTTTGCTTCTGTGTCTCGATCACTTCTCTTCTCTCCTCCGCTCATACCTCTCCTTCCTCTCCTCTCCCCCCCTTTTTTACGCCTATTGCCACTTGGTGCAACCAATGGTCCCATTGTGCCTTCTGCAGGCAAAGAAAAGAAAAGACTAGGCTGGTTTGGCAGTAGCAGTGGTAATGTGCATGATTCAAACAATGACACGCTCTTTGCGTCGTTAATATTCTATCATTCTTGTCTTCATCCTCGTGGTCCCTCTTTCCTCCCACTCTCCCTCCCTCTTACCCCACGCTACCCATCCATTTAACGCCTTTCCTCCTCCCCTTTTCTTCTCAAATACACTCTCTGAAATAACCATGAAGCAGTACAGACAAGATCATGAAACCTATCCATTAACTCCTCCATACCCTGGCTCACTCCTTTCCCCTCCCTCTCTCTTCTTCCAGGAACAAAAAACACCTAAGGCTTTTAACTTACCGAAGATTGGTACCACCGAGATCAAGAGCAAGATAGCTCCCGCGTTCATGCCCATCAGGACGACCGCTGACAAATGTAGGGATCATGGCCAGGTCGCTTGATTTCTGGTCTCCTGCCAAGCCGGATTGCATCTGGCCAATAAACGCGGTAGCGAGGTGTTCGAGCTGGGCGGTTGAGAGTGTGAACTCTTCGGCGAGGTGTCCCAGGACTTTGGATTGTTTGTCGGACCATCTTGAATGATGTTTGGTGTGGTGTGTGGAAGTGGAGGTAGGGGTAAATGAGGTTGACATTATGAATGAGAGGAGGATGCAAATGATTGTGATGAGGACGGAGTGTTGTGGGCTGGGGAGTTGAATCGCGGGTATTTTCTTTGGTGTGTTGGACGAGAGAGGACTAGTGATGGGTGGCGGAGAGGAGTGGAAGAGTGGAAAAGTGGAAAAGTGAAAGAGTGAAAAAAGAAAGAAAGAAAGAAAGAAGTTGAGTAATGAAGGGTAAACAGGAGAAGTACCGAGGGGTATTTGTACTTGGTCGATGATACTCTTTTGTATGTATGCTGTTTACGTTGAAGTAAGGGGAGACCGTTGCGGGGAAGGGGATTGAAAGCCAACCGTGGTAGTTGCAAAAAGAAATGATGTCAGGCCTAAATTTTTGAATTGTCTGAATCCCGCTAGAAGCTCGATTAGATCAAAGAAGGAAGACGAAGAACAAGAAGAAGAGCACGAAGAAGGGGACTTCGCCGTGAGCATTCATCTTCTCCACCATGTACTCCTCAACCCCATACATAACACATGGTTGCTCATGCCCCCCTTTTTTTTAATTGCCACATTCGCTTGTGAGACCCAAAGCCCCATATATCTCCTATTAGGCTCCCGCATCAGACTTTATTATTTTCGTCATCATGGTGCCGTCATTGTTTATTGTTTAATATGATTTACAGGGTCGGTGAAAGAGCAAGGAGCCTTGATCGCCCGTGAGCATCCTAGAGTTTCTCTCGCGTGCAATATACAACCATGATGACGGTTCCCTTTTTTTTAAATTATATATCTTGTTCGCATGAGCTACGCTTAGCATTGAAGTCTCAATATAGCTTTCTTCGACCAACAAAAAAAAAAAATCTCTTCCACCCTAGTCCTCGTCGTCATGGTCCTCTTTCTTTCTTTCTTTCTTTTGTCTGAGGGGTTTTTTCTTTCCTTTTGTCTTGTAATCGAAAATGATGTCTCAATGCACTATACCTTACTACCCTACTACCTTACTTCACCCACACGACATCATACACCCACACAAAAATGCATACAAGCGATTCCGATTCTTACCCTTTCTTTTTTCGATACATGGCGTGTGTCTGTCTGTGTGTTCATTAAGGCGCCTCTCTGCCTCGCTGCTTTTGTCTACCATGCATTGCATTATCCTTGTTCAGGAATAAAAGAATTCGGAAAAAAAGAAAGACAGGGTGTTTCGGACCTCCTTTCTTGTTTTTATTCTTTCTATTCGCTTCTTTCCTTTCTTTCTTTCTTTCTTTCTTTCTTTCTTCTCCTCTTATCATCATTCCTCTTCCTCCCTCTCCTTCACTCAACACTCCTCAACCATTCAAAGGAGCAAATAACTATCAAGAATGCCGACTGAACATCTCCATCAAGTCTGCCAGAGCATGAACACTCACTTGGCCCGCTACCCCATCCTTGCCGTCGGCCTTCCCCTTGTTGGAGGATTCCTCTCAGCGGTCCCTTCTCACCTTGCCGTGAAGTCCTACTATGAGGCCTTACAGAAACCCGAATGGGCTGCCCCCGCTTGTGTCTTTGCCCCCGTCTGGGCTGGATTGTACATCACCGTCGGTTACGCCTCCCACTTGGTCGCACTCCGCACTGGACCCAACACCGTCCCTTCGATCCGCTGTTTGGCAAGAACTGGATTGGGCATCTATGGATTGAACTTGGCTTTGAACTTCGCTTGGTCGCCTTTGATGTTCTGGAAGAACAAGATCGGTGCCGCCCTCGTCACCGCCGGTGGTTTGACTGTAAGTTCGTCATGATCTTCTCGTTTTGATCTATTTTGTATTCTTGTGTTCAAGGAAGGATACTCGTGGTGTTTGGAGTGATGTTGGAGTGAGTCAACCAAGAGAAGGCACGGGACTAAGACGAACCCCGTCTCCTCAGCGACACGCACAATTCGCACAGTAGTTAGCAAAGTCTTCGTTACAACTACTCTTTCCCTCTCCCCTCTTTTTTTTTTTCCCTTTTTTGTCTCAAACATATTCCCTCATCCGACCTTTCCTTATGGTCTATGGTCCCCCTCATCCCTTTCTTTTTTTTTTTTTTTTTTTTTTACTTTGCGCTTTGCATCTTGTACTTGTTGTTTTGGAGGGAGTGAGAGAAAGGAAAGAGAGTGTTATCGAATTTCAAGGAGGACAATTGTTTACTGCTTGGGAGAATGAAGACAAGGATGAAAAGGATAGATGGTTTCTGGCCTCTCGATGGTCTTGTGTGCATCATCGTTTGATCAAAAGGCACGCGTGTAACAATACGCGACGCGACGCGACAAATGTGTTGCTATAACAGTGAGCCGATCTTTCACTTGCTCCCTCCACACAATCAACAATAACGACAACAGCAACAACACATGCAAATCCGATCTGTTTTGAGCAGAACTAACAGCAACGAGTTACCTCTGGAAAGAAATCTCATTCCATCCCAAGATCTATTTTATTCAGAAGAGAGAGCGAGAATCTGCACACCAGACAAAAAGAGACACCAACCAAATGCAAAGTATACTGTGCACACACCTCCGCACCACCGTTAATGCGATCACATCCATTATCATTTATTTATTATAGGCCTCGTCGCTTGTTGTTGCCTACTACTTCTTCAAGGTTGACAAGTGCGCCGGTTACTTGACGGTCCCCTATGTCGCCTGGCTCGGATACGCCACCGCCTTGAACTACGACATCTGGATCAAGAACGGCAGTGGCCCCGCCTGCGACTCTGCCCGCAAAGTCGGCAAGGAGATCAACGATGCTGCCAAGCACGCCAAAGATGAGTTCAAGGATGCTGCCCACAAGGCTGCCGACAAGGTCGAGAAGGAATTCAAATAAGCGCGCTTCGATTTTTCTTTTCCTGATTCCTCTTTTGAGTCACTACACTCTACTCTCTTTCACTTGCTCACTTTTGCCCTGTACAGCCTGTTTTTTTTTTAATGCCGGTGACAAGGACAATCTGCGCAAAAGGGTTTTGTTCGAAAACAACTCTCCTTTATGCGATGGTTCATGCGCTATCTTCTGAATAAATGCTACGCCTTTTTATTACTATTCGACGGATGTGTGGTATTTGTGGTACAAGAAGATCGAAAGCAATTCTCTCGCTCGTTTGCTGTGGTCTACAATGCGGATGTCCCGTCTGTGCACATTGTGGAAAAAGCCAAAAAGCGTTTGGACCAAATGGGTGGACGAGCATGCCCAGTTCCATTCGTGTGAAATCAACCCGCGTCACGACAAATTCTGCGACGTCATTGGCCCACTCGCTGAAAGGAAGTGTGGGCAGGCAGAGCACAGGGGTAAAAAGGGTCGCTCTTTTTTTTAACTCACGAAGACCATCCAAAAAAACCCACTACTCAACAAACCGACCCTCTGACAAACCATGGAATCGCTCAACAAAAAGTCGACCACAGGAATCTCTGGCGGACTCAGCTTCGCATCCGCCGCTGCTGCTGGTGCCAACAAGCCCGCTGCCTCCGCCACTCCAGCTGCCGCTACTCCTGCGACAACCACCACTGGACCAGCAAAGAATGGTGGCGCTGCTTCTGGGGCTGCTACCGCGTCTTCCTCGCCTGCATTGGGATCGCAATCGCCAGCACCCTCAGGAACCGCCTCCAAGGCTGGCAGTACCACTGCCACTAACATGACCACGGCCGCCATCCCGACCACCAACGCCAACAGCAACAATGGAGCGATCGATTGGATTCTGGGCATGAATGTCAAGCTCGTGACACTGGCGGATGAGGTCTATGAAGGCCAAGTCTATGCCTACGACGTGATCATGAACTGCGTTGTACTTCATATCAAACTCGTGCCTCTTTCTCTTTGGACCCTTTTTTTTTTATTCTTTCGTTGCTGTTGCTATTGTTTCGTGCTATCGTGTTCTTTTAATTGTCTTGTGGTTTTTTTTTGTCAATGCGTTTTTATATTTTTTGTTTCGATCTAACATATCTTTACCCATGAGAGCTATCATTGAGGAACTACCTTCGAGGAAAAACATGATCTTTGAGGTTTTGATCGTGTTTTCTTCTCCGCCTCACTATAATTATATTGCTCTCACCTCTATCATCCTTAACTCTGCAAATGCGCTCTACGATCTTCTATGTCGTCCTTTCTTTTTTCTCTTCTGCACCTTTTCAAAAACACAGTGCCCTTCCAAGTCTGTTTCTTCCGCCGCAACTCCAACCGTCTATTACAGCCCTTCGCTCGGGAACAACAACACCAACAATAGCAATAACAACGGGAACGCAGGAGCACGAGTGAAGTATGATTTCAGGATTGTCAAGATCAGCTATATCAAAGACGTGATTCCATTGTCATCAGCAGGATCGACTTCTACCATCACCACCACCCCCACTACTACTACTGCTGGACAGAATCACAATGGTCAGAGCAACAACAGCATACCATCATCAGAATCAACCTCAACTTCCGAAGACAACACCAATATTACGAACAACATTTATTCAACAGTATTACCAGCCGTCGGGTATGTCCAGCTGGACAAGATCCAGCAGCGGGAGCAGCAGGCGATTCGGGAGGCCCAGGCTGCAGCTGCTCGTATTGGTGTTGGTGTATCGACTATTGGACAGGACATTTTTGACGCTCTCAGTAAGACGTAAGTCTCGTTCTTTGTTACTGTGTTTGAGGTGTTTGATGCGCGAGGATCTGAAGTGGGAAACTTGGAAAGAGTTAAATATGTTGATCACCATGAATCGATTACACGCGGAGGCGATGTTTTTCGCCTCTATCGGCTACAACCACTTCATGAATGGGTTTATGCTCATCCTGGCTTACATTTTCATCGCTGAATGGGGATATATAGACTGCCTTGTCGCTGGCATAAGGATCAGATTGTGGTCATGGATGAGGTAATCATCTCTTCGCCATACGAGCCCGATAACTGTAAGGCTAATGCCTCTGCCTCCGCCACGCTTGCTCGCGTTAAGAAAGTGGTACGTCTTTTTTTTGTTTTTTTGTCTTGTGTGGAAACAACAGGGTCCTTGGGCCGTCAAAGAAATGCAATCGTTGCCAAGTTTGTGCTATGTAGTATGATCCACCCGCTTACAATTGCTCCTTTCCGCTGTTTTTGTATTTGATCCACTGTTAACAAATCGATATTATAGCTCGAGGGTGAAAGATTGCGTATGGCCAACGGACGCAAATAAAAGGACCTTCTTCGTCCAAAATAAAACTATTGACCCCTCACGCAAAAAAAAAAAAAAAAAAAAAAATGCCAAAACACACACGCACACACACGTTGTTTCTTAACAATTTCGAAGGAATCAAGTGTACGTGTATGCATTTCAGGAAGTGCCACAGACGCTGGGTGCGTTGGAAGGTAACAAAGTGAAGGCACGAGGAAGGATAATTTATCATTTTTAAGTATGGTACATGGTTTTTGCTTTTGTATCTATGGGTTGATTTTGAGTTGATATTTTACAGTTCATCCTTGAGGCGGGCACCAGTAAGGATACAGGTGTCGGGATAAGAGGCGTGCAAGAGCTCGACAGCACGATCAATGATCTCCCAATCGTCGTGATGCTCTCCACCCTCTGCTGTCTTATTCTCCTGCTGGAGAGTCTCGCACCATGGTCCAACATTCACAGGTGTCACCGCCAAAGCCGCCTTCTCCTCCACAATAGCAGTAGCCTCGGCAGTATTACTATCTGAAGCTTCAGCGGCGGTATCATTGGCGGAGGGGATGAACTGCATATCGGGGTCCGCGAAATCCGACATGAGGTAGACACACTTGCGACGGAAGACTGGATCTGTCGACTTGTTGTAAATCTGTGCGAGGCGTTCAATGTCGTCGTCCTGGATAACGGCGCGTTGGTGTTGGGATCCGCGGACGAGGGACGAGTAGGCGAAAATCAGGCGGCGGAGGACTTTTGTGTCGGTTTCGATCTCGAGTTGTTGGAGAAGGACTTTGTGGAGGCTGTGTTTGAATGCTGATTCCTGTGCCTTCGCGTGGTTCTGTTATAATAAAAAAAAGAAGGGTGAGTACAAGTGCCATGATGTTTTTCTTTCAAGCCTATATCTGTGTTCTTCCTTTCATGAGTCTCTCATATTTACCTGGAGTGAGGTGCCAATGACGAGGGCGGCGACGGACCGAACACGCCGCTGGTCATCACAAACGATCCGGTCCCTAGTAGAGCACCGAACATGCTTAACCAAAGTCCTCAAACCCTCCCCTCCAGACAACTGGAGTCCGAAATCCATATCACTCGCCAGATCGGTCAGCCCTTCCAATGCCTCTGCGATCTCGACGTTGTTCTGGTTCGTGTTTAACGTCTCGAGCAGTTCCAGATAGATCTGGTGGTCGCTCTTCTGAGCACCAGCAGGTGCAGGTGCAGGAGGAGCAGGTTTGAGGTCCTGGACTTCCTGGTGTTGTTGGAGCTCAGGGATGGAATCAAAGGCGGTTTGGAGATTCATACGACTGTTCTCTTCTAATTGTGCAAAGTCAGCTTCCTGTACACCGTCTGGTTGGAGGAGGTCGATGGCGGGGGGCATGTTGTCTTGACCGACTTGGTGTTGGAAGGTTCCTGGGGTGTCGGTGTCGACGACGAGAATAGAGTCCGTGGCGGGCTTTTCTTGCACGTCGTTGGGGTCCATGAGCTTTGCAAACTTTCTGTGTGTCTCAAAATCCATCTGTACATGAAGACCTATCATATCATGAGGTAATTGAGAAGGGCAAAAAAAAGTTAAGTTGAGTGTGCCAGATCAGCATTAGCAAGGCTGTACAGCGGGTGCCAAGGAGAACACTTACCAGAGGGGATTTCTTGTCCGTCGAGGACTTCTTGGAACTCTGTGGTGGGACGGAAGACTCGCGGGTAACAGGAACCCTGGCGGCAGATGATGGAGGGCCGTTCATCGACAGCGGCGGTGTGGGCGGTTTTTGTGAGCGCCAGTGCCAGGCACAGACCGAGAACGAGTGCGAGTTTTGAGCGGAAGCGGGCCATTGTGTGATATGTCAGTGTGGAGGGAGGAGGGTTTGTTCAAGTATGAAGGAAAGAAAGGAGAGAAGAAAAAGCAATGAAAGGAGAGAGGAGAAGAGGATAAAGAAGATGATGGAATGGAGAGAGAGAAGGGTGATGAATTCGATGGAAACAAAACGAACTCTTCTCCCTTTTATCCCTTTGTATCAGTTACATCGATTGATTGGTGGCGGCTGCTAATTCGATACAGAATCAAAACCCAGACGTGGCACCGCTTAGAGGCTGCCACCTCAAAATGGGTCAGTGACTGGCTCTTGAATGTTCGGTGACGTTTATCACTTCTAAGTCAGGTTTGCACGCGAATCAAGCGAAACTAAAATGAAGTGTGAATTCGACCCTCACTACCTCTGAAGGCACAAGTCAAGGTCGTCTCTTCTCATCATCTGCTCACTTTCGTCTTCTCTTTTTTTTTTATTCTCCTTCCCATTACTCTTGCATCCCTCAAAGCCACTCCTCATCCTTTCTCTCTGTGGTCAACCCTTCTCCTACCCACTCTCACTCACGTACACCCCTCCCTTCCCTCTCCAGCTCAAACTTCATCATCTCGACTGAGCTTTCGCGTCGTACTTCCTGTCTTTACCACTTTCACACACACCCCTCCCTTCCTTTTCTTCACCTTCATACCCTCTTCCTCATACCTCTACCATGAGCACATCAGACGCTTGCTACACCATCATCCACCAGTCCGACACCGATGAGGAGATCAGGCCCGAGACCCTCCGCCAGAGGATCGAGAAGGGCTCGGACGAGGTCAAAATCGAGACCATGCGCAAGGTCATCTTCACTATGCTCAATGGCGATCCCCTCAACTCCCTCCTGATGCCCGTCATCATGAACGTGATGCGTTCCCGCAACAAGCAGCTCAAGAAGCTCGTTCACTTTTACCTGGAGATTTGTCCAAAGACTAACCCTGACGGCAAGCTCAAGCAGGAGATGATTCTCGTCTGGTAATAAGAACCCCCTGCCGGCACACTTTAGTTACTCTTTGGGCCAGAAGATAGCGTACTAACGTCAACTGTATCGTTGTTTATTGATATAGTAACGCGTTGATGGGCGATCTTCAGCACCCTAACGAGTACATCAGAGGATCAACCCTTCGTTTCCTCTGCAAGCTTCGTGAGGCCGAGTTGCTCGAGCCCTTGTTGCCCTCTGCCCGTGCCTGCTTGGTATGTGTCAAGGAAATCGATTTTGGACGCGTCTTTTCCTGTGTACCTCGATCAGGATGCCACGTATCCGTTAGATGTTGCACTTTCACTGGAGCTCTCTCATGGTACTAAGACGCGAATGACTTTTTTGTTTTGACGACCTGTTATTAGGAACATCGCCACTCATATGTCCGCAAGAACGCCATCTTTGCCATCTATACTGTCTACAAACACTTCGACTACCTCGTCCCTGATGCTCCCGAGTTGATCCACGGCTTGTTGCTTCAGGTACGAAGCGGTTTTAGTCGTTTTTCATTTGGAACGACACTATGAACAGGAAAGCAGGAAAATTGGTACAAAAAAGTACTGGAAACTTATGTCTTTTCTTTTGGTGTGAATAGGAGGCTGATATGGCCTGCAAGCGTAACGCGTTTGTTATGTTGGTCAACTGCGCTCCCGAGTTGGCTGTCGAGTATCTGGAGGCCAACATCAACCAGGTTCCCAACATGGACGAGTTGCTTCAGATGGCTATTGTTGATTTGATCCGCAAGGACTGCAAGAACAACGCTGCCAACAAGGTGAGTTTCGCATTGCATGTATTTACAAGATCTTGGACTGTTCTATTGAACCATGGATCCATCAACAAGGAACATTGGACTCACTCTGACCTAAATGGGTCGTCGTAATCTAGGGCAAGTACATTCGTTGCATCTTTGAACTCTTGAACGCTCAATCTCACTCTGTCAAGTATGAGGCTGCCACCACTCTGATGGCACTTACCTCCAACCCCGCCGCCGTCAAAGGTATAATGAAGATTTGTGTAATTTTCGATATTTGCGTCCTTGAGGACAAAAGACTGCAAGGATGCCTCTGCTAACTTTTTCATGTTCCCATTTATTATTTAGCTGCTGCTTCATGCTACATTGAGCTTATTGTCAAGGAAGCCGATAACAACGTCAAGTTGATTGTCTTGGGACGCTTCGACGAGTTGCGCGAGAAGCACGAGAAGGTTTTGGATGACCTCGTCATGGAGATCCTTCGCGTTCTTTCGAGGTAAACACATACACACGTTGAATGGTAATTGAAAAATGCTAAATCTGGCGCTATGAAAATCGTGTTTAATCATTTCCCAATCACGCTATTCTTGCGCATACTAGCCCCGACATTGCTGTCCGCAGAAAGGCTGTTGGCATTGCTCTGGACATGGTCTCGAGCCGCAATGTGGACGAGGTTGTTGGATTCTTGAAGAAGGAGCTCTCAAAGACTTTGGATCAGGATTATGAGCTGAACATGGAGTACCGTCAGCTTTTGATTCAGTCCATCCACACCTGCGCCATCCGCTTCTCTGAGGTCGCTGCTAGCGTCGTCCACGTCTTGATGGAGTTCTTGGGTGACTCGAACAACCCCTCTGCCGTTGACGTCATTGCCTTCGTTCGGTATGTTTCATCTTGCGCTTTATCTGTATCAGCTGCAATGTGTCGCCACTGGATGATTATAACCATGGAAACTAACGACTTTCACCCCCTTTTTGTTATAATTCTACAGTGAGGTCGTTGAAAAATTCCCCAGCCTTCGCTCTTCGATTTTGGAGCGCCTCATGGAGACTTTCCCCGAAATGAAGGCCGCCAAGGTTTTCCGCGGCGCCCTATGGATTGTTGGAGAGTACTGCTTAGAGGCTCAGGATATCGAGGATGCATGGAAGCACATCCGTACAGGATTGGGCGAGATCCCCATTTTGGCATCGGAACAGCGTCTCTTGGATGAGGCTCAGAACGAAGACAGCGAGTCCAAGGCCCCCGAGACCAAGAGCGCTGCTCCCGTCCGCCGTGTCTTGGCCGACGGCACATATGCCACCGAGTCTGCTTTGGCCTCGTCGGTCTCTGCACAGTCCAAGTTGGAAGCTGTCAAGGCTGCTGCCAAGCCCCAGCTCCGTGCCTTGTTGTTGGGAGGTGATTTCTACTTGGGTACCTCTTTGGCTTCGACATTGACTAAGTTGGTGCTTCGCTACTCGGATGTCAGCAACGATCACCGTCGTTTGAACTCTCTCCGTGCCGAGGCCATGTTGATCATGACTTCGATCATCCGTGTTGGTCAGTCTCAATTCGCCAACTCGCCTATTGATGAAGACTCGTACGACCGTATCATGTCGTGCCTGCACGTCCTCGAGAAGTTTAGCCAGGATCCTTTGATGAAGCAGGTTTTCTTGCAAGACACCAAGGCTGTCTTTGGCAAGATGGTTCAGGCAGAGGAGAAACGCAAGGAAGAGAAGCGTGCCAAGGACAACAAGAATACTCGCGTCCAGGCCGATGATTTGATCACCTTCCGCCAGTTCTCCAAGGCCAAGCATGGTGAGGAGAAGGACGAGTACGAGCTCGACTTGACCCGTGCGACTGGTGCTGGAGAGTCCAAGGATGATTTGATGTCGAAGCTCAGCCGAGTTGTGCAGCTCACTGGTTTCTCGGACCCCGTCTACGCCGAGGCCTATGTGAATGTGCACCAATTTGACATTATGTTGGACGTCCTGATTGTCAACCAAACCGCCGATACCCTCCAGAACCTTGCGATTGAGTTTGCGACATTGGGCGATTTGAAGTTGGTGGAGAGGCCTGGACAGCACACCATTGCCCCTCACTCTTTCCACTCGATCAAGGCCAATATCAAGGTGTCGTCGACTGAGACTGGTGTGATCTTTGGCAACATTGTGTACGATGGACCCACGACCGGCGACAGTAACTGCGTTGTGTTGAACGATATCCATATCGATATTATGGATTACATCAATCCCGCCTATTGTAACGAGACGCAGTTCAGGAGCATGTGGCTTGAGTTTGAGTGGGAGAACAAGGTCAACGTCAACACCTCCATCACGTAAGTTCTTGCTTCCTTGTCATTCTTGTTTATCTAAATAATGCCTACAGTATGTGCTTTTTACCTTTATTCAAATGATTCTAACGAGCACAACTCCATTATCATCTTGCACCCTTATTAGTGACTTGCAACAATATTTGAAGCATATTATGAAGTCGACAAACATGTCATGCTTGACTCCCGAGGCAGCATTGTCGGGCGAGTGTGGGTTCTTGTCGGCCAACATGTATGCGCGGTCAGTGTTTGGTGAGGATGCGTTGGCCAACTTGAGCATTGAGCGCCAGGGAGATGGACCGATTACTGGCCATGTCCGTATCCGTTCCAAGACACAGGGTATTGCGCTTAGCTTGGGAGATAAGATTACGCTTGCTGCCCAGAAGGTTGCCACTGCCGCTGCGTAAAAATATGACGAAGAGGGCACTGAATACACATTTTTTTTTCTTGGGAATAATAAAAACAAACAACATTGATGAACCGTTTGCCACCAAACTGGGCCATATACTGGCGATTTTGAAGATGTGAAGTGCGAGGGACAACCTTGGTCGACAATCATAATCACTGCTCTCTCGCGGTCGAGTCGATGATTTTTTCACAGAATTACACGCACACTCCCTTTCATCTTTCTGTCTCCTTGTGCTCTTGTGCACTTCCCTTTCCCCTCCCCCTTTGTCCTCACTCGCTCGCTCCGTATATACCTCTCCCTCGCTCTGTCTCTCTCCTCCGTTCTTACTACGCCCACCGTTGACTCTCTCTGAACTCTTCGCCATCGTCCCATGACCACGACCCCCGTCTGGATCCTTGGCTGACCCCAACTTTTATTACTTCCTTCTTTAATCGCCCCTCACTCTCTTGACGGTCTTCCGCCGAAGGTACTATCTTGCGTTGTCCTGCTGCTGCTCTCTGTGCTCAGCCTCTCTCTCCTGGTGACTCATGGCGAAGCTTTTGTTGTTCTGCGCACTAATCTGACTTACCTTTTCCATTGTTATACTGTTTAGTCTCCCGTATCAACCCTACGCCTCATTCACACCCAAATCAACCAAAAACAACAACAGCAACAAGAAAAATAACAAAGCGACGACGATGTTCGATCCCGTTCTGCAGGCGGAGATGGAGGCCTATCACTCCACAGCCCCTGACGAGAGTGACACCTTCGAGACCCATGTGATTTCGACGATTCATCTCAGCAGGAACGATCACCATTTTTCAGAGTTCCTCTTTGAGATCATCCTCTTTGAGCTTGCAGCAGCCATCCCCTCCACAAAGACCTCACACTCAGTTCGAATCGACGCCATCCACTGGGCTGTCAAGATCGCTCAGGGTTTCATTCGCTCATATGGACTCGACTCAAGGGCTTCAGAGACAGAACCAGCCCCCATGTACGAACTTTATATCGCCACTGCGCCTTATGCCCCCACTGTCGAGGACTGTTATCATTACCTTGTGGACGAGTGGCGAGTCGGTCGGTTATTCACCAAGGCTGTAGGGTTTGATCGTAGCTCGACCCTGCCGTTGTCCAAAGTTCCGACCAATGTGACCATCCCTGCGCTCACCCAGGAGGACCGCGACCATTTCCAACGACAGTATGCCAAGATCCGACCCGACTTTCAGGATCGATTTGCGACAATCGTCTATGCGTGCAGGAAATATGTCTGGAAGAACAACGGCTCTGGTGGCGAGGTTGTGTTTCTAGCCAACAAGGAGCTCTACGCGGTCGAAAAGTACACCAAGAAGTTCAATGCCGATTATAAGCGGAAAATTGCCGACGCAGCTGCAGCCGAGTTGATCTCCAGTGACCGGGCGGCAAACTCGGGATCTCCTTCGCCTTCCAACAACGCAGGGGAGGGGTCTTCGAGCAAGAGCGCTAAGAAGAAGGCAAAGAAGAAGGCAAAGAAGGCTGCTGCAGTATATGAGGAGCAGGATGGAGATGCCGACACCCCCTCAACTTCAACTACATCACAACCATCGCTTATCAAGAGTACACCTTCCGTCGCAGCGTCAACACCAGTAGCAGCAGAGGAGCCGGAGGAGAAAGAGGTCGTGGATAAGGAATTTGAGGCGACACTCAGGAGCGTTCGGGCGATCTTTGTCGACATGCAGTTTTCTGGAGACGACACCATGACGATGATCAACAAGGCACACGAATGGCAGTCGGCTCAAATCAATTTACTCAATACCATCTCCGACAATCACAATCAGGCAGAGCGGAACCGACGCAAAGCGATCGAGAAGGCTCGGCAGACTGTCGTCGCAGCATATAAGACTCGCCAGGATCAGGAGCAGTGGATCCCAGAGTCGATCAAGCGTGTCTGTGAGGCCTCTGCAGTCTACAACAAGGAGCGGGCTCGCCTGGACTCAAAGCTAATGGATATGAGGGCTGAGGCAGAGGTCAGGGGCAAGGATTCCGCCAACAGCATCCTCAGTACCGTGGCTGCCGGTATGAACGCCGGTGCCTTTCCTACCAAGAAAACCAAGAAGAAGGTGGTCGCGGGCAGGTCGACATCCAACACGGCCATCAAAAACAACAAACTCGCCAAAGGCAAGGTCAAGCATATCCCCAATCCCCACTCAGAAGACTTTCTCGAGCGAGAACTATCCCTCGAGACCATCTCATCCAACTACCAGAAGCTTGCTGAGCGCAGGGACGAAGACATTGAGCTTTTCTTGGACGAATACATCCCCGTTATGCTTCACAAGTCCATGTCGAATGGCACGCCTATGAAGATCCAGGTGGAATTCTGCGCCCGTTTGGAAGAAGCGACCAAAGAGGACATCGAGAAGAACTGGAACTATACCTTGTCGACTCGGAGCAACCTCGCCTTGTTTTTGGACAGGAGTATTTCCAAGGAGCTGATCAACAATGAACAGTCCAACATTATCATGGATGCATACGACATCACCCACAAGAAGAAAAAGAAGGAGCGTGACGAGATCGACAAGAAGGACATGCAATCAGCAGAATACTCTTCACCTGCTGGCAAGTATTTTAACCGCCTCTTCCTTGCGGCGGACGACAGCGACAGTTTGATCTCGGACAACGATGAGCAGGGTGACGACGACGACTTTACGGACTATGACTCGGAGGATCACAATCCAACAGACGACGACATGCCGGATTTGGTATCTGACGATGAGACTCGTTCCAAGGCTGGACCCACCAAGACCCCAGCCAAATCTACCGATTCAGCTATCAAGAATCAGGTGAAACCCACCGCTCCCACCTTGACTGCGATCAACGACAAGTCTCCAAAAGCACCCTCTGTTCCTGTCACCAACGGCAAAGCCATCGCCAAGGAGGATTCGACGGATGACGAGATGCCAGATCTTGTCTCTGAGGCCGATGACGATGATTTGCCGGACCTTATCGCAGACGACCGCAATGGCAACAAAAAGAACAAGGCCGGAGTCAACGGCGTCGACAAGGGCAAGAGTAAGGCTGGTGACAAAGTCAAGGGAAAGGCTGGCGACAAGGACAAGGGCAAGGTCGATAACAAGACCAACGGCAAAGCCAAGAGCAAGGACGACGGAGCAAAGGGCTCTAGGAAACCCGCGCCAGTCGAAGAGCTCTCGTATTCATCCGACGGCGAATCTACAGACGATGATATGCCCGCTCTCCGAACGGACGAGGACACTCGGGTCTCAATGAACAACAACAGCTCCTCCGAGGACGATGGCGACTGGACCGACGACGAGGAGGATGACGAACTGTCTGATCTTCAGAGTGTTGATGGTGATGAGGAGAACGACAACGACGAACGGGCCACCAAAGCTGCTGTCGCTGCTCGCCTTAGCACGGTCGATGCCCCTCCAATTGTCAAGGATGCGATGGCCGAGGCTATGGAGCGCATCATCCAAGCCCAGAAGGAAAATCGCGCCGAGAAGGAGGCTATCCGAGTCGCTCAGCAGGTGGAAGATTCGCGTAGTCACAGCCTCAAGCAGCTGGATCGTCAGAAGCTGGCAGAGAAGACCGAGAAATTCTCAAAGGCCTTGCTCGACCAAGCCGGCCGGAACCAGATGGCCCAGATTGCCAAGGACCATGCCTCGGAGGTCGCTAAGGAGATGTACATCCAAAAGAAGGCTGCAGAGGACAAGGATTGGGCGCAGATGGATGCCGAGTACAGGGCATCGGTGGAAGCAGATCGAGTCGCCAAGGCTGAAGCCGAGAAGAAGGCGCTGCAAAAGTTGGAAGCCGAAAAAGTGGCCCAGCTCAAGGCCGAGAGACTTGCAAAGGAGAAGGCTGAGACTGAACGGATCGCGAAGGAGAAAGCTGAACGACTTGCTAGAGAGAAGACAGAAGCTGACCGGATCGCCAAGGAGAAGGCCGAGCGTCTCTCGAGGGAGAAGGCGGAGACCGACCGGATAGCTAGAGAAAAAGCTGAAGCGGAGCGTCTTGCGCGTGAGAAGGTCAAAGCTGAAAAGCTTGCGCGTGAGAAGGCTGAGGCAGAGAGGGTTGCTCGTGAGAAGGCTGAGCGACTAGCAAGGGAGAAAGCGGAGGCTGATCGACTTGCCAAAGAGAAAGCTGAGGCGGAACGTCTTGCTAGAGAGCGTGCTGAAGCCGAGAGAGTTGCTCGAGAGGCTGCTGAGAAGCAGGCGAAAGAGAAGGCCGAGGCAGAACGTCTTGCGAGAGAGGCTGCCGAGAAGATGGCTAGAGAAAAGGCTGAGGCAGATCGACTTGCCAGAGAAAAAGCCGAAGCCGACAGGATCGCCAGGGAGCAGGCCGAGGCGGATCGTCAGGCAAAGGCTGCCCGCGTGGAAATTCTTCGCCAGGATCTTCGCGACGCCATCGAGAACGAGGCACAGATGATTGAATCTACAAAAGACACCATCAACAAAATCATCTTGGACCAGAGCATGGCGAAGAATTTGCATCTCAGAACAGAGGAGATGATGGCGAAGCAGGAAGTAGAGTCACGGGAAGCAAGAGAGAAGGCCTGGGTGGAGAAGATGACTAGCTACGACTTGCTCGAAACCTGGTATGATAGAGAGGCATTCCTTACAGCCGCCGAGAGCAAACGAGATGAGGAGGACCGAAATGCCCGGGAGGCGAGCAACACCAAAGCGGTTCAGTGGGCGGCGAAAGTTGCCAACTCGGATCGCGGATTTGAGGCTCGATTCGATGCAGTTCAGGCCATGATTGATCCATTGAGCAGAACACGTGAGGCCGCTCAACAGGCTTTGAACGAGGCCGAGGAAGAGATGATGAGAGTCACGACAGCCCCAGCGAAGCAGGTTTCAGAGTTCGGACCAGATGTTGATACCATCCGTGCCATTGTCGACGACGTACGGGCCGCAGAAGACGCCAGAGTCGAGGCTAAGCGATTGAAGGCGGAAAAGGCCAAGGCTGCAGCAGAGGTCAAGGCAGAGCCGGCACGGCAGAAGGAAGAGGCAAGAGTGCAGAGGGAGGAGGCGAAGCAGCAGAAGAGACTCGAGAGTCGAGAGAAAACGCGGCTTAAGCAGGAGGCCGAGAAGGCGGCAATCGAGCTGGCTAAAAGTCTGGGTGAGCCTGTTCGAGTGCCGACCACCCCTGGCGACTTTTCGTATGACTGGCAGTCCATTAGATTTGACCTTCCTCTCTGGAAATTGCCCGTGGAACACCTCTCCACGATGGAGACTTGGGTCGAACACTGGTACCCGGTAAGTCTTTCTGCTGCCCTTGCTTTAGTTTGAGGATTTGTAAGGTATAAGTAGACATTCAATTACTTACAGTAACGGCTTTTTTTCTTCTAAACATAGCAACTTACACCGGATGAGGAATCGTTGCTTGAGAGACAAGAGCTTTTGGCGCGACTTCAAGCCCTTTTTGACGCCCAATTCCCTGATGCCGGTCTGCAGCTCCGACCTTTCGGGTACGTTTTGTTTATTTTTACTAGTAATATACGCAGCTGCACCGTCAACACTTGTGTTCAGGTCGACTGATCCCTTTTTCAATTTTTTTAGATCGTATGTTACGGGACTGGGAAACAAATTCAGTGACATTGATATCTGCGTCTTTGTCGAGCCTGAAAGGTTTCATCCTTATGCCCCTCATTCGGACGTCCGTCACTTGGCTTGGTTCCTGGAGACCCAGCAGATGCTGAACGTGATCGCGATCACTGATGCCAAGGTTCCCATTGTCAAGTTTGTCGACCCTATCACCGAGATTCATTGTGATATGAATGTCCAGCACCCGCTTGGAATCTACAACTCGGCACTGATCAAGGCATACATGGATATCGATGTCCGCCTGGAAAAGTTCTTGTTCATGCTCAAGTACTTTGCCAAGGCACATGGCATTCTTGATGGATCGTCCGGATACTTGTGCTCGTACGCCTACATTCTGATGGCGATTGTGTTCTTCCAGGAGCAAGCAGAGCCCATCCTGCCTAGACTCCAAGTCAAAACGGAAAAGCCCAAGCCGTTTACGGAGAAGGGCAAGTCTCGCCGCAAGGTGAAAACGTTCGGGCAGTGTCTTCAGGATGGCACAATCCAGCCGGTGTATGTGAACCAGGACGGCAAGATGTTTGACTGCACGTTTGACACTCGAATCGATCTCTACAAGGGATTCGGCAGTCTGAACAAGAAGTCTGTCTCGCGACTGCTGTTTGAATTTTTCGAATACTTTTCGCGCAAGTTTGACTATCGCACGATGGAGGTCTCAACGCAGTATGGACGGATGCAGGAGCGGCAGGTGATCTCGAGGGAGAAGCGGCAGCTGGTGGCGGCGAACAAGTTGTTGGCTGATGGAGCGTTCAATAACAGCAGTCTCTTGCCGGCGAACGGAAACCACAATGTTGGACCAATGACCCGGAACGGATACTCTTATGACACCAAAAGGCAACTATGGGTGAGCCAGGCCGACATTGCCTACTTCTACGAACTGGAGGCCAGTGGAATTATTGCGAATGGAAATAATGGAGCCAGCGTCGGATCGCCTGGAATCGGATCGCCAGGCGCAGGTGTGCCTCCCTCTCCTGCCCTGTCGACGACAAGCACAATGTCGATAACCAGCACGACCTCGTTCTCGTCGACCAACTCGAATGCTCTTTCGAACCAAGCCTTCTTCTGTGTCATGGACCCATTCATCTTTAATCGCAATGTGGGAGGAACTTGCCGCGGACAGAAGCTGGAGAAGGTCTGGCGTTGCTTTGATTATGGATACCGATCGTTTGCTCTAGGCGAGTTCTCGAATGCGTTTGAGCCGCAGGAGTTTCAGATGGATCCACCATCGCAGCAGCAACAACAACAGCAGGACTCTCTGTAATTGCGGACAGAAAGAGGAGGAGGAAGCGTAGACATGTTTTGAGTAGATCATCTTTTTGCTTTTACAAAGAAAAAAATGAAGAACAGGAAGAGATAAGTACCAGCAGAGATTTCAGACACCAATGGATTTGTATGATGCTAATGAAAGCAAACAGGAACTGTAGAACGCGCCCAAATCGATGACTCTCGAATGCCCACTGTTTTTATCACGAACAGACCACACGAGCTCAACGACCACGCGTTCCAAGAGATCAGAGCACCCAAGATCGCTGGCGAGGAGGTCGCCTGAAACCAGACCCTGGAGCTTGAAAACTACAATTCCCAGGAGCACCGAAGCCTCTACATTGAAATCCTCGATAAGGAGACCGGCTTCGACAAACCCATGGCCTTTGCTACCTTCCCCTATACCAGGTCCGTGATGCCCATGGACACCCCATTCGTGGCCGCTTCCACCTCTTCACCGACGACGGTAAGAAGAAGGGTAAGGTTCTCCGCACCATCGCTGTCGTCTCCCCCGGCCAGACCGACGCCCACCACCCCCAGTCCGAGATCCGCGGTATCTCCGAGCTTGACTCGAAACTCCAGGCCCGCATCAATAGGTTAAGCCGCAACGAAAACGTTGGCAACATTGACAACGCTGCCATCGCCGCCATTGCTGTTGGTGGTACCTTTAGTGCTATAGCCCACCCTGAGGGCCAAAACAAGAAGGCCGGACGTGAGATCTAAGCCATTTAGCGTTCTCCAATACCCCTTTAGCGCCACTGTATATAACACCCCATTTCAGCTACAAAATAACTTGATAGTTTGAACATCTCCAAAAAAGAGTCGCGATGCAGATGTCTCTTCCATCTAAAGTTTAGTAAAGGGTTACTTCTCCGCTCCCCTCTTTTTTCATTTGCTCTTCGCTCGTTATGTAAATAAAAGGCACCGAAAAACAACACTCTCTCTTTCGTGTCTGGTCCAAAGCAATGCTGAAAAATATTTGTAGGTTGAAATGAACGAGGGTGAAAAAAAGAAGAAAAATCTCAAAGGGTGTGGGAGTTCTGGTCCGGTTCCTTCCGCAGAGGGGGGCAGGATTCAGTAAGCAAGTAAAGATCCATGGGTCGCAATGCAAGTTGACGAACGGACGATGCACTACGACTGGACGGAGCAGAGCGATAAAGCGATAAACCGCAGGATCAAAGTTCAATGGAACGCAGGACAGGTCTGCCACTGAAGGAGACGAGCCGAGATAGAAAAATCCAAGGACGAGACACACAAAAATATATACTATATCAGCGCTAATGATCAAACAACCACGTGTCTGATTGCGCGTTGTTCTGATGCATTTGGGGGTTTCAAACCTTGACATTTTTGAAGTGTTAGGAAACTTTGAAGGCGTGAAATAATGGCGTGTTTTGAAAATAATCGCCTTCCTAAAACACATCAACTCTTGAGGTGATGTGTTCTGCAACACGCCGAAAAAAATTATGGACACGCGCCTTTTTTTTAAAAAAAATTTCTTGCCAGTCTCCTTTTTTCTTCTCTCATCACTATAATCAACACCTTAGCGTTTTCGTTGCGATGCCGAAAAGATCTGAACGTCAGCGACTACTCGATGAACTGGAGGATCACATACGTTTCTTGACACTCGAAGGCGATTACCAACGAGCAGACGAAGCGGCCTTATTGTACCTATACGTCCTGGAATCGTGTTACCTGGCTAAACGTGCGATTACAAGACGACCACCACATTACTTCACGGAGAGATTTCCAAAACTCTCAACAGATGAGTTCCGGGCGATGTTTAGGACAACACGAGCAGGATTTTTGGCTCTTTTGAACAAAATACAAGGCCACC
Source organism: Linnemannia schmuckeri (assembly GCA_029449235.1). Taxonomy (NCBI): domain Eukaryota; kingdom Fungi; phylum Mortierellomycota; class Mortierellomycetes; order Mortierellales; family Mortierellaceae; genus Linnemannia; species Linnemannia schmuckeri. Next base: position 946,447 of record JANATG010000020.1, read on the forward strand.
TCGTTTTCTCCAATAACTCCACCTGCCCTCAAGCACATCCCTCTCTCCAGCTAGGAGTTGCCCTGGCTCGGCTTGGCGTCCATGGAACCGGAGCTAGTGTCACTAATATACAAGCGATATTCAATATTGGCACCGGCACTGCAACAGTCTACACCGATCGTGTTGTGCAAGCCTTATGGGACATCAAGGACAACTGGCTTTGTTGGCCAGATGTCGCAAGAAGAAGGGAGATCGGACAAGTTATGAGAGCTGAGGGCTTTCCAAACTGCATTGGATTCGTTGATGGGACTACACTTCCACTTTCGCAAAAACCTGCGATTGATGGTGAAGTGTATTTTGATCGCAAGAAAAGGTATGAAAGTCCATGCAAGATCGAGAATAAAATCGTTGTAGTCATTGACATATAACCTTTTATAATGCCCTATATACACTTTGTTTTTAGATACTCTGTTGCTCTGCAGGTTATCTGTGATGTCGACAAGCACATAATTGGAATGCATGTAGCCTGCCCAGGATCTTGTGCTGACTCTACTGTTTTCAAACGGATGCCTCAATACAAGCAAGCTGCAGCCTGTTTCTCTCCGGGCGAATATCTTCTTGCCGACTCCGCATATGGTCTCTCAAAGACTTGTATCCCCTCATACAAGGCCCCAGCAGCAAGCCTACAGGATAATAAGGAGTTCAACTATTGTGTCGCCAAGTCCCGCGTAAGGAACGAGCACTGTATTGGAATTCTTAAGTCACGTTGGAGTTCACTACAGGGGCTGAGACAGCAGATTCGAACGAAAGCGGTTATGGAGAAACTCGTTCAATGGGTAGTAGCGTGTTGTGTACTCCATAACATGCTCGCTCGCCTTGGCGATGCTTGGGAAGAAATGTATCTTGAGAAGGAGAACCTGGAGGACTACAACAACGAGGGTGAAGGAGCAGCGGTGCTCAGTGACGAAGACTTATCTGACGTCGGCGCAATCAATTTTAGAACAGCGTTGAAGAAAACCACTTTAGAGACCAACTACGCACGCAGGATTTTGCCAATTCGATAGAAAAGTTGTTTTATTATGAATGATTGAGATGTAAGCTTAATTAATTCCTGTATATGTTCCACAGACATGCCTTTTGCCAATCCAGCCGAGATCAGTTGAAACATCTCTCGCTGGATTTCTTTCTCTAATCTTTTCTCCTCCAGTTTTAGCCTTCTCTCATCCATATCCTGTCTTTTTGCCTCCTTGGTCTTTTCGAACTCCAATCTCTCTGCCTCCATGTCCTGTTTCCTCTCTTCCAGCTCCAGCTTCTTTGCTTCTATAGTTTCAAGAGCTATACATGAAATCAGAATATTTGTTGGTATCATTGAGTAACAGAACGTCCAGCTGTTTAATCTCTTACCTATGTTTCTCTTCATAAATGACTGCTCGTAAGAAGCGAGGAATGATCGCTTCGGTATTTCAGGCGAGGAGTTTGGATCCAGTACTGGTGGTTTTTTGCGTTTATCTGTTGCTCGGAAACGTTTGTTGGATGACTGTGACTCTGTATCGCTCAGTTGACGCTTCGACTGCCGTCGAAAGACTGGCGGCGATGAGATGGAAAGTTCGCTGATGTCATCAGCATTGACGTCGGTACCATCATTAACGCTGTCGTCGTTATGGCCTCTGGTGTCTCTTGTATAGTTTCCTTGCTTAACAGCGCTGACGTCGTACGGGTCGTCGAAGTCCTCACCAAAGATGTTGTTGATAACGCCGCCCTCAGCATGAATACCGTCCGTCTCCTCCTCTTCCCCCTTCATCGTTCTCCTCCTCCTCCTCCTCCTCATTCCCATCTTCCTCCTCCTCCTCATCCACAACTATTGGCCGGTGTGAACGTCGAGGTGCTGTGCTAGACTCCTGGCATCTACCTTGTTCTTGAGCCGGTACCAGCGAACTCGTGTAATGGAGTGACGTTTGGTCGTCGCTCGAAGAGCGCGTCCATCCTGGCATAACAAGTGCACATACTCTCCAGCTTATGCGCCACTGTGTATAGACCCTTCCTGGTATCATTCTCTGTGACACCAAAGCCTGTGGACTCGGCCTTTCTCTTAGCTTCGGTGTAAGCCTTCATATGGCGCTGGAACCGTTCGCGCATAGCCTTTCCGTTGATGTTGAGTCTGCCTTTACTCTGCTTGCTTACACCTTGAGCTAACACCGAGTATCCATGGGTTTTGCTCTTGTTAGGTGCTACTATAACTGTCTGTCCGCCACAGCCAAAAATTGATTCGAAGTTGGGGCGGTGTTCCATCCACGTCAGAATGAATTCCATGTCCTGTTTTGTGAAACGCTCCCTTGTAGGCAGTCCAGATGGCTTCTTTGCTGACGGAGCTTGTTTCTTGGATGTACTTGTGCTTGGAGCAGCAATGGTAGTCTCAGGCTGTTCATCCTCAGGAAGCGACGATGAAAGCGGTTGTTAAGAACCGCTGGTTGTTGATTTGGCCATGTTGTCCAGAAAAGTGGTGAGATGCAAAAAAAACAAATGGCGGCGTATTTTTGAAAACACTCCTTTGTAGTTTAGTAAACGCGCCTACCTTGACGTCGTGCTTGGGTTGATTCTTTGGCGTGTTACAGTAACGTGACCAGAGCAATGTGGGGATCTTGAGGGGAGTTGCCCTTGGTTGGCCGAGTCGTTGGCGGCAGTGCCAGGTGTGACAGGGTCACTAGTCGAGGAAGAGGGAGAAGGGAAAGTGGAGTTACTCTACAAGCTCTGTATTCGAGGGTGTATCTTCAGGATCGATGGCCATAACTCAGATAGCGGGCAGACAAGGAAAAAGATGTATATACGTGTGTGTGTGTCCCTTCTCAGTATCGCAATAAAAAACAGTGACTCTCAAGACCTGCTCGTATCGTGGAATAAGGTGATTTTATGTCAATAGCTATTCTCTAAAGACTGGAAACTACTTCTGCTCCTAATGGTCAAAAAGGTACAGTGCTTACCTGCTCGTATCGTGGAAGAAGGTGCTTTTCCAGACACTCGCAGGCAAACGCGTAAAATAGTCAAAATGGCCATCAGAAACTAAGCCACTCAAAATCACCACAGCAATATCTGTGTTTATTTATGTTGCAAATGTCAAGGTTTGAAACCCCCTAATAGGATTGGTATCTGATAGATTGTCATAATAGAACTCCGATCTTTAATTTGCGACTTGGCTTACTCAAGCCCAGTGTGGCCATCAGTTGCGTCTCGTAGGCAACAAAAAATAAGGAAATGAAAGCTACCTTTATTTTCTCAGCAAATCCAAAGACAAAAGAAAAAAGTGCTAAACGTAGAACCTCAACATCCGCGTAAGTACATCGCGAGGCAAGAAAAGCTATACTAGGGGATGGGAAGGGCGGGACATGAAGTGGGCTTCCCATCTCGTACAATATTCATGAACCGTCGGAGAAGTCCTCGGCGAAAAGAGACAAAGGCGTTGTGAGAGCAAAGGCGCTGTGAGAGCAACAGTTCCAAAGGTTATATTTTTCTCTCGCTGGTACTTTGATGCCTGTCGTATTTTGCCCACAGTGTTATCTTACACTTGAAGTTTTTCTTGTTTATCTCGAGCGAGCTCTATGCGAGTTAGAGAATATGAGAAGACCCCCCTCTGTTCCACTGTTCTTGTTCCTCAGACCCCAAACGATCATCTCACCCTCTGCTCCTTCCTGTCCTCTGCTTTCTAACTCGCTCTCTTATTCCTTCCTTCTGTATTTCCAATAAAACAAATAAAAAACAAACATACATCCCATTATCTTTGCTTGTTCATCGAAGTTAAAAAGGAATATATTTTTGAGGGGAAGGAGCAAAACAAAGATGCATATCTTCATTGCAAAAGAGTATCATTTTAAAATGTCGGATATGATACAAGTCCAAGAGGTATTGTTCATAGCTCGGAGATTGATCGTGGTGCGTCTTTATGTGTATAACTATGATTCTTGTTAATATCCACATATGAGCTCGGCATTGGGGGGTACCTCTGGAATGACCTCGCAGATGTCGTCCCACCAAGGTAGGGGTCTGAAAAAAATAATTTCGGGCCTGAGATCGTTTTCACAATACTTTTCGTATAGCTCCCAACCACCCTCCGAGACGAGATCTTCCATGCATTGAGGATCGCCATTACAATCATTTTTCCCCGTGTGAAACCATTTCTCCCGTTTCTCCCGAGCCGTCACATCTGCTAAAGTGCTAGCAACTAATAAGGCCAGTGAAACCAAGACGATGATTCGCTTGTCCTGCATTGGTGAAGGTCGATTTAATTGAATGGAGAAGAGATGAATTTCTCACTCCTTGGCAGTTGAATTGAATTTTGTGGCTTAGCATTTTCACTTTGGTGTCTGCTCACCTTATCAACAAACACACTGCCACGATCACGCTAATTGTGAGCTTCGAGTAGCTGCGCCATACAATGTCTTAATTTGGACATTTTTGTGCTTCCTTGCCATTATTTCATTATCACATGACTTTCAAGTACTTTCACGGTATTCAAATGAGAGAGTGGCTACCAGTGGCTCATTGTGGCTGCTATTGGTGTAACCTTCAGAGCCGAACGAGATTTTGGTGGTTTTGGCCGTTCTTGCTTTTGCGAGAACTGACCGACTTTTTTTTTACACTGACATCGAGTGCTAACGTTTGTTAGAACTGACCTTTTTTCCTACACAGAGTTCTAACACAAGATGTCAATGTAAAAAAAATGGCCAGTTCAACGTTAGAACTCTGTGTAAGAAAAAAGGTCAGTTCTAACAAACGTTCCCTTTTCGCTATTCTGACAATTGTCCATAAAGTTGGTGTCAGAAAAGTTACAATTATAATAATAATAAAATAATAATAAGGGGAATGGGGATATTAAGGGGAATGGGGATATAAGGGAAAAGTAATAGGGTGGTGGTGGTGGTGGTAGGGGGGGAGGGGGGGGGGGGGGGGGGGGGGGGGCTGCCTTAGACCGCCTGACTGAGCATGCACAACCCTAAGGCTGCCTCCTCGGCCTTGCGGCGGAGACGGGACTTGCGAGCCCAAAGACGTTTGCTCTTGCGCATGCGCTCCTTGTCATCCTTGATGCGGCCGCCAGGTAATGAGTCCCATTTGCACTTGCGGGGGTGCATCGTTGGCGAAATGTTGTGGACGCTCTTGATATGACGGCGCAAGTTACAGTTCTGGTTCTTAGTTGGCTTGAAGACTCGACTGCAGACAGGGCAGAACAACGGCTGCGTCGTTGTAGAAACTGGCGTCATTGATGGTGACACAGCACGAGGCTGTTCTCCGGGGTCTGGGAGTGGGACATGTTTGAATGGGATGTTATGGAGGGTAGATGGAATGACCAAGAGTGATGGAGAGAGAGATATATAGAGAGAGAGAAAGAGAGGGGGGAGAACTGCGAGAGAGAGAGGAGGGAGAACTGGCGTCAACTAGATTAAATAAATAAGAGTGTAATAAGACTGTGAGTAAGAGTGTGAGTATGAGTATGAGAATTGGCGTCAAGTAGATTAAATAAGAATGTAATAACAGGGTAGCAAGAGTGAAGAGTGGTGGAGAGAGAGAGAGAGAATAGTGTAATAACAGGGCAGAGAATGCTTCGCGTAGAGTGCATGCAACGCATCCAAAGAAAACGACTGCCATTATCCCAAATAAATCAAACGCGAGCCACCCAAAACATTTCTTTTATTATCGGGTAAAGGTAAATTTTCTTTTGGGAGGAGTGATCTGTACTGTTGCAGTTACAGATGGCTCGTGAGAAGTGGGCATTTCTGCCGGATCTTATCATAGTGCTGTGAATGGATGATCTTGTTCTCGTCGAATTTTTGACATCGGAGTGCCTCAGAGCAGTGTGCGTCTTTCACAGGTATTCAGCTTCCACTTCCACTTATTCTGTCTCCAAATAGCTCTCTAAACCTGGACTCTTCAAGATCAACCGCTCCACGATCAACTGCAAGAGCATAACCAAACTTGCCAGTCGACTCGTCGGTAAATTTTATGCATGTGAAGCAGTCTTGAACGTCGAAATCCGGCATGGACGCAATGAAGCCCAAGTTGATCTGGTCGACCACTACATTGCACATCAGGGGAAGGGAAGCTGCCTCGGCGGCGGGCATGTCGCGGTAAGCATAGTAGGTGATTCTACCCTTGGATGCCAGTGTGGAGAACACAGGAATGGTTGGAATAAGTAGGATGGTTGCAAAAAGCAAGGAGAGCATGATTGTAGTGGAGCAGGAATACAGGCAAGATCAAAACCAAAGAAGTGAAGAAGGATGGCAAAAGATAGTTTAGGGTTCCTTTTATATCAAGAGACAATCTGCTTTGTTGCAAGAGCAAATCTGATGCCCTGCTACTTTTCGCAAAACGATCTGAGATGTTTTTCTCCTCCCTGAGATTTTTTTTGTTCTCCCCTGAAATCTTTTTTTCTGTCCCTCCCCCCCTTTGAGTCTATTATTGTCTCTGTCCACCTCCCTACATGTTTTTTTTTCTGTCCCTCCACTGGAATATTTTTTCTGTCCCACTCCTTCATTTCATGGTCTCTGTCGTCGATGCCGACACAACGCGAGACTGTTCTCTGGGGCCTGCGAGTGGGACATGTTTGGATGGGATGTTATGGAGGGTGGATAGAATGAGCAAAAGTAATGGAGAGAGAGAGAGAGAGAGGAAAGAGAGAGGAGGGGGAGGGGAGGATTGGCGTCAAATAGATTAAACAAGGGTGTTTATTTTCGGGTAAAGGTAAATTTTCTTTTGGGAGGAGTGGTCCCGACATCAGGAGGGGTTCTCAGGCCCGTTGCAGCATTGGCGACGCAGAAAAATTGGTTCCAGTGGTCAGTGTCATAACGAATCATGGATTGCTCGCTCTCTTTGTCTGGATTGGGACTCCTATATACCCAAATATAGTTTGCCATGACGCCTTGTCTAAGTACTCTAAGTACCATTGTACCAGCATATCTTCGTTTCAGAGTCACTCGCTGCTCCACGTCATGCAAAACGCAGGCATCTATTAATCTCCAGAGTAACAGCCTCGCGATTTATCGATGCATGCAGCGCTTCCGGGACCGTGCCAACCTCTACGGATGAGTTTGATATCAGGATGACCTTCGCGATCGCTAGGATTTTTATAAGGTTTTTTGCGGCTGTTCTCCGAGGCCTCGGCCCTTTTGAGAAGAGCATTAGGTGTCATTGCTGAAGAGTTATGGCATCAGATCCTTGCAGGGATCAGAGATTTTATAGTCAATCAGACAAAGGACAAAGCAGAAGGTCATTACCTCGCCCAAAGCTCGAATGTGGCTTAACATGTGGCTAAAAGTGCAACTTGTGACAAAAATGTGGCAACATTTTACAATTTATTTTCATAGAGGATGATATGACAGCTTTGCAATTTGATATCACTTCCTTGGGCTATTCTTGGCAGTACAGTTTTCATCAACCCTCGGCACTTTCAAGGTGAGCTTCGGGAAGAGCATCAGGTGAACGCTTGGGGATTCTTTTAGGACGTGCTGAAGTCCAACGCTTCTCCATAGCCTCGGGGTTTAGATGACCTTCATCAAGTGTAACAGGGAGAGCCTCCTTAGTCTCGCTAACTGGAGCGGCAGAAGTAGCAGTTGCAGCAAGAGAAACGGTAACGGCAAGGTATTTAATAAACCTCATAATTGGTTGACTGCATAGAGTTGCGTTCTTGGCAGCTTGATAGAGGTATTATAGACAAAAGTACACACCTTTTAAATGATCTACGCTAAAGGTAGGGATATATTTGTGGCTCAAAAGGGCTCAGTCTGTGGCGATCAATTCGTCGCTATCAGTGTGATGGCGTCATTGATTCAGGACTTCGTCGTTTTTTATATGGTATCCTGATTGTGGATAGTGCGGCTCAAAGTATATTTTATTGTGGCAGATGGAAAGTCTGCGTGTGGCTATAGAGCTGCTTGAGTCAATAGAGGCACCATGTCCACCGGTTGATGGCTGACGCTTCACTCGCAATTTGTTGCTACCAGAACTAAAAGGTCCATATTGTCATTGCGCTAACGCTTAGCGAATTCAACGTGGTCATGAACCTCCATGAGACTTTCAGACCATTCGTAGTCTCTCTTGATGTTATCGCGTTTGGATCCTGGAGAATGCCGGCTGTCAGACGAGTCTCCCAAGTGCTCAAAAAATTCAGGGCTGAAAGCTCCGTCAACACACCACTCCTTGTTCATACCAAAGTACTCGCAGGCACTGTCACCGAAGCTTTGAGGTGCTGGGGTCGTTGACACTGCAACAACTCCAAAGAGTGCGATCATGAGCAAATTAGAAATGGTCTTCATTTTAGGACTTCAGGTTGTTTTTAATAATTGGTGTTCTTTACAAAGGCCGTGAAAACGCAGTTCTTATATTGACCGGGTTTTAACCTAACGCCACGCGGTGATTTGTGGCTCAGTGTGTAGCTATTTTTTATTTTGATTGGTAGCTTCGCCGATGACAATCTGACTTTTGACGTAGTACTAAGGTTATGAGCGAAATTTACATTTCATTTTCAATTTGTACAATTCTTTTGCAAATTCATGCCTTTTACGAAGGTAACTATGGTAGATGGCCCAACGCAAAGAAAGAAGTTCCAAGTTGGACAATCTTCTATCACCCAATTCAAGAGCACAAGTTGATCGAAATGCCATTCTCTCATCGCAATATCTCTCAAAGACGACGCAGTCAGTGAAGTCATAGTCAAAACAATAACAATCTTGAAAGATTACTAGTTTAGTTGCGTTATCAAAATGAACCTCAACGCGTGTTTCGTGCTCTCTCTCGATAATTGAGGCCTTAAAGGTTTCATAGTCATAAAAATCAATCCCAGGCGGCAGGACAACTATTTCAGCCGTTTTTTCAAATTTCCGTAATGCCCGGACAATTTCATCCTGGGTTTCGTGTCTAATTCACAAAAATTATAATCGGTCAAATAGGAGAAACACTTCGCAAGTAAAAAAGAAATTAGGAACACTTACAGATGACGTTCCGCAGAGAAAGGTTGAAATATTGGCAGCTGCGAGTCTCGAGGTCGTTGATCCCATTTAAATTTTCTTAGCGAACGTAAAGGATCTGCCCACGTTGAGCGTTGCATGATTAAATTGTCTTTTGGTGCTAAAGAACCAAATGCCTTTAAATAGTTTCTCAGATTGGAAAGTGGCTCAAACAGTGGCTCAATGTGTAACTCCACTTGAGATTCGGCTGAACAACTGGATTTACTATATAAATGTCACTCGATATGGATGCAGCAATCAAAAATAAAAGCAACCTGTCCGTCGGATCCGCCAGTGCAACAAAAGAACTACAACATAGAGCATCATCGACGAACGAAATGAGTCAGTCCGAAGCCAAGGGAGTTGGGGTAGAGGTTTTGGTCTTCGTAAAGGATGCCAAGACAGGGTTTTTTGATTCGAAAACAATTCGATTTGAATACACGGACGGAATGAAATTCAGAGCCCTCAAAAACACCATTAAGAAAGAGAGTCTTCAAGATCCGAAAAGGTCCGCTGTCATTAGACTTTTTGTTGGCGAGAGCGACATGAGCGATTTCGAGCAGTATAAAAAGTGGCAGTATCCGCTGGGAGATTCGATGGTGCACAGTAAAGGATTTATGCAGCGGCTCCACGATAGCTATTTTGTTCGAGATATTATGAGTGAAAACCTAAAGGGGGTGTATGTGTTTGAGAACGAGGAGTAATCGAAATCGAAGGACAGCTCAGAAACGCAGACTACGAGAGTCATGCTTTATCAGATAGAGTAGTCATGATCAATTTTCAAGTTGCAAAAGACAAAATAAACGCGATTGATACATAATTTGAAATAGCGCCAGCGCACTAGTAATATCACGACACGCAAAGTACATGCGTTCCCTTTCATTCATCAATCTATTTCAAGCTAGCAAAGTACTTATCTACGGCTATGACCCTTTTTTCCAAACGGCGACGTTCTTTGAAATGTTCCACTTCAAAATACCACATTCGAGTGAACAAATCCAAGAACATGAGCATAAAAGCCAATTCTTCGTGTTTCTCATGAGTTGCTTCCCCCGCATACAAAACTTCCTTTCCTTCGTCTAGGATGCATAAAAGAGCCTTGGCCTCCGGCACACTACCTTCAGCTTTAGAAGAACGCCAAGTGAAAGAGATTTCGATCTCATGTCCAGAGGTATCACAAAAAATAGAAACTGAAGCCGGAAACTCTTTAGAATATCCCCAGCAGACTCTCTCAATGTATTCTTCTTCTGGGATCACGTCTTCGAGGGGACCGTCAGGATAAGCTGCCCTTAGCCACTTCAAGATGGTAAAGATTTGGCGTTTCCTAGTATTGTAATGTAATAAGCTGTTAATAATCAGACGAGAGATGCATGGTCATCAAATTTATGACTTACGGTAGATCCATTTCGACAGACATCCGACGCGACAAGAGAAAGTTTTGATACGTCGAGTTAACAAGATGAGAATCAGTTTTTATGAGAAACACTGCCCAAGCTGACCTGCAAATTGAGGCTCTATAACCTGCAAATTGTGGCTCAATAAGGCACAGAAGACTAAAGAACCAATTGATATTGGACATGATTAACTTCATACAATATTCTATTCTTCTGTATGCGCATAATATGCCCCATGTCAGGTTCTTAACAAACTTTAATGGTTATATGTGAGAACTATGAGTATCATTGGAACTAAAAAAATCGTTTACAGGTCGGATGACCACATAAATGAAACGCCTCTGTCCCTTTGACGTTAAAAACGTTTTTGAGTTTGGGCCGAAGGATTGGTGCCTTGTTCTTAGGGGCATCGAGAACCTGTCCCAGACATATTGTTTTATTGCTTGATCGCCGACGGAAACAAACAGCGTCATTAGCATCGGCATCTAAAGCAAACGCTTTCGAGAGAGCATGCCTCATAATGTAGAAGGCATCTGGAGGAGTAGGAGCAGTGGTGGTAACTGGAGGTGCGGAAGCAGTGGTGGTGACTGGAGGTACCGAGACAGAGGGGGTGACTGGAGGCGCCGAGGCAGAGGGGGTGACTGGAGGTACCGAGACAGAGGGGGTGACTGGAGGTGCCGAGACAGAGGGGGTGACTGGAGGTGCCGAGTCAGAGGGGGTGACTGGAGGTGCCGAAACAGCGGTAGTGGTGGTGACTGATGGTTCGGAGGCAGTGGTAGTGACTGATGGTTCGGAGGCAGTGGTAGTGACTGCAACAAATGCAATGATAGCGAAGACCTTAAAAAGAATCATGTAGATTCTTGAAGATCCAATGCCTTCAGATTGACAAAAGTGAGGACAGCTTTTATACAGCATTCGAGAGAGATATGCGTAATGTGGCTCAATTTGTGGCATGAGGCTGTGTGTGGCTCAAAGCACTAATGATCGAATTACTTATGACATTAAGCCATGATATTCAGTCGACTCTTTTCAATGATCAACAAGGTTAAAGGGGATCATAGCATTGGCGCGGAGGGGCGCCTGTAGGAGGCAAGACCAATGAGATGCGACTAGACGCGTGTCGAGTTTAGATTAACACCAGAGGCCCCATAATCACATTTAACAAAAAATTAAACGCGTATCATAGATAAACTTCATGTAGTAGACTTGTAGACTTGTATTCAATAGATAAAAAATGTACCCTTTCGCCGCCAGATACAAAGAGCGACTTCCTTCTGTTTCATGGCAATCGCTCCTCTAACTCCTCCACAACCTGTCTTCCTCTTCCTCAACCTCCTCCTCTTCCTCCTCCTGCTCCTCTTCGTCCTCCTGCTCTTCCTCGTCCTCCTCTTCAATCATTCGTCTTCTTTTGAGTCCTAGGCTCATTTCAGCGTCCTCGTCATCGTCCTCATCTTCCTCATGTTCTACCTCGCTGGCACAGGCGGAGTTGTCGGAAAGTTGTACAATATCATCAAATTTTTTCTCCTCTTGCTGATCGGCCTTGCTACTCATCCTCGTCCGTTTTCGATTAGGAGTGAGACCAACGAGTGTCTGCAACAGCACGTTCAGAGTTTCTTGATTCTTGATGACTTTCCGAAGATCTGATTTGGTGGCGGGACGAGACACCCTAACGGGTTTGGGGTCTACGGTGGTGCGTCTTGCGGGAGCGGGAGGGGAACAAGAACGCAAGAGATGGAGGACCATGTTGGTCATCGACTTTGACTTGGAGTGGCAGATCAGGAACAACCCAAGAACAATGCTCGCCCTGAAGAGAGACACCTTCGTCTTCCGTGTCTTTGATTGGTCAAAAAACCGCAAAACGAGGAAATTGATAATAAATTGTTGCTTTTTCCAACCCCTCCGTTTCCTGAACTCAGTGCGCATCTTCCGGCCATAGTCCAAAAATCCCCCCAACCACTCGGGACGCAGCATGTTTGGGGGCTCCTGGGTAAAACAAGTGAACCGTTCGTTTCCCTCATTTTCCGGAATCGCCCAACGGTTTTCTAATCCAAAGAGCTCCAACGCAGAACTCCATTCTTCTTGGTCACAAAAAAATGGGTTGACGCCTTCGTTGTCCTCTCCTTCAATGATGACGCCGCCTTCATCTCTTCCACCTACGCGGGACGGTAGGGCATCGCTTCTCAGGCTAGATGATAAATAAAGACTTAGACCCACGCGCAGGCTGTAGTGTTATTCGATCCACAAAACACATCTATGATTTGCATGAGTGGCTTGAATGTCTGTTGTTGATTCTTGTTTGTTGAATAAGGGTGCAAGGAGTTGAGAGCACTTTTCGTTTTGCTCACGGACCAAGGGGAGGGGACAGTTGAACTTTCCCCTTTTCCACTCGCCCTATCAAACACTTTTTGACAACCCTCTTGCCATTTCCTACATGGACCAACCCACCATCAATGTTTTCCCTCCAAGAGAGTTTCCAATCCGTTGGAGGGCTGACGCATGACCAAAAACCCTTCATCGTCGCACTCACAATTGCGGGCCTTTGCCAGTTTACGGCGTTTGGATCATCTGCAGGCGCTATGGCGGGACCCTTTCAGGTCATGATTCCTGTTTCGGCTGCTGATGGCGTATATTACAACAGTTTACCGCAACGAGTAGTCAGGAAAATGAAGACGGCACGGGGGACGGATAGGGATGCATTGGCTTCGGAGCGTAACGCCAAGCGAGACAGGATTGTGGGCGGTAGTGTATCTGCCTTGGCGGTAGTGGTGTTTCTTAGCTATTTGGTGTGGAAGAAATGGAGGTATATGAAGCAGCGATGGATCAGCAAGAAGAAGGAAGCAGAGGAGGCAGCGGCGGTGACAGCGCTGGTAATAGGAGGGAGGCTGCCCCCTATTCGCCAACAAATAATTCGACGGCGCCACCTTTCGTGTCATCCAAGAAGCATGAGGTCTACAGTACAGAGATGATCCTTGAAGAGATTTAGGAGCTAGAAAAAGAGGAAGAGGACTCATCTTCAGCCAACTTCTCGAATGGCGCAGGAGGGAGCTTTGGCAGAGTGAAAGTGCGTAGTAGGCGCTCAGCATCGATATCGAATCGACCCAGGATGCTTGCGGATGCAGGCAGGCTACCGAGCTACACATACCAGGACCAGATCAAGGAACTGGATTTCTCAAGTCACCCGCGACCCAATGTTGTTACCACTATCAGTGACTAAGATATGAAGTAGCTCTCCAGACCACCTCCAGCAACAGCTAGGCAGGCCTCTTTTTTGTGTGCGTGTACCATTCATCACCGCTCTCGCCCACTTTTTTTTGTTTCTCGAATGGGGCGGACCTAATTATTTGTAAAATAACCCATTACCTCATAATCACCCTTAGATACCGCCACACATACTTCGTTTGTAACTTGATAAAAGTGTTTCTCGACTGTCATCGCCTTCGTGTTCGTCTCTCGCTCTGGAATGGCGACCATCCATACCCTCAAATTCCCTTTCCTCTGATCCCCTCGGGAGCTGTAACCTGTGATCCCCTTTCAAGCTCTTTCTTTCAGAGATTTGACTATCGTTGAGAAGTCAATGCACAGATAGAGGACATGCGCGTAAAATCTATTTGTGACCGTGGCCGTCCCTGGATTGTTACGACTATGATAGAGCAAAACTGTCGAAAATTGTTAGAATCAAAGTTGCCACGATGTAAAATTGGGATCTCTTCCTCCTAAACTTTATGGTTGTCTTTCAAAATCCTATAAAGAGTTCTTGCCGGGAATGCCAAGTGAATTTTGACACCCTCTGTAGGAATGTACTTCTGGTTGTGTCATGGGTGAAATCAAGGCCAAAAAAAAAAAAAAAAAAAAAAAAAAAAAACGCGTTACATCGTCAGTGTTCGCCATTTACACTGCTGTTTGGAGGAGACCATGAAGTATGCTCGAAATTGGCATCGGGTTCCTGGAAGAGGGGGCCTCTATAAATGGAATTAAGTGGGTATGAGCATGAGGTTCCCCTGAATCATAGTCATCCTTGGACATCCCTCTCGCTTCTTTTTTCGACCTGACCTGGACCTGCAGCCCTCCCTCTCTGTGTTATTGCCATTCACAGACGATGATGTTTATACTTGGCAGAGAGAAAAGACAGAGACCGTTGCCATGCTATGGTATGCGGTCTTAAGGTAAGGAGATAGGAGGGGAAACAGCAGTGTAAATGGCGAACACTGACGATGTAACGCGTTTTTTTTTTTTTTTTTTTTTTTTTTTTTTTTTTTTTTTTTGGCCGTGATTTTCACCCATGACACAGCCAGAAGTACATTCTTACAGGGGTGTCCAGTCCTCGTAAGTTGTTCTTGGAAAAAAAAATTACCAAGCTATCCTTGAAACGACAGAGGACGTGGCTGATCATCCTCCTTTTTTCATTTAACATAGGATATTTCAATCCTAACTCTCAGCAGAATCCAAGTCACGTCGAAGCGCTTAATATCATCTGCGAGGAAGAGCGCAGCTCGCTTCACTCTTGTTGTCTTTACAAACAAAGCCGCCTTTCAGCTCGACATCAGACTCTACAACATTCAGATCCAATATACTGCATTATCATCTTTATTCATTTTTGTCGTCTCCACTATCTCACCCCAATTCGGCATAACCCCAAAAACCCGTGCCAAACAAAGGCCAAACGTGTCTCCCCCTTGCATCACCGCTTAGCGTCATATCCTTCTCTCTTACTATCACGCGCTTCTCTCTTGCTATAAAAAGTTCACTTACTTAGTATAGATGTTCCACCCACCTTATTACCTAGTAAAATCGCCTTCCCATTTGATATCGCCTGCTCCTCATAACAAAAAATTCAAGAAAAAAAAAGTGACATGATAAGCGTTGAAAAAAACGCGACGAATTACTAAAAACAGACGCCAAAAAAATAACTACAATAGCATAAATGACATTCTATAGAAACGTGACAAAAACGCACCAGAAAACACAAAGAAAGTTTGACACAAAGCGCAATAGAAGATTTTGCAAATAAAAGACTCGCCGGCAAGAAATGAATCATAGTGGAGATTGCCAAGTTGACAATAACAATGTTGTTCAAGATGCTGGATGAGACACTTAGTTTTCACAAGACTCTCCATCCTTTTCCCCTAAAAAAAAACAAAGGGATGTAGTTGGCGAGCTGCATATAATCAACACTTTGAAAAATTACAAAAAAAATTTGTGAACACTGGAAAGGGGAGGGTGCCTACCCGAGTCAACTGGACAAGCTTCATCAGCGTGAAAAGCGACGGGGGAAAAATGGCTGGTATGAAGTCATCTAAAAGAGAAAGATCATCCAAAAACAAAAATCATTGACAAAGAAAGAAGTGATAGGAAAAGCAAGGGATCGATGCATGCAAAATGACACATGCATAAACGAAAAAAAAAGTCCGGTGGGTCCACTTCTAGATATCCAGACGATGGTGTCAAGCTCCCAGGGCGATTAGATACTAGCAGAGTAGCGGACAATGCGATAGGTAATTTTGGATTCGTTAAAGATCAAAAAAAAATCCGCCGAAAAGGCATGAGAAACTGGCGAGGAAACAGGGTGAGAAAAGAAAGGCGTAAAAAAATAGGGATGGGCTTTAGGCAGAGAAGGAAGGCAGTAAAATCAAACAAGGACGGATCGATGTAGGATCAAAGGGGGATTAAGATGAAGGAAATGGTGGACAAACAGGATGGAAAAGGAGATGCAAATGGACTGAAGCCAAAGGAAATCCTTTTCTTTTGCGATGCCGCCTTACCCGAGACAGTTGGAGTGAGGCAGTTTGCTTGGCACACGTCCAGCCAAGAAAGGAGTTCGTATAAAAAGGAATTGAAAATTCGGTTATTTCCTTTTATTATCCCCTATAGTTCTCTTGTCACTTACCTATACAATACAAATCCTCCAGAACCTCCACAAAGATCAATCCAGGAAACCCTCCTCTGCTACCACACACGCGCTCACGCACACTACCAAGTATGAACCGCTTGTCACATGCTTATTCTGAATCCATATACCCAATTCTACCTCCAAAACAGTTCTGTGAAAAATTAACAACGGAAACACCCTCTCCTCTTGGTTTCACTATCATATTGTTTTTCGTAGGATGAAGGTTCTCCTGTCAAGCTTGCTGCTCGTCGCTCTGACTGCTGTCACCACCAGCGCCGCTGTCTTGTCCAAGCGAGTCCCTAAAAGTGGTATGTCTGAGATCACCACAGTATTGAAAAAAGAGACCCCCAATGTTATGGAATGCCTTGCATCAGCGATGAAGAGTGCTTAACTGCAGGCTGTAGCCATTGCAATTCCAAATTTGGATGTTTGTAGAGAGTTTAACCTGAATAAAGGAGTGCCGCCCAAAGTTTTAGGGTTATTTTTCGAGCGATACCTTCCACCTTTTTTTTTCTTTGCGCGTACACTTAATTCTCTCACTTGAGACTCGTATGGTCCTTCTTCAACCACGTCAAAGTTTATGCCTTCATGACTCGAGTACCTTGAACAAAATAATGCCGAGAAAATGGAAAGATCTCTTTACCCAGGTTCTATTCCTGAAGCCCTGGATCCTACGGGTATCGTTGTCCTACAACTGAATAAAAAAAGCGGGCTGCAGCAGAAGAAAAAATAGATAAAAGTAAGACAGTAGTGTAAACGTGTGGACGGGTGTATCGTATTCCACAAGATCGAAGGGCTAGACAGTGCTGGTGGTAAAATCTGAGGGAATGTAAGAATAAGAACCTCAATTGAATGGTTCTCAGCGTTTCCCAATGTTATAAACACACTCAACTTTTTTTTACTGGAAGTGGAACTATCAATCGTTGTTGCTTTGTTGTGTGTGCATAGCTAGATAAGAATAGTGGAAACAAGGCGACTGCAACGAAAGGAGAAATGTGGTTGCGGTCCTGAAAAAGAAGGCAAGAAGGTGAGCACTCTGCGAGATCTAGCGAGAGAGGGAAATAGAGGGAAAGTCGCTAGAACTCCGTTAGGCTCCGTAGACGACCTAGCTGTAGCAGCAAGATGATTGACAGCTCTTCCCATCGATGAACCCGTTCTAACATCACCAAAGTCATCCAGAACCCGCAGCGAGAAATCCTCACGGCCATGAATGTAGTCCTCTTCATCATCACTACACTCTTCCTCCAATAACCGCATTCGATCTCCAAATCCGTCTGGCTATGTTGAAAGACCACTCCAGTCGCATACCTGGACTTCCATCCGACATACATGGGTGTCAAATTGCGGTGAAGGACAAAGGGATGCTGGACAACCATGCCTGAATAGTAAGAAGGGTAGAACGTTTGGGCGGTGCCTGGCATGAGCAGACTGCAAGGATTGTCGTCCTTATCGAGCGAGTGGATGTATTCGTACTGTTCGTAGATTATACTACATGCTTCTGCCAGATCGTCTACCCATTCGCAGGACTCTTGAGAGACGTATTCCAGGAACTTGGGCAGCAAGTTGAAGATTGTTTGCTTGTGCGGGTTCTTGTCGTAAGGTTGGTGGAGGATGGCCAGTTTTCTGTCAAAGTGGGGCAAGAGGAGTGCGCAGACCGGTGGTATCAAGGGTAGTGGAGGTAGTGGTGATCTGCTGTTGTGACTGAAAGTCCCCACTTGTCACCCTTTCGGTTCACGTTTTTTTCTTGTTCTTTTTCTTGTTCCTGTTCTTGGGAGTAACGAGAGAGGTGGGCAAGTTTTGCGGCAAAGGTGAGGTTGGATGTAAATGTTGCTGCCGCCATGGTTGGTTGTCCTGTTGTTATTGCTTCGAGTGATGGATTCAAATAAAAGGCGTTCGAAGAGGTAGCCGATGAGCATGCTCTCGGAGCACTCTGGCTCGGTAGACGTGGTCATGACAGAGGGTCCGGCTGTCGACGAAAGAGAAGAGGCTTGAGAGTGTGAATGAGAAGGGGGAGAAAGGCGAGGACAAGATTGAGAAAAAGATAGGAGGAGAATGTGGGGTAGAGGGATAGAAAAGAATGCGAGGCTTGCAATTGTTTTGAAGGACTCTCGTCTCTCTTCCATCCTGAGCTCCTCTTCATTGTATTCTCTCGCTTTTTTGGTTTTTCTCAAGGGACGATCTGCACGCGCCATGTTCAAATCAATGCGAACGATCGCCATTGACACTGATATTTTGTATCACACACACACATCACATCACCAACGTGCGATACGCGTGTATCTGTGCCTCACCAATAGTTGGATTTGCTCACTCAAAGACGAGAGAAGGGAGAGAAGGGAGAGAAGGAAACGCCACCAAATTTCGATAAGTCAACCATATCGATTTAACTAAAAGCCGCTTCAAGAGTGCTTGTGGTTGAAGTCAATCCCTTATCCTTACAAGTTGCAAAATACCGCACTCAACTGCATCGAAAGGTAGTTCTCTCTATATAGTCAGAAGAAGGATAGAGAGAGAAGAGACATGTTGGATGCCAGAAAGGGAAAATCACCTTCCCTAAGGGACGATGTATGTGACGTCAACAGGACATTTTCCAAAGTGGCACTCTCATCGCATTTCGTACAGAATATCCGCATCCACATACCAATACCCTCATTCAACGCAGCAATGTGATTTAGATAAGTTGTTTATGAACGGGGAATAATAGTCTATAGTAAGTAGTAGTAGTAGAAAAGTTGCTTTACATCTCATCCATGGCCTTCAAAGTCTCGTCCAACTCAGCCTTGGCCTCGTTGTACTTCTGGGTCTTCTCCTCGAGCTTGGTCTCCAAGGTGTCGTTCTCCTTCTCAAGGGTCTTGACCTTGCGCTCAAGTTCCTCAACCTGCAACTCATGCTCGCGGAGCCTATTATTTTCAGAGTAGAGAGATGATTGTGAAAGATGGAAGGGTTAGTACTCTGGGGTATGGGTTATGAAGGCCAGAAGAAAAAGAGGGAAGGGTTGGGCTGAAGTGGAGTTCTAATCGTGAGCCAAAAAAAAACAAAAATATAGAGCACAAAAGGTCATCCTAGTCACTTCTGCTTTTCATGCTCCTTGGAAACCATTCGAATAACAGACTGAAACAAACAGTAACAAGAAAAAAAGGGGAAGAGGAAGAACGACGATCGAGATGACAGCCCGATCTACATCTGCCAAGGGAGTGGCGAGAGAAAACGAAAAGACATACTTGATCTTGGCCTCAGTAGCCTCAGTCTCGGCCTTCTCGAGCTGCGACTCAAGGAGGGAGATACGGTTGTTGAGGGAGATGGCCTCCTGCTCCTTGGCAGAGACCTCGGCCTTGGAGGCAGCAAGCTCATTCTCGGCGTTCTCAGCGCGGGCAAGGGTGGCGTCGGCCTCAGCGCGGATCGAGGCAATTTTCTATTGAGGGAACGGGTGTAAGGGAGTTGAGGGTTAGCTGACAATGGCTCAATGGTTCAATTGGCTCGAGAAGGAAGAAAGAGAGGTTGAAGTGTTGGCGTGAGGTATAGGTTGCGTGAGAGGAAAGGGCGAGACGGTCAGATGATGATCTCCATGAGGGTGGGTGTCCATGGTGTAACCATCTCTCATCTGATCGCTCACTATGTGTGCTCCATCATCCTTTGAAGGTCCAGTCCTCTCCTTGTCATTCAACTCTTCCCTTCACCCTGCAGAGGCGAGTGTATAGAGCATTGTCCAGTATGCATCTTTAGTACAGAGAGAGTGGTTGCTGGTTGGTGTTATTTGTTCCTGACCATGCTCTTTCCCTCCTCCTGCCTTTGTCACTAAACGTCGAAAATCGCTGTGCCAGGAGCGTGTACGTGGATTGTGCTATTTGTCTTGTGTTGTTGTTCCTGTATTCATGCAGGGGTGAAAAGAAAAAAAGAAGCAGAACGAGGTCTCTTGTTGTGGGCGGCAGATAGGCTGGTAAGCAGACGGGCAGGCAGGACTTACTTCCTTGAACTTGTCCATTGTGATGAGTGTGTGTGTGTGAGAGTTGTTGGGAGGAAGATGAAAGTGATGTTTAAAAAAAGAAAAGAAACTGATCAGTCCCCAGCCTACTTATATTAAAATGACCAGCTTGGCTCTCAAAATCAGATGCTCACTGGGACAAATGAACGCGCTTCTTATTCGGTGACGTTTCTGGCATCCGCTTTATTCAAGTCCTTCTATCGCCTTCTTTCTACATTGAACAGGTAATATAAATTACATTTGAGCTGTCCCATGGGTCATCGTCATAATACTTTCTGTCCTTTTCTAACAAAGGCATTGCTTATGTCCAGTCCTGTCACTCCACGACATACACCGTAACAAATATTTGGAAGAGACGAGTCCTCGGCTCTGTTCAGTGATTGAATGAGTATTTTTAGATCGTGTCAGTCAGACCATGTCCCATTATGGATATCACATCACCCACGAAATCAAAAAGAAGACAGAAAAGCATTGCATGATATTGCCATCGACACCATTGAACAAATACAGTAAGGATGTGTTTTTTTCAATTCTCATTTTTTTATTTTGGAAAAGAAGGGATCGATTGGTGAGGGTATTTTTCGAAAGTTTTTTTTGTTATGTTACACGGGAGAAAAAAGAGCGATCCCTCTCTCACTCTCATCCCACCAGCAAAGTCCAAATTGGACAATGTGCTGGCTTAATCGCGGCGCCAGAGAGAGTGGGCGACGGTGGGGGCCCAGTCCGACTGGGAGTTGTGTCCCTGGAGGCAGACGTACTTGTCGCCGTCGTACTTGACCTTGTCACCAGGAGAGTAATGGCGACCGTGGGCATCCCACTTCTTGCCCTTCTTCTTCTTCTTGTCGCTGTCCGAGTCAGAGCCTGAGTCAGACGAGTCAGAGTCAGAGCCGGAACCACCGTGGTGCTTGCTCTTCTTCTCCTTCTTGTCCTTCTTGTCCTTCTTGTGTTTGCCCTCGTCATGGCCGCCCTGGTGGTGCTCCTGAGGATTGAAGTGGGACTGGCCGCCGTATCCGTGCTGGCCCTGGACTTGGATGTGCTGCTGCTGCTGAGACTGGTGCTGCTGCTGCTCAAACTGCTGACGTTGAGCTTCGAACTGATGCTTCTCATTCTCGAATCTCTCACGCTCAGCAGCAGCGGCGCGCTCGGCCTCCTTCTTGGCCTCTTCCTCCTTCTTGTTGTCGTTGGCGAGCTTGTTGGCCAAGAGTCCAGCTCCGACGGCCAAGAGACCTCCAAAGGCAGCACTTCCGGCATCAGCAGCCTTCTCTTTGTTGGCAAGGGACTTGACACGCTTCTGGTGTTCAACATTGATGTGCGACGTGCCCTTGACGGGCTGGCCGGCAGGTTGAGCAGGGGAAGTGTTCTGGCCAGGGACGTTGTGGGCAACCAAGGTCAGGTTAATCTCGCCCTGGGTCTTGCCGCTGGGAGAGTAGACATCAAAGATACCGTGGAAGGTGGCGCCGGGGGCGTGGACGATCTGGTTGATGGGGATGGCGGCAAAAGCGATGACGGCGTCGGCGGTAGTCTCCTCGTCCATGATCTCGACGAAGAGCTCAGGCTCACCGGCGAGGACAAACGAAAAGGTCTGGTTCCAAGTGGGGGTCTTGCCGGCATCCTTATGGACGAAGGTCTTTTGGAAGGCTTTGGGGTTCGTGAAGTCGGTCGAGAACCGGACATAGGGGTCCTGCTTGCCGATGGTCTCGACGTCTTGGAGGTTCTGGGCACCGTGGGCGGTGACAGTCAAGGTGGGCTGGCCTTGCATCATGTTGGTTGTTGTGTTGTTGGTGTTGGGTGTGTAAAGGGTGTTGTGTGAAAAGAAAGAGGAAGAGAGATGTAAAACAAAGGCTGTGGGAAAAAAGAAAGGAAGAGAGTGACCACAAGGCGCGCCTTTTATGCAAAAGAAAAAGGATTGTTCTTGTCGACGTAGTGATGAAGAGACAAGCCAAGCAAAGTGTAAGGCGAAAGGGTCCTCAGACGATGGCGTGACGTTCATTTTGTTCTAGAAGCCAAAAAGGCAGACTAGTGCTGTCAAATCAGCTTGGGCCGGTGCGGTGCGGTACATTTTCCTTTTCACTTTTTTTTGGACTTTTGATGCTCTCTCCACACCAAGATTACAATCGGCTGGCTTTTGTCGCATTGAGTTTATTCAATCCAGAAAACAAAAAAACAAAAAATAGAAACCCCTTGTCCCACCATGCTCATAGATATACACCATACCCTACTCACTACCCAGTCTACTCCAAAACTCTGCTCCAGTCCACCGCCATTGCCCACCAGCTCACAAAACACACATCTATTTTCTCTCTTCTGCTCTTCTCATCTTTCCTCTTGCACCCTGGTAACTTTCCTTCAGTCTATCGCCTCAATTAATGGCCATAAACAACATCAACTGATCGTTGTCCTCCAGACATTCGATATGTATTCTTACACTCACATCAGCGGGAACGAAGATTACCCAGGGATAGGTGAGCGAGTGGCGGTGACAGACCAGGCTGTATTGTTGGAACGAATGCGAGCCAAGATAGATGTTGGTTTCTTTCTATTCTGTTCCTCCTGCTTCCATCCCATGTCCCATGTCATCCCATGTCCTTGTCCATGGGCATAATTGCCCCATCATTGCTGGATTCCCTAAATGAGTAAATAGAGCGAATAGGACGAATAGAGAGTGAGTGAGTTCCCCCATACTAAAATTAGGTTCACTTGATCACTATTAACCCGGGCTTGCCACACCATCACCTCGCTCAACGTCATTCGCTGTTGAAAATAAATTGGTTTCATCACTCCTTTACTTTTCTTTTTGCCAGTCCCGCCCCATAACCCCTACTTTCTCTCATATGGTCCCGGCACCATGATATCCTAGCATTAGGGGGGGGGGGGACTCGTAACAGGTTATTTGCTAATGCCAAGGACGATAGTGGTCAGATCAACAACAATAAAAACAGTCCATACTGAAGGTCATGGAATTCCATAGAAACACAGTGATAAGATGACCTGTCTGCTTATCCCATCCTCCTTGTCCCCAATATCGCAACCCGCGACTGACTGGAAAAGCAGAAAATAGAAATAGTGAAAAGAGAAAGTGTGAAGAAAAAGCTCCATCTGGCTTTTGCCTGTCTGCCAGGCTGTATGCGAATTTTGCATGGTCCTCATGCCCTGGGAAAATAATCTCCTTTTTTTGTATCTTTTTCTGATTCTCTTTTTGCCAAATATTGGGTAAAATTGGCTGTTCGCTTTATCAAAGAAATACAATCGCATACGAAAAGGACTTCAAGTCCATAGATGATAGGGTAATCACCAATAACTCCTCAGGATAGTAGAAAGGGTAGGCAGTGAGAAATGAGAGATGAGAAGAGAGGATGTAGGTACTGAACGAGAAGGAAGGAATAAAAAAGAAGGTGTGGGAAAATAACCGATGCGATTGTGAATGGATGCTGTTTTGCACAAGCAAAGACATGGCGTTGTCAGCCGTTTGCCTACTCTTACTCTTTGGCACCCCCTCTTAGCACGCCTCGCCTGCCTGCATTGTTCTATCGCTTGTAATCTGTGCTGCTCTCTCCGTCGTAAACCCAGAAAAACAGCAATAACAAAATGTTGGATGAGAATAGATCATGCCGTAAATGTACCTTCTCCTGCGTGTGTATGTACTGCATTTGTGTATTTGAGTGCATCCTGCCCTGCCATGTTTGCATAAGGTAATCCGTCGCACAGTAGCATGCTGTTTGTTGATGTTGTGTCGTGAAGAAGGTAAAGGGGGCATCGAATCGAGTCGCGCCTTAACTTGGCTTTGCTTAGCCTTACTCCCTTTCCGTCCGTGTGCGATTTGTCATTGAGGGGTGTGTGTTGTCGGTCTCGACTTGTGTTTGCCCTCTGGTCAGTCCTGCCCTTTTCCTGACAGGGTCCAGTCCTGCGTCTCCTCGTCCTGCGCTTTCCTGCTCCTTGCCTTTTCTTTGATTATGCCTTTGCCATTGGTATCGCTTCTTTTTTTTTGCATTGATGCTCCTCGCTCTGGGATTTGCTTGTCGTATGTGTATGCCGACCCTAAAGCAAATGTAGAAAAGAAAAACGAATTCGTAAAAGGGGATTGGTCGAGACCAAGGGGAGAAAGGGGGACCCATGCGTTGTTTGTTCTTTGTCGTCTTTTTCATGTTAATCGCATCTTCACTGTTTTTTGTCGTTGGTTTCGTCTCGTTCCCTTTGTGTGGTGAGTGTACGTGTGAGAGAGGGTGTGTGGGTTGCTTTTTTATCGTAAGTATTGTGTGGTCTACGCTTGTCCCGTCGCTATCTCTTTCCCTTCCACCTTAGGTTAATTTCCTTTGCGATGATGATACTGGTCTACTGTTTTGTTGTCATAGTTGCTGTTGATGATGATGTTGTTGTAGTTAAGTTCACACCATCGCTTATCCACTTCTCTCACCCATATAAGACAACACGACACTTGTATTGAGAAAAAACAAAAATTGAAATAAAAAGCGCGATGTGTTATCAACTGGCGGAGTGAGCGTTTTCATCCTCTTACTAGCCTCTCTCTTAATTGGCGCCGCTAACTGTTGACTATTGGCACCTTCTTTCTTTTTCTTCTCTCTTGTGTGTGGGTGTGTGTGTCTGTGTGTGTGTCTGTGAATCTCACACACTACTCTTGAAAAGGAAAAGGGAAAAGGGAATTAACATGGGCAATTTGCGAACGCACCTCTCATATCATGCATGAATGGAAGAGCGAATGAATGCTATCGGGCGTTGCACTCTGTCCCTCTCCTCCTCATTTGCCTCCTTTCCTTCCACCCTTCCATCCATTCATTGCTCTCTTCCTTATATGATGTGGTAAAGCAAAAAAGTAAAAAAAATGTTGGCCCAAACCCACCCACGCACCCCTGTTGTCAAGTCTCTCTACTCTGCCTCTTGGCAACTTTGACTTGACTGAGGTATTTTTTACTTACCTGTGATCACTTGTTCGATGACTGCTCTCTATGTTCAGTCGAACAATCCCATCCTTGCGGTCTGTTCATCGTTTCAGTCACGATGCCTTTTTCTTTCATTCGTCCGTCCGTCCTTGACTTGCGATCCGAGTCCTTGTATCCTGCTCCTCACCCCCTCCGCGGGGTGGATGAACAAGGCCAATCAATACTCCCACGCGCCCTTTGGAATCTTTCTACTTTTGCATCCACTTGTCATATTGAAACATTTCATTCAAACACATCGAGGCAAACAAGAGATGTTTTCTGTGGTTTTTTATTTACACAATAAAGTGCAGCGCTAATGGTACAAGGAGATCAGGAAAGAAAATCCTCTACCAAACTTCAGATGGAGGAAACACCTGAATCGCGACTCTTTTTTTTTGGAGGATGTTCAAACTGTCAATTTTTTTGTAGATGAAATGAGGGGTTATATACAGTGGTACTGAAGAGGGGTATTGAAAAAATAAAACGGCTTAGTACTCGCGGTTCTCAGCCTTGGCCTGCTCTTGCTGGTCGCGGGCGACCTTGCTGGCATCCTTATGGGAATCGTGGAGAGCCTTGGCACCGAGGATGGCACCGGCGAGGAGAGCGGCAGTTCCGGCATCACCGGCCTTCTCCTTGCGGCTCAAGCTGTTGATGCGGGCCTGCTGGGCAGAGTCGAGCTTGACGAGACCGCGGATCTCAGACTGGGGGTGAGCACCCTCGGTCTGGCCGGGGTTGATGACAACGATGGAGAGGAGGATCTCGCCCCTCTGCTTGCCCTTGACGGTGTGGAGGTCGAAGCGGCCACGAAGAGCGTGTCCCGGGGCGGCGAGGACCTGGTGGAGGGGGATGGCGGTGAAGGCAATGGGCTCATCGAAACCGGTCTCCTCATCGAGAATCTCAAGGTAGAGGGTCTCGTGCTCCTGGGGGTTGTAGTCGGTGAGCTCCAAAGTCTTGTTCCAGGCGGCCTCCTTACCGGCGTTCTTGAGGGTCTGGGTCTTGGCGGTGTGCTTGCCATCGAGGCCGAAGGAGATGCGAGCATAGGGGTCGTTCTTGCCGAAGCGCTCGACGTCCTCGAGGTGGTCGGCCTGGTGAACGGTAACCTTGAGAGTGTGGGTCATGTTTGGTTATAAGTGTGTTTGGGTTGGGAAAGTTGGGAGTAGTTGTTGTGGGTGTTAGTGGTGATGAAAATGGGAAATACGCGATGGGAGGGAGGTATTTATACAAAAATTTCAACCCATCATTAGTCGTTGATAACTAAAAACGCGACGACACAAGCTAAAAAACAGTAGAGGGCAATCACGATTGGTTGCGTTGTACGAGTCGAGGCCTGGGAACAAGGAAAGGAAAAGGATGAGGGTATGGACTAAAGGACATGATGTGATGAGAATAGAAACAGTGTCCCCGTACATAGCAAATATAATACAATAGAATAAACTCCCTCCCTCCCCTGTCGTCGTCTCGCTTCATTCTTTTTTTTGCGCCCCACACAACAACAAAGGGTGTTTGTTTGTGTGTATATATCTGTTCAAGAGGGTCCCAATTCTTAGCCAATTGACAAGGAGACAATTCTTGGACCTTTGGGGGAAATGGAATATAAACCAGTTGGAACGTGTCATGGTTAATATGTCATTGAATAAAAACCAGCGCTCGAAATAAATTATGACAAGTGCTCTCAACAATCAAACAAGAAAAGCGCGTCAGCGCACCCATCCTCAAAGATAACTTGCTCGCCTTCGGTTTGTTCAATTGCATCAACAAAAGAAGGCCACACATTGGTTGAACCCTTTCCCTTCCCTTTCCTTTCTCCCAACGATGAACTTTCTCGAAGCAAAAAAGCAATGGGCAAAGGGCAAAGCAGAGAGCAGGGAGCAAAACAAGCCCAGGCCAGGCTGTCTCATTTTTAGTACAATTGCCCTGGTACCAAAACTTATCATGGACTAATAAAGTGACCGGATAACGTTCAGCCTTGCATTCTGGAGTATTGTAATAACGGGAATTTCTATTCTATTTCCTCTTTCCAATCCGTGTACGTGCCTTTATCGACTTGCTAAGCCTGTAGCCCAGAGAAGGGCACATCTTTTGCATGAATTTTAGAGCCTTCATTATTTTTTATTTTTTTTATTTGACCCTCAGCTACAGCTATGCCTTCACCGCTGGTGCATGCACAGTTGCTTGGACCCGTATGGACACGTATTCTTCCTTCCTTCTATCTCGTTCTCACACACTTGTTTGTTTGTTTTTCTTCTCTTCCCTACCATGATATCAATTGGCCATCTTTTTTTCCGATGGGGACATACATGGTACTGTACAGTACATTATCCATGCCCTATATTTGTTTATCTGCATTTGGCCTGTATGCCATATACCTAGTACAAATTCAATCATGAGGGAACATAAATAAAAAAGTAAGGGCACAAGTCCAAAGCAAATCTACGTAAGCATAGAAACGTCCCTCGTCTTTCCCTACCCCTTCTCCTCGGGAGAATGCTATTTCTGGGGATTTCGATATTTATTTATTTTTCTTTTCGCTCTAATGTTTTCTAGGACGAGGACGAACAAGAAAAAAGATTAGTCCCATGATGTGAAAAAGGAGGGGACCCATCAACCATTGGTACGTTGATGGTCGTCGCAATCAAAATTGCATGTTCCATAGTGTACATTTTGCTTTCGCTTTCTGTTATCCTATTTGCTTATCACCACGGTACTATCCTAGATCCCATTCAACTTTGGACCTTGGACCTTGGATGAACGGTTGACAAAGGGGAAAAGGGAGGAGGAAAGGGACTTATGATGGAAGAGGAAAAGACAAAGTTGACAGAAACACAAGGAAACAGGGGATCCTTTCACCATTGGTACACTCATAAGAGGGGCATTCTATCTTTATTGCCTTCCACTTTTCTAGCTTATTTTGCCTTCAAGATACCTCTGGGACCTAGACAAAGGGCACTTATGATATAAAAAAGAAGGACCCCGTCCCCTGCCATTGGTGGGTACTTTCACGTCACGCAAGAGTACCTTCGTCTTTCGTCTTTTGTTCACTTCATGATGAAAATAACGGCTTGCTTACTCCTACGAAACGAGGCAAAAAGGTACATACATGTGCCCTTGTCCTTCTGGAAAGAACAAAATGTTAGAAAAAAAAAAAGAGAAACGGCGTGCATGCAAATGCTTGAAGGAGTAAGCATAGTGGGCAAGGCAGGGTAAAGAACGAGAACAAGGGCAGACATATGCTTCATAGAGCAATTGTGCACAAGGAAGGCGAAATCGACCCACCATTTCTTTCACTTTTCCTTTCTTTTTCACGCATTTTCTTGCTCATTTTGCACATCCACATGTGTCAAAAAAGAAAGCGGGCGAGAACAAAAAAAAAAAAATGCGATTTGGTCCCAAAACATGCAAGAACAGACGAAAATCACACATTGGCAATGCCGTGAGAACGAAATGGTGGTTTAAGCAAGGAAAAAAGAAAGCAAAGGCGCGAGACAAGAAAAGCGTGTGAGAGACAAGAAAGGCGTGTGCGAGACAAGGAACAGCGGAAAATGGGGTGAGGTACGGAAAGCGCCAAGCCAGACACATCAAACAGACCAAGAAGATCAAGGGCAAGGAAGAAGGTAAGTAGGCAAGAAGAATGCAATTTCTTCTCCCCCAATGGTTGCTCGACTTGAGTGCTCGTTCCTCCTCTCTCGCCTCTACCTCTTTCGTCCAAATACCCTGGTCAAAAAACAAAAAACAAAAAATCTAGAAAGTATACAGCTCCCTGGATGAGGTGGTTTTATTGGGCTATGGAGCGCCTCACGTACAAAGACGACGAAGGGACCCAGGCTGAAAAAAATACGCCCAACAATGTTTTATTTTGCATGATGTAAAATAGTACCCATGCTGACCCATTTGCTGTTATTAAGAGAGCAGAGGCACCATCGTCAATGCTAGAAAACATAATCGAACTCATGGAGCAATAAAAAGTAATGGGGTAAACTGAACAGCTATTGTTATTTTTGGGATGGAATATTCTGTCTTATTCTACCCATCCTTCTTCACTCAGCCTCTTCTCTCTACTTCTTTTCCTCAGCTGCTGCTTGAGCTTCAGCTCCTGCTCCAACATCAGCTCCTCCTTCTGGTGTCGTCGCCTTCTTCTTGGGCAACAACCCCAACTCGCCCTTGCGCGCATAAACAACTCGGTCCAAAAGCGTCTTGCCACGGAAATCCCCCAAAAGAGTCTCCGGCGCCGCAAACGCATTCGTGACATACGAGAACCCAATCCCCAACTCCTCAATCCACATAATCATCGATCCTCCAGCTCCAGCCCAACCCTGGACTTCGACGCCCTTCAGGGGACCCTCACCATAAAAGTCGCGGGTCTTGACCCAGCCTCCGACGGAGAGGGGAAAGGTCTCGCCGGTGACTTCGCATACGGCGGTGCCGTGGAGGGTTGTTGCTTGGGTGTAGACGGCAGGGGAGATGAGGTCGGGTTCTCCGGGTCTTGTGGCACCGCCCTTGTTAGCCATCATTGACATCAATCTGGCAAGCTATTTTGTTATTTTTCATGTGGGTGCGCGGAAGGGAAGCAGCAGGAGTAGAAAACATGGATATGGGACATGCGAAAAGTAGGTGTGGGAAAAAAAAGGGTAGGAAATCGGTTAAACAATTTGAGCGCGACGACACGACGACACAACATGCTGGATTACATATGACATTTGCATTAGATCGGCATAGAACATAAGAGCCCTGACTGACAACGGGGATTTTAACAGGATCAGAGGATGGACAACATTAGGATACAGGAGCAGGAAAAGAAGAGCAGGAAACAGGAAACAGGAAGGACAGGAAGAGCATCAAACTCAGCCCGCACACCTTCCTTCTCGTATATGCAGCAATGTCAAAGCCATGCCGAAACCATTTGAACCATGCCACACCATGTCATGTTATGGTGACACGTATCCCAATTTCGACAATAAATGACACGAAAAACAAAAAAAATCCTCAGCCGCACCATCACCGACTCTGAACTGGGAAGGAAGCGTGGGAGGGAAATTCAAAAGAAGAGAAGGAAGGAGAGCAATTGGGGGAACACAAGAAAACAAACGCTTACAGAGTGGGCGTTGGTCTTGAGGGAGAAGCTGGTGCCTTCATACACATGGGCTTCTGGCGTGCGGAAGAGATGGGGCCAGGGAGCAAACTTGGGCATAAGAGCTTTAGCAGTAAGGGACTTGCTCTCAAACGACTTCTTGACAATTCGATGCAAAGGGAGCAAATGCGGGTAACCAAAGACCTTACTGTTCAGGACCGCCTGTGGCAAGACAAGACGACCGAAGAGTCGCAGGAGAGGGTAGTCATGCATGGGCGACAGACGGTCCTCCCAGTCAGATTCCTTGGGCAGCTTGGCATAGTACAACTCCAAGTCCTCATAGTCGGTCATCAAGTCTTGTTGTGCAATCTGCCCAATCGTGCGGCCCTTGTGGTCAACTCGCTTGACAATCTCGTTCAGGAACCAGCCACGCGTGATTCCATGGTAGGCACGAGTCGGCTTGCCACCAAACGCATGAGGCTGCCTCGCCAAGCGCTCCGAAAACTTTTCCTCATCCCCCTGTGAAGCCCATGAGAGCACATCGAGCTTGTCCTCATCATCCAATGCCGGCACGCCCGATTCGTGAACCATCAGATCTCTCAACCGGACATTCTCCTTGCCATTCTGCCCAAACTCAGGCCAGTACTCGACAATCTTGGCCTCATAGTCCAGTTTGCCTTGGTCGACCAGACGGGCAATAATAATTCCTTCGACAGCCTTGCCGGAGGAGTAGACCTGTTGGAGAGTCGTGTTGTCGTAGGCCTTCGTCCGGGCAAGGTCCTTGAATCCAGTATAAACGTCAATCACGGCTTGTCCGTCGACAAAGACTGCAAGAGACCCGCCCAGATCCTCCGCTTGAGCGATCAGGTTGGTATAGTAGCCCAGAACTTGGCCATAGTATTCGGGCCGCTCAAGAACGCCAGTGATGTGGTTGGTCGCCATGGGGCAGTGGAGGCCGAAACCAGTGCAGGAGGCGGGCTGGAAGGGTCCGCGGCTGGAGTACATATAGAAGCCATAGACGATCGCGGGAATGAGACGGACGAAATATTGGGCGGGGGTCAAATTGAGGAAGGCGTACTTTCTCCATCTCGCAGGAGCAGGGGCAGGGGTGGCTCCTTTGCTGTCTGTCATTTATGTCTTTGTGTTGTTGTTATTGTTGAAGGGATGGGCGGAAGGATAAGGTGAAGAAAAGGAAGAAGAAAAAGAAGGAAAGAAGAAAGCAGATAAATACAAAAAAAGAAAAGAAAAATAAGAACAGCAAAGAGCGGGTGTCAGAGAATAGCAAATGAGTAAACTTGGTGTGCTTTGCTGGGAGCTGGAAGCGAACTCCGAGAGAACGATCGAGCCGATCTAATTGGTCAACCAGCCGTTTGAGTTCGCCTCTTGCTATCGCCTTCTTTGGGTGGCTACCCCTTGTTCTTGCTTCTGAAAGTAGGCCAATGGTGCCGCTGCTCTTGTCTTGTAACCATCGCGTGTGGGAATGGCGCTTGCATCTACTTTTTTTTCTTCTTTTTTGTTCTTCTATAAGTGTCTTTTTTCACTCCTGCTTTCACGCTGCCCTTTTTTTTACTTCTTCCACCTCCATTTTTTCTACGACGTGTATTCCTATGGGCAAAATCGTGGCAGACTGTTCTAGCAGCGTTAGCAAAAAAAAGGGGGATCGGTCCAAACCAAAGGCAATCGTTTAATGATCAACAACTCTGTTAGTCTCAAAAGAGACGCCACCAACTTAACGTTCAGCCTTGCCCTCATCTTGCTTACCCATCTTCCCTTTCAACGACCTCTGTAAAAAACTTCATTCCACGATATAACATTGGTATCATTTTTCTTTAATCGGCTTTGCTATAATACGAAGTGAAAATTCAAGACCTGGTATCTTTGTTGTTGGGCTCGACTTTGACTTTGATATTGCCAATGGCAGTCTTGACAACAAGTCTGGGGAGAGCAGAAATGGGCTCTTTACCATCCTCCGAGACCCAGCCTTCGTCCTTTCCATCTGGGTTGGTGGGGGTCATCTTCCTGTCGCCCACGGGGACAGTGAAGGATGACGATCCAACCCTGCTCCTCAATTCGAAATGTCCATGGAAATGGTTCCTCTATTTAAATACCACAATGAAAAAAAGTAAGAGGAGGTAGGTTAGAGCGTAATTTTCTTTTTTTCTTTTCTTACTTCAAAAATAATTCACCGACAAAAAAGGGACTTACAAGAGTGACGCTGACGGGTCCATTGACAGCATTCACCTGCACATCCAGATTCTCAGGAGACCATTCACCTCCACCTCCCAAGGTCATCGGCTCTGCCCGTGGTGCCGCAGAATTAATCGTCAACCCAATGCCTCCATTGGCCATATCGACCTTGACAGCTCCTGCAGTCGTCAAATCTGCCAACACCTGTCCATTGACAATCTCCACGTGCGTCTTCTTGACCACGACCAGGTTGCTAACTTCCACGTCTCCATTCACAATCTTGACCCCCAAAGCATCCAGATGGTAACCCTCAACCCCACTCGATGCAAACTTGACCGAGATTTGACCTGAGATGGTGCTCAAACTCAGTGCTCCTAAATCCCGGAGGGACGTAGTCGTAGCAACATCACTCTCACATCGAGAAGCAGAAACAAAAGAAGAGGAGGAGGGCGAGGAGGCGCGAGGGTAGGTGATCTGAACATCAGCGCGAAGACATCCACCATGATTCGTAATTTTTTCCTTTTCCTTTTCGCTGAGTGAATCCTTGAGGTGGACGCGTGAGACGGTGGTGCCGTTGACGTTTTCGAGGGTATGGACGATTTGGTTGAGCGATTTGGTTGAGTATGCCTTTTTGATGACCACGATCCTGATCCCCTTTTCGTCCCATGAGTCTGATTCGTTCACTACAATGTTTCCCGTCTAAAATGCGCGAGGAGATAGAAGTGTGTATGTGTGTATTAGTTCTTGCGCACAGTTACTCTCTCCTTTCGCCCTGGCCAAAAAAAAAAAAAAAAAAAAAAAAAAAAAAAAAAAAAAAAAGATGCTGGTTATGCTTGCCAAAAAGCACTCCTGGCTTGTTTAAAAAGTAACTTACAACTTCTTCGATGGCCTTGTACTCAAAGCTCAATCCGGACACCAGGGGAACATATATCGTGTCGACACTAATGTTATCCCCTTCCGAGCACGAGTAATCCGGGAAGGCCTATCTCAAAAGAACATATATCATTTTGATTACTATTAGTATCCTCCCTGGATACTCTTGTTCAGCAAAAGTAACAACATAATCAATCGGACTACTACTACTACTACTACTACTACTACGGTGACTTACGAAGGACTTGATGAGGTACCAGCAGTACAGGATAATGAACAGGATGGTGAGGCAGCAGCATGAACAACAGTTTCCTGACTTTTTCTTCTTCCCTATCAAGCCATTGCATTACCAGCAGCAACAACCATACAAAATAAAGATGTGAGAATTTTCGAAAGTGTCTGGGCGTTCCTTGAAGGGAGGGAGAAGTAATTAATCATTTCCTGTTTAGGTACTCATTTCGGACTAACGCCGCACTTTTTTTCCTCGTTGTTCTTGGCTTCTGTCATCTGTTCTTATTCACGTCTGCCTCACCATGGGAGAAAAAAGAGCTGAGAGAAAGTTGGATGGGGTCTATTCCTCTACGAAGTAGGTGAAGGACTTACTTCGTGTATGAGGTGTCCTCCTGTGAGTATGATGGTCATCACTCGAACTATCACTATCACTGCTATCAGTTCCCCTCCTTCCACGTCCATGAGGTGCTCTAGGGACAAGAGGGGCAGTAACAACCGGCCGATATGGTTGCCCATTGTTGTCATAGTAGTATCCTTGTGGAGGGGGTGGGGGGACGTTATTGTTGTTGGAAGTCGCGCCATAGTTAGTCGAAGGTCCTGCTCCTCCATAATACGGCTGTTGATGTTGCGGAGGGGGAGGAGGGGGAGAGAAGTATGGCGCCTGTTGTTGTTGCTGATAATGAGGTGAATTAGGATCCAATCCTCCTGTTGGTAGTGGTGCGCCTGATGGTGGGGCGTAGCTATAAGGGTTGTGCTGTGGCGCGTTGGGACCTTGTGGAGGGGCAGAGGGCGGAGGAAGGAACGTCTGTGGGTTCCTGCTGCCCACTGCCTCTAAAGGAGACGGAGCCGCACTGTAGGATGGTGGGACATCCGTCGGGACTGCAGCAAGGACAACGCCCCATTCGCGTCAGAGTGAAAAAGTGATAAAAGACACATAGACGACCGTTAGTTTATGTTCTAATTGATCAATCATTCACCGAGACTGATACACTCTCATCCTATCAGACATCAGAGCAGAGGTGTGCGAAGGGCGAAGTCCGAGGCGAGTTACTAGAAGCGTACTGGGGAAATAAGGGTCATAAGGGGCCGAGGGGCCAGCAGGGGAGGCGAAGGGTGCCTGGTTGCCGAACGTTGCCTGCTCGTTCACGGGCGCCGACTTTCTGTCGTTGAAGCTCATGAAAGAGAAAAAAGAAGGGGCGATGGAGGGAGAGGGGAGAGGAATGAGTGAATGAAAAAAGAAGAGAGAATCAGAAAAAAAAATAGACCACTCAGACAAAAAAGTAAGGTTGCCAAGAACGAAAAGGCCTGCAGAGAACAGACAGGAAAGGAAAAGGGAGGGAGAAGTGGTGTGGCTGGTGGCCAAGAACACAAACAACGCATTGCAAGAAAAACATATAAAGACAGAGGAACTTGGGTGGCCGTGCAGAGCGGGAACAAACGCCGCTTTTTTATATATATCTCACATATACGCAGTCAATATACATAATAAATGTCGAGTGGCTCGAGGTTAATGTCATAAAACGCTTTTATGCCAGTTTATTGTTATTGCTTTTCTTGTTTGATGTTTTGCCATCCATTCACAACGAAGGGGGCACAACAATGCAAATTACAGAGGGGTTTAGTAAGTGTACAGAAAGAGGGGAGAAGGAAAAGAAAGATAAGAGAGAAAACGGTCTGCCAAGGGTATGTATTGTGAGGCCAACTGCCTGACTCGATATGGAATACCAGCTAGATTATTGCATGGCTGAACCAGTGCCCTTGAAGACAAGAACACTCTGGGACTTGTAAGGTCCACCCATCTGCTTATAAGTGTTAATAGGCATCGAGTGGGTAACCTTGCCTTTGCAGTCCTTGCCGGAATAGAACTTGAGCTGGGCATGGGGTCCGCTACGGTAGTGGACCGAGGCAACGGCCTTGAGGCCGTGGTTGTGGCAGCCGTACTTGGAGACGGAGGCGGAAGTGCCCTTTTCGTTGTCCTTGGAGTAAATAGAGAAGACGGGCACCTTGGGGTCTGCCACGGGGGTGGGGGTGGGGGCAGATTGGACGGTGGTAGTGGTGGCGATGGCGAGGATGAGGGCGAGCAAGGCCAGGGTGATGGCATTGAGGGACGAGAAGGGGGCCATCTTAGTGTATATGTGTGTTGGTAGTGTTGGGAGTGAGAGGAGAGGAGAGAGGAGGGACGGTGGAGGTTGTTGGTTGCTTGAGTGTGTGTGCAAGGTGTAGCGGTGTGATGATCGGCCTGAGAAAGACTGGAAAGTTGAAACGGGGAATGAAAAAGAAAAGTGAAGTGAAGAAAGACGGAAGCAGAGGGAAGAGACAAAACAATCGATCGCTTTCATCTTCTTTTTATACCCATCCTCGGAGGCCAAAGGCAATTTAAGTTGTATTGCTTTTTTATGGAGGAGCCAGGCTTGTGCTGAATGACAACCAAATACAACCAAATTCGCTCTTATCTTCCTGCCTCTATATGTCCATTCGCTGTCCACTTGTCATAAGTGCTCTTGACTCATGCCGTATGTATGGTTGGCCCACTCTCTCACACACCTTCTCCGCATTCTTGTCTATGCGTCCAGATTTTACTCCTCAATAAGGCGCATGGCTGTTGCACAATTCGTTGCTTTCTACGCCTGTCTGTAATCGCTACTCTTTGCTCGACCTCAATCATATCAACTCTTCCTTCTCTCCACATCCTCTCCTCCAAAGAAATGAAAAGGGATCAGGAGGTATTGTCTACCTTCTTTCTCCTGAGAATAGATACCCAAGCTACTTCATCAGCACCGGCTCAGCTCAACGACAGCAATAGCAAAAAGCGGTTCATCGACGACAGAAACAACGAAACAGTAATCCATTCGAAGCAAAAATTCGGACGCTGCCTGCTTTTGGTCAGGGTCCATCGATGCAAGGAAATTGGCCAGGGGAACAATAACCAAACAGACCAGGGACTGACAACTTGGGTGAGTCCTTTCCTCCTTTCGTGCGTTCTCATTTGTCCAAATACCATAAAGAAGAGTAAGACAAAAAAGTCAGCCAGCGAGACGACAGATGACCTCTCCTTCCTCCGCCCAATTTTTTTCCCGACGGCTTGCAATTATTAAAATTTAAATTGCATATCGTTGTGCCTGAGATGGTCAAATTGGGCAAAATAATCGCAGCTGGACCAAACAAATCACACAGACACAAAAACGGAACCTGGAAAAGCATGCAGAAGGGAGAACAGGGTTTACTTGCTTGTACCCCTCTTCACAGCCGAGGGAGAATAAAAGACGGCGTAAAGAAGCGCATTTCCTTTGTGCGACAAGTGGATTGATATCATCACCAAAAAAAAATACCTCACTCGATCGCATTCGTTCTTCTTTTTCTTTGACAAGGGAGAAAAAAATAACTCAGGTTCACATATACCATGTAATATCTACCAATTGAACAAGGAGGTTGTGTAGACTCGCTCCTTGAAGACGTTTCATTTTCAAGGAGTACATCTTTCACAACTGTCCATCTCCCTCCCTCCCTCCGATGTCATCACAACAGGACAAAAGAGAAAAAACAGATGGGCGTCGGCGGGACAATTTCTTCCGTTTGTGGTCAGTAAAATTTTTGCAAACTGAGCCACACCAACCACAAACACATATACCCATCGGCAAAGAGAGACGCACTCTTCATTCATTCTCATTCTACCTGTGCACAATGTCATCTCGGAAAAATAGATGTTATCCAATTGGCAAAAACTATGACATTAAGTAATTTGATATATAATGCTGTGTTGACATTAGAAGCATCCTTGTATGCTCCTCTTCTCATTCCTCTTCTCTCGCCTAGAACTCACGGACAGGCTCGCGTCGCTTCATAGTAATGATATAGCTATCGGTCGCCAAGGCCGTGGTAATGTACTGGATATAGTCGGTGCGCTGCCGTGGGACGAATCCAATATCGTAGCGGACAATCAATGCCGCAATAATCAGTCTCATCTCCATCCTAGTTTTTAAAAAACAAAGACAAACAAAAGAGAGGAGAGAAAGAAAGAGAAAAGGAGTATCAGTTCGATGTGAACGTTATTTGTGAAGTTTAAAAAAACTGACAACGTGTAATAGTAATAGGAAGGGATTGGGGAGAGGGAGAGGAAAAGAGATGATGATGATGCAAGGGGAAAAGAACGAAAAGGGATAATCAACAAAAAAGACGTACATGGCATAGTTCTTTCCGACACAGTTACGGGTTCCAGCCGAGAACGGGTAGAAGGTGAAATCCTGGACGGGAGGAAAGGGTGATTCACCAGGGATCCAGCGTTCGGGAATGAACTTGTTGGCTTGTGGAAAGTACTCATCTGACCAGTGCAGCTGTGGGAGTTGCGCCAGCAGGACTATTTGATCAGCCAGGGGTAAAAGAGGGCAAGGAAGGAGGGAAGGAGAAGAGGCATTTAATTAGTGGGACGTTGGAGGGAGATTGCATGCAGAGATGAGTTGCGAAGAGAGGAGGAGGAGTCTGGCATGGTTAGATATGAACTTACTTGTGCCCTTGGGGAAGAAGTAGCCCTTCATGGTCACATCTTCAGTCACCTCGCGAGGGAGACCTATGTAACAAAAGCAGACAAATGGGTAGAAACAGGCTGCCTACGATAGTCACCTACTCACCTACTAACCTAACAAAACAAAGCGCCTTATCTCTTTCTTACCTGTGGCAGCGACAGGGCGCAGACGGAGGGACTCGTTGATACACCCAGTAAGGTATGGCAGGTTGCGGATCTGATCGTAGGTAGGAAGGGCCCCAGGAGCATTGCTGGCAGTTGCCAAATCGAGCTCCTCTCTCAGCTTGGCCAGCTTGTCGGGGTTCTTGACCAGGTACATGATCGTGAATGTCATTGCCGTGGACGATGTCTCTGATCCCGCAATCCTATGCGAAGGAAGGACACAAAAAAAAAAGAATGGAATAAGGTTAGATGCGAAGAGAAGTAAGGACAGTATTTTTCAGGCTGCTGGACAAGCACAAACAAGAGACTTACAAGAAGACACAGGCCTCGGTCTCGACGGCCTTATCAGTTAGCTTTCCAGCAATCATATCTTCATACTCATTACCCGTCTCTCCATTGCCATTCGCGCGCTCATGCGCCTGCGCATCAATCAAGTACTGCAACAAATCCGCTCTCCTTCCAGCCTCACCCTTCAACTTCCTGTCCTTGACCCTCTGTGCCCCAAACTCCACAAAAGACCAATCGAGAGGCACAAACCACTTCATCCAAGGGTTGAAAGTCTGTTGCATACATCTCTTCAAAGTATTCGCCAGTTGTTTAGGGACAGGGTGGGTGTTGTCCTTGACCATCCTGAAGGACTGTCCAAAGGCGGTTTCACCGATAATGTCGAGTGAGAGACGGATCATGAAGGAGCAGATGTCGACTTGACCCGGTTTAAGGATTTTTCCGCCCTTGACGGCTTTGGGGTTCTCGAGGATCTTGTCAATCTCGTCAATCGCGATTTGAGTGCACTCAGCCATGATCGGTTCCAGGGCGCGTAGGTACTGCAGACCGAATGCAGGCGCCACTAATCTTCGCTAGATGTTGTGATAAAAGTGATTGATCAAGGAGAGGCAAAGGTTAGATTATTATAACTAAATGATCAGTAATTGTATGTGAGTATCGAGCAATAGAGGTGTCTTACTCGGTTCTTGTGGAACTCCTTATGACGAGAGGTGAAAAGATTGTGCTGGTCATTCAACTCAAACCCTTCGTGGATAACACTCTTGGGGTAATCCATCGTCACCAAGATCTAAAGCATGGATATAGCGACGAGTGTAAACGTTTAGTGAGAATAGAGCAAAAGAAATACCTCACTAGCTGGTGCCCAGAAGACAAACGACGCTCACAGGCATAGGTTCTTACCTCTTTGATCATGTCCTTGTCAGCGACAGAAACAATATCAGGCGAGAATCTAAAGATCTTCCCGTAATGCTTATGTCCGAGAGGCAGAAAGTAATGGCTTCGCCCACTGAGACCTGCAATGCCCGTGAAGAAGTAGGTCGACGAGAGTAGTTTGTTTCCAGGGAGGTGGGAGAGCGGATGGAAGTATGCTCTCTTGATCATCTATTCA
Organism: Linnemannia schmuckeri; assembly: GCA_029449235.1. Taxonomy (NCBI): domain Eukaryota; kingdom Fungi; phylum Mortierellomycota; class Mortierellomycetes; order Mortierellales; family Mortierellaceae; genus Linnemannia; species Linnemannia schmuckeri. Next base: position 986,040 of record JANATG010000020.1, read on the forward strand.
TGCATTGTTTTAAGTGAAGGGAAGGAAGGGACAGAGCTTGAGTGAGAGAGGGAGGGAGGAATGAAAGGAATGCAGGGTGTGCTGTACACCAGCCGACATAAAGTGACTCAAAACGACAGAGAGACATGCATGAAAACAATAACAAAAGATTTCAGTGTCACTTTCTCAGCACCGCTTCTCCACAACCGTAGGAGAAGCAAATAGAAGAGGCGACGTAGCATAGCACACACATACATTCTTGACGGTCTTGGCAATCCAGAGTGTAAAAATGACCCAGAGGAGACTACCAGGCTGTCGAAGCGAGTGGATCGAAGTCGGATAGGCGGCAAACATGACTTTGACAAGACTTTTGAAGGCCGAGAACTTTGTCGGGTTCAGTGTGGAGACGGTCACCATTTTCTTTCTTTTTTTGGGTGGGTAGCGTGGTAAAACAATAGAGTTGAGCAGAGGCTTGGTATATGAGTGCGCGTGAGAGAGTGGAGAGGGTGCGGGTGTGTTATGGGTACTGATTTAAAAACAGCAACCGAGTGTGCAAATAGCTACTTGTTCTTTGTGAAGCGAAAACGTTTGGGTTTGAGTTTTTGTGAAGAAAAGAAAAGTGTGTGGGTCAACTCAATTGCTTTTATAGCGAGCCGCGAACCATCCTTTGCTCCTCCTCATCCGAGCCAACAGTTCTTAGTTTTAGACCTTGTGCAGTACGCCTTGTCGCACGGATCTTCAGTTAGTTCAGACCCCTGTATTTCTCGGCTGGTGAAAAGAGTTGTGGGGCGGGTTGGGTTTGGGCCACCTGTAGTTCCATTCTTGGCTCGCATGCTTTTTACGGCTGGCGAAAATTTAACTTCGTGCCGTTCAAAAATAAGGGGGGGGGGGGGGGTCCACAAGATCTTTCGGCGAGCAAAAACTAACGCTGCACTTAATCGATGGAGGGAAAAGTGGACACATGTTGACGTCCCTTCCAAAGATAATTGAATCTCGATGCAGCAAGTGGACGATCTACTTGTGGTTCGTGTGTAAGTGTAATATGCTCCCGGTTGGGTCTATTGATAATGCTAGTGCAAACAAGACCAGGACGACGACATGAAATGAACGCCAAGAGCTCAGTAAGGTGAACAATGAGTGGGTTGAAAAAAATATCTTGCAAGGGATCGGATTGCTCTCATTACGTTGGGTACAGTTCTTGCCCCACATTTCTCCAACCTTTTCCTGCGCACTGCAAAAATTTCGTCCGCATTAGGGGTGCACGTTTTTTTTATCTTTAAAACAGCATCTCTACGATAGGGAGAACGAGTTCATTAGACATATCTTCACTGTGTTCACTTTTTCCAAGCCTTGGCCTTTACTTTGTACGTCCATTTAGGGCCATGTTTACTTTAGTCCCCTCCTCTATTCGCCAAAAATGAACACCGAGCAAGCAGCAGGTGCAGCTCCTCAAATGATTGATTGACTCTTAGCATTTTCTCTTCTTCGGTCTTGACGTCCAGACCTTGAACGAACGGTTTGCGAGTCCGTGGAGGTGGAAGAGAGGGCAAATTGCCCGTCGTCTCTTTCTAGAGATTCAGTACTTCGCTTGAATGAGAAGGAGAGACCATTGGGCATCGCGTTCTTCCGTCCTTCTATGAAAAAAGCATCATGTTCATGCTTTGATATCATTCATAACGCAGATGGGGGTCGCTATCGGCCCCTGAATTCATATCCAAGAGGCCAGTGCGCAGGATGTACGATCAGAAATTGTTCAGTCACGCTTCCTTCATCCGCACTGGAGCGCCCAGCAAAAAAGTTGAAAGCCGTGCATGTGTGAGTGTAATGGCTGTCGGCACCGTTCATTCACCACTCACGAAACATCAACAAGGAAACAAAACCAGCAGAGATGTCGACGACTGTTCTTGCTCGCCATCTATTCCTGCGCCGAGTGGCAAGACAAACAATGTCTGCGCCCAGGGTAAGTTTGTTCATTGACTCTTGTTGACTTGTAAGAAAGAGATATTCGGACTTATCGACAGGTGCGGGTGTAAGTCTTGCAGAGGTTCGGAGAAGAGAAAGAGAGAGAGTGAGTGGTAGGCGGCGTCTTTTCTTGCGTTTCTTTTCATTTTCCGTGAGAACATGAGACTTCCTTGGTGGGACCCCATGTTCAAGGAGGAAAAGATATGTGGACTGTACGCGACTGTGTATGTGGTATCTGCCCAGCTAAAACTCAGAGACCTATGTGTGTACCTGTTTCCGAAGTGTGTTCCTTGTCCTCTTGGTCCATTATTATTTCATCCTCCGTTGAACAATTTAAGATCTATCAATGGATATGATTGGCTTAAAAAAACTTACGACTTTTTTTTTCTTTCTTTGGATCGTTCATTCCTTTTCATTCATCGTATCAAACAATCAGTCAAAGGCACAGCGGACCTTCTCACCCCACTCGGCCTTTTCATTTTCCTCTTCTTTATCCACTTCAACCTCTTCTACTCCCTTTTCTTCTTCTTCCTTTTCTTCTTCTTTCTCTTCCCACCTCTCTCGACAACCCCACACCAACAACCCTCGCTCCGGTTTCCGACTTACGTCTTCCTCCTCTTCCTACGCCACTACCGCACTCTTACATCAGGCAACAAAGACAACAACTGCAACCATGGGCTCATCCGACGTCGCAACCCCAACTCCTGCTCCCCTCACCTCGACCATCGCCGCTGATGTCGACCTCTCCAACTATGACGATGAGCAGGTCAAGCTCATGGAGGAGATGTGCATCGTCATTGACCGTGACGACAAGCGCATCGGTGCCGACTCCAAGAAGACCTGTAAGTATTTGTCAATGATACTCACGAAAGGGATAAGAATATTCTCACGGGATATAGTTTTCTTTATCTTGTCAGGAACAAGCGGATCTCTTTTCTTTGCTCAGGAATGATAACAACGAGACTAGGATCATCCAAGCAACTGTGTTCTTCAGCCTACTTTGCAACTTTCAGTGGTTGCTTAGAGTACAGTATTCCAGCACTTGATTTACCCCTGATCAGCAGCTTGTACTTAAGTCAAGTACTATTCAGGAGAAGAGGCTTGCTGTTGTCATGTTCAGACGAGCTGCGCATTCAGACGACTTTTCAGTGCAACCCATGGGCAACTGGATTGTCCACTTTTTACGCTCAATTACATCGACATACTTTCATACGATGACCAGATCATCCACGTTGACACTTGTCCCAGAACTCTATTGCGCCCACAGATTCTAACATGTATCGCTCTTTCTTCATTGCTATCGTTAGGCCATTTGATGACCAACATTTTGGGCCACAACCTCCTTCACCGTGCCTTCTCCGTCTTCCTCTTCTCTGCCGACGGCACCAAGCTCCTCTTGCAGCAGCGAGCAACCGAAAAGATCACCTTCCCCGACGCATGGACCAATACCTGCTGTTCGCACCCCCTCAACACTGCCGATGAGTTGGTCGAGAAGGACAACCTCGGAGTCCGCACAGCTGCTCAGCGCAAGTTGTTCCACGAGCTCGGAATCGAGGCCAAGGATGTTCCCTTGGACGACTTCCACTTCTTGACCCGCATCCACTACATGGCCCCCTCGAACGAGACCTGGGGCGAGCACGAGATTGATTACATTCTGTTTATGAGACCCCAGCACAAGGAGCTTGTCGACATGAACCCTAGCCCTAACGAGGTCCGTGATGTCCGTTGGGTGACCAAGGATGAGTTGAAGGTTCTTTTGGAACAGGGCGTTACCCCTGGCAGCGGCATTATTGTCACTCCTTGGTTCAAGTTGATCTGCGACAACTTTATGTTTGCTTGGTGGGACAGGATGATGGCTGAGGGCGATGTTTCCAAGGTTGCTCATGCCGAGGAGGTCGAGAAGATCTACCGTCTTTAAAAGCACCGATGCTGGAGCCACAACCATAAATAAGATAATATAGACCCGAACAATACCCCTTTCACACTTCTATCATTTGCACCTTTCAAACCTCTCCCCTCATTTTCTCAAAAATAAATAACAGCCGAATCAGCTCATATTTGTGTGGCTTGTGTAAGAATAACAATTCGCAATTCTAATTTTGGTGGCACAACCTTTTCTTCTCACATACACACTCACGCGCAAAGCAGCCATGGTCGTCCCTCGAAAGCATCGTACCATCGTCGAAAACACCCATCCTTGCGGAATGTAAGTTTCTTTATACCCTCATCAATCCACTTCTGTCTTTTGCTACCATTCGAAACGAAGAACGAAAAGAAACTTGTCCATTAACAAGTTCATTCAGCAATAACACAAGGCTGACGCAGAAGTAAAAAATAAAAATGTTACTGCATATTATCAAAAACATAGTTGCAGGGCACAACCCTTCAAGTATATCTGTCCACGATGCAATCTGCGATATTGCTCCCTCACCTGCTACAAGGACCAGGTAAAGAACGCACATAAAAGTTGTACACTGAGGTGATATATTCTATGTTCATAGATGTGTCTGTTGAAGATATTTACGTAGGTAATTAACCTCCTCTGCTGCTGTATTGCGTTGTGAATTAATAGGCCCATGTACAATGCACAGAATCGTTTTACAAATCATCGGTGATGGACGAACTCAAGTCTAGTCCGGCAGCAACACCTCAGGATCGGAAAAAGATGCTTGGGATTTTGGATCGGTTTGAGCGGCAGGCTGTGGATGAGGAACAACTCTTGACTACCATGTCTGATGAAGATCTCTTGCGGCATGCGCAGCAGCAGCAACAGCAGAACCAGCAGAAGGGAGCTATTTCCGGAAACCCAAGCGAGGCAGGGGCAGGAGCAGGGGCAGGAGCAGGACCGAGAACTGCCGGTTCAAAACCATTACAACGAAAACTGACACCCAAGGAGCGCGAGGAATTGATCCGCAAGGCGATGGAGGAAGAAGCCAAGGAGGGTGCACTTCCGGACGATGGCGATGATGAGAATATTGACCCAGAGGCGCGAGCAGAGATGGAACGGATGGTTGAACAAGAATATCAGGATTTCGTTGACCGGTTTGCGGGTGTGGATCTAGAGCAGGAGTCGTTTGAGAGTATCTGGGAGAGGTTGAACCCTGAGGAGCGGCGCGAGTTTCAGGAAAAGTTTATGATTTCGGGACGGTTGGATGAAGACGGCGATGATGTGGAGAGTGATGTTGAGGGAGACGGTGGTGTGAAGAATATTTCTGAAGACAAAAACGAGGATGAGGAAAGAGAGGCCAAGAAGCTGTTGCAGGAGATGGGTGAAACTCTTCAGCGAGGTGGTCAGAAGGTGGGCAGTGAGGGTGGTCAGGCCATGACTGCGGATTTGGACATGGATGACCTGAAGGCGATCCGGGATGCCGAGATTGCGGAACTTATCCAGATCTGGCGGCCTTGGTGGGAAGTTGAGGCTGAGGAGAGTGGTCACTTAAAGAAAGTGGTCGTCTCCAAAGTCACGGATAACGAGGCGCAGGAGAAGCAGGATTCGGAGCGTTTGAAGGCGGTCAGCAATATCATCGCCCAGGGAGGTAGCTCAACATCGACTGCAAGTACAGGAGCAGGCAGTATACCCGGCCAGTCACGCTCTGGTTCCGGTGCTGTCCTAGAGCAGTTTGTGTTGGATGAGGAGGCGATGCTGCGACCACATCACGCTCTGGTCCACCCTGTAGAGGAGATTGAGCAAGAGACACAACAGAGGGTACAGTCGACCGTCCCACCGATGACCAAAGCACCCCACCCATCCTTGATCTATCATATCTGCGGGTTACTGTTTGCCTTTGCTGCTACGATCCGAGTGTTCAATGGAGATCTACAGGAGGAACCTGAACAAGTGCTTGCACATATCTTTGACCTCTGCCCGTTTTTCGCTCCACCACCACCAACATCTTTAAATTCATCGACGCCAGGATCAGGACCGGGATCAGCATCAGCAACTACGTCAGCAACAGGAGTAACGCAGGTTGAGGATTTTGAGACAGCGCTGGCGGTCCTCCAGACATCGAGTCTGAACTCCAAACTCTGGAAGGGTGACACAGTCCGCCTCGAGATGTTGTCACTTCTCCTGAGAGACTTGACTCTGATCCTGGCACGGCCCTCTCGCTGTCTGCGCTGTATCCGAGACCTCGAGGCCGTCTTTCAATCATGCCTCGCCTTACTCACAGTCACCGCCACGACCACGACTACGACAGTGACGAAACGTCGAGGAGGGTTGTATTCAAAGACGGTGCTGCACCGGTTGTTGAAAAAACTAGAGTTTTATGAATCGTACCTGCTGTCGGAGGCGTTGATCCTGAAATCTGATAGACTGGATCGGGTGAGGACAGAGGTGGTGATAGCGGGAATCCGGGTCCGTCAGGAGATTGTTGGTTGGAATCAGGAGCTTGAGCAGGTCTCGCGGGTTGTTGGTGGTGGTGGCAATGATGGCGGAGTAGTAGGAGCAGAAGCAGCTAGGAGCGGTGTTGGTAGTGTGTCTAGTCGTAGTAGTGATGATGGTGTGAAGGAGAAGAAGGTCCTGATTGAGGAGCTCTCATAGCCTATCATCTTTCTCTTATACATCAAGTAGTAAAAAGAAATATAGCACGAAAGTAAACAAAAGGACCTGGTACGGTATGTTGTCCTAATTTGGACAAAAGACGAATTCCTAAAGAACGACGAAGGCATCCAGAAAAGTGGTCCATGCGCCTCTTTCTTCCTTGCTCTGCTGCGGTTAAACTTGGAAGAAATGGCACAGCATAAAAAGGGAGGGATGTCAGTAAAAGATGACGAACTTGGGCCACACTCCTTTGCATCGAGGAGGCGGAGATAAAAATGTTTAAAAGTCGATGCAGGTGAGGCGGATGGATGGTGTATTCTGAACTATGTCTTGGCATGAGAGAGAGGAGAGGGAGAAGAGAAGAGGTAAACAAAACAAGCGAGAAATGTCATCGTTCCTGGATGGCATGTCCTTGTACCACCGTTAGGAAAAGCCAAAAAAAAATCATATAAAAAGGGGCACGCCGCTCTCTTTTTTCTCATCCACTCATATCTCTTCATTTTTCTCTTCCCCCTCCAAAAAAGCAGCAGAATAAAAACAATATCAAATACAAAAGACACAAGCAAACATGTCCACAGGAAAACAACATACGAATGGACGAGGAAGCCGAGACTCGGCAACCATCGACATCGACCACCTCCTTCCACATTCACGCACAGACGTGCCTCCACCCGCGTATTCGACTACTCCAGAACGAGTACCAGGTGGCGTTGCCGACGAAGAGCGGGTACCACTTTTGCGTGATGCCCCATCAAGAAGAGTAGCGACACCAGCGGAGACAGCAGCACGACGAGCGACGGAGTCAGATTCCCGGCGGCGTGGTGGTGATGGGGTTGGGTGCTTGGAGGGGTTGCGTCAACGGGCAGATGATCTTGGTCGGCGGCTTGGGTGGTGGTGGGATGATAAGTGGCATGGTAATTTTTTTCTTTCTTTCAAGAGTAATTGCATGCTCATTGAGGCGAACAGTGGATTGACACTAACCATTGACCATGCGTTGTTTTTCATGTATTGCATATGTGTATGTGTATATGATAGGTATGAAGGGTTGGTACCACAAGTACAAGGTCCTCCTTGTTGCGGCTGTTGTCGGCATCGCTCTTCTTTGGGGATTGGTACGTTGACAGAGAGAAACGCGCTTTATTTACTGTAGTTTTGTGATTTTCTCTCACGCTCCCGTTGTCGATTTTTTTCTCTCACATATGCACGCATACGATTGAAATGCTCTCTCTTCCTCTCTCCTCCCCCCTTGTGGCCTGATCCTCTTTTCTTTTTTGAACCTTCTCTTCTGGCAAATAGATCCACGTTGTTGAACGTTTGTCGTATGAGTGCAAGATCCCTGAGGATGCACAAGTCACCACCATGGAGTACTCCTTTGACCCGGCTGATTATCGAGAATTCTTCTTCCACCTCGACGAGGGCATCGTAAGCATACCCTACGTTGTTCTTTCCCAAATGCTTTCTCTTTTTTCCCTCTTTTTTCGCATGTTAATAACATATGCTTTTCGGTTTTGTATTTTTCGTATTCATTTGAAATTCCTAGACAGGAGATATATCGGTATCGCAATCGAAGGACAGGATAGAAAGCAACGTAACAATCCTTATCACAGCCCAAGGATCAACCCCAGAAATGCTCTCTGCCATCTCCCTTAATACTATCCCCTCCCGGCGATCCTCCTTCCTCGAAACAAACATCTTTCTCAACATGAAATCCTCCGAGGTCCGAGCAGCCCTATCCCGGAATTGTACCCGCGTCGAAGTCGATATTATCTTCCCCCGGCGGCTTCTGGACTACGACCTGATTCAGTTGGAGAGCAACTATGCGGGGAATGTGATAGTGGCGATGGATCCGAAGGGAGCGGCATCGATTGAAAGGTTGGAAATTTCGACGAAATCGGGGTCGACGTTGGTGAAGGATGTGTCGGTGACGGAGGCGATGAATGTAGTGACGAAGGGTGGGGAGGGGAAAGTGGAGGCCCAGGTGGATGCGGCGAAGGTGATTAGGGTCCAGGCAAAGAAGGATGTTAGTCTGACATTGGAGTCTTGGACGAATGCGTTGGATCTTAAAGTTGACACTTCCAGCAATGCCCAAGTCACCATGGTAAGCCTACTCTATTCCCAATGTTATTTACCCCCTCCCCTTGCTCTTTGTTGTCGTTTGTCATCCTTCCTTTACCTACAATCTAACCCACATTTGTTGTTTTTATTTCAATTGAATTCTCTTCATCGTCCACTAGAAAACACCATTCTACGGTCATTTCTGGTTAAAGACGACATCGTACTTCAGCTCACCAGAGTTCTTTGCATCTACATGCTGCTACTATGAGCGAATGCGGGACAATAACACGATAATCGGGTACATGTCCTACAACGGCTACGAACCCGGGTACCTCCCTCGTATCGACATCAAGGGCTACACCACTCGACTTGACCTCCTCGTCTAAAAAAAAAGGGGGGGGGGGTTGATATGGCGCTTGAAAGGGGTTTCCGATGAGTTGGGTTGCGTGTGGAGTAGTCTTTTATCGCGAATAAAATCCGAGAAAAAAAATCCGATTAAATGGCTCTTTCTGTGACGAATGAAAGAAATGAGCATGGGTAGTGATCGATATTGTACGGGAGAGCTTTTCTTTTCCATAAAATGAAGGGGAAAGGGAAGGGGAGAAAGTAACAGCGCACTTTATTTCTTCTTGACATTTTTGCCCATTCCCTTATTTATTCCTTGAAGATTGCCCTGTGTGTGTTTTTGTGCTCCCCCTCCTTTCACTCTCGCCTTTGTTCGCCGTGTTTGCTTTTCCTGACATGAAGAAAAGAGGGATCCAAGAAAGTGTATCCTTTCTCCCTTCCCCTTCGTTCAAAAAAATAGAAAGAATGGAACGAGAAAGCGAGAGGAAGTTAGAGAGGGATGGTTGGATAATACAAAAAGGACTGCATCTATTTCATTGTCATGTTTTTTTTCCTTTGCCTCAGAGACAGAATAGGACATGGAACTTTCCAAAGTGCTGTAAACAAATGGCATGAATGGCAATGATCGATGGGGGGGAGGGTGTGCGATACGAACACAAACAAACCGGAAGGACTATCCGAAAGAAAATTTATATCTGTGAGTGTCTGTGTTGGTTTGTGAGTGTCTGTGTTGGTTTGTGAGCGGTAATTCAATCTCCAAGAGGAAGGAGGCGAAGAGCGTCAGCCAATCCATCCCTCCGTCATACTTTGAAGTAGGGTCAAAAAGGGGGGAATGGTGGCAAAGGCGATGAAGACAGATGGGGGCAAAACAACGTCGCAACATTTGCACCAGTGACGTTATAGTTTGAGAGGGATGCAGCTCTCATTGGTTGAAGCTTCTATAAGATTTTCTCTTAATATGGATTGATGTATATACGGTCAATTGACACCAGGACACATTAGTTTTAAACACACGGAACCCATTTGACACAAATTGTTTATTCACTGGAGACAAAAATTATTAATGCTGAAGGCAACAGAGTCAGTGGAAATGAATGTTATGTGGGTCCTGTTTCCTCGTTTTTAGGCTACAAAGGTAAAAAGTCCTCCAAGCACAAGCAGCTGTTTGTAGCTCTTTGTGCTTTATGCAAAGCTGGACATACTGGCCCAAGTCACGCATGTCACGCATGGTCCACTAACCACAGAAGGCGGCAGTGGGAGGGACATGAGCAACACTGCAGTGTATAGCAGAGTGAGAGCGTGCTTCAGGGCTATATCATGAGGATGGCATCAATCCTTCATGAACTGTTGTTCCCTATGGACTGCTGGGGGGGCAGTGTGGCAAATGAAAAAAAGAGTTCCAAAATTTGCTCTCATTTTTGGCAAAATCTCAGTTAAAAAAAGAGTTCTTTCATTTTTGTTTTTATGGTGGCAAAATGGCAATTGCCACTGTGCTTCCTTCATGGCCACCAATACGCCACTGTTATGATCTAACTGTTATAAAAAGTGGCTATTCTTTGCCCTTCACTCCTCTCTTTCTCTCCCCTCTTTCTCTCCCCACTTCTTCTCCTTCCATCCACTTTTCTTCTTCCTCCTCCATCATTTCCTCTTCCTCTCCTCACTTTTTCTCCTTTCATCCACTTTTCTTCTTTCTCCTCCATCACTTACACTTCATTATGGAAAAAGATCACGCTTTTGGCGATGCCGTGATTCGCGCCGAGTTGGTGAAATACCTCACGCCTCGCAACATAACCAACCTGTGTCTTACCTCCAAACAATCCTTCGACTGGTTCGTCCCACACCTATGGCACACTCGCGCATTCTACACCAACCTCAAACACATCCCTGGACTCAAACGCTACCAGCAACATGTCAAAGTCATCAAGGACCTCGCTATCAACCTCGCTGTCGAGTCAAGAGACTTTTGGGCTTTCCCGAACCTGCAATCCGTAGAGTTCGTCCAGCATAGTACCGGACAATTTAGAGGCAACAATAGCTTTGGATGTTACAACCCTCCGGTCCCGGCCTACTCTCAGCATGCCTTTGGATCCTTTGGATCTACTTTAGGCGGCGTGAATGCTGCTCGCGTTGATCTTCGTCTCGTCCTTCTATTACGCTCCGTGCCGCTCTTACAAGATCTGACCATCACCCTCGCCCTCGACAACTCGGACGTCTTTCAACATTTCCTCGCCTCCCTCCAATCGCTTACCCGACTCAGGACCTTAAAAATGACTTGCAACGAATACGTCAACCCTACACACATCCAAAGAGTCATTCACGCATCTCGACACTGTGAAGAACTGGATCTCAGTTTTTCGGGTGTGGATTCGTTCAAGGGAATCGAAGAAAAGGAAGAATACGAACAGGCCAAAATCGACATGGAAGGAATGGAGGATCTGGCCGTCAAGACCTTGAAACTTGCCACGACACTCGAAGATCAGGAATCCGCGATCATGGTCCCGTTGCTCAAGAAGTGTCCCTTATTGCAGGAATTGCACATGTTTACGATCAAGGCCCCTGAAACGGTGGATCTCTTGAAAGAGGCGTTCATAAACGGTGCCTGCCCCCAACTTTCAGTTTTCCATCCGGGACGAGATGTCGCACTCAAAGACGACCCTTTGCCCGTTCTCTTGAGTGTCATGGGTCCCGATCGCGGTGTGAACGCCGTTGGACTCAAGAAAATTAAGATCACTTCCGCCCAGTTCAAGTCCGAATCCGCTTTGGCCATGACCGAACATCTCTCAACGTCCTTGGCTGAAGTCGATTTCCAGGATCACATCATGAACTTCGAAGTCTTCAACGAACTCGTTACCGGTCTGCCATCATTGCAATCTATCCGTGCAAGGATTAACGAGATCTCGGTCCAGACGGTCGACATCAACAAGTTTGATCAGATGTGCAGTCGCGACTGGGTGTGCCTTGGCTTGAAGAAGCTGCAACTCGGTTCTCAATTGACTCAAGGCATTCCGACCGTCAAGGGCGACAGCTGGAAACAATCTCTTCCAAAGCGGTGTATGGACTACATGTTCTCCCAGTTTGCCAAACTCGAGCAATTGGAAGAATGGGATTTTGTCGCCGGACCCGTCGACCTGTTCATCCTCGCCGCTGGTGGTTACTTGCGCCAACTGTCAGATTTGAAATCTTTGAAGAAGTTGGGATTGGGGCCTAGGACGGTGTATAGGATGGGAGCCAAGGAAGCCGAATGGGTGGCAGAGAACTGGACGAGTTTGGAGAGTGTCGACTTGGCGTGTAATAGTATCCCGATTCATATTATGGATATCTCGAGAGTCAAGGCGGACAAGTTGGCGTTAGATACATTTATTCACACATTGAGATCTAAACGACCAAAAATTAGTTTCAACAAGCAATAGAATAGGAAATAATAGAAAGCAATTTGAACGCATCGATGAGTGCCTATTATTTATGAAAGACCGGGAAAATATGGGTGCATTCGTCTCCCGCAACAATGGTTCTTCTTGCAAGGAGTTGCCACATCTGAATGCATGCCCTTTGATTTTTTTTTCAAGATAATATCTTGTATCAGCTCTCTCGATATTCTTTCCCCTTGGAGGTTTACTCCTTTCTTTCGTCCTACAGTAGGCGCTGTACTTGCCCATGGTCTTCTGGGACTAGCAGTAAGAATGAAATGGAGAAAAGCAAAAAAATGGGTAACAACACCAAGCCACATTAGTCCTTTTAATGTACGAGGAAGAAAATAGTTGGCCGCATCATCACGGGGAGGTAGCAAACAGTTTTTCTGCCAAAACTGCTTTTGCATTTATTCTGCGTAAATAGGGATGGCCTCGGTACAGTCTTAGGTATGCTTGTAAAGTGAAAGACAGCGAGGCAGTCCAACTGTACTGCTCGTTCCATCCTGAGTAGTACAAAAAGTTCTTCCATCTTGACTAAGACACAGTAAGCCTACACCTCTTTGTATTCCTACATACTCTGCTTTTTATCGCTTACCAAAAAAAAAAAAAAAAAAAAAAAAAAAAAAAAACGCTCAGCAGCGCCATTTTATATCGCAACCCAGATGGAAGACATATCTGTAGGCCAATACGACTCGCGCTATGATACCGCTAAAGGCGATGAAGTCTTGATCTATATTAACGCAAGGGGGCGCCAGTGGCGATATTGTCCGTGCCGTCATTCTGGATACTATCACCAACCCTAAAGACGTGTTCCTCGAAATCACATCTACTTGTCCATGTATGACTATGAGCGAGACCCTGGGCTCTTCACAAAGGTTGTGTTGACAGCATTGTCCTAGTCATGTTTCCTTCGAGCACGACCCACTTTGAGTCGCTCAATATCCAGAACCGAAACAAGGGCAATGCGAATGTTAACCTCAGCCATGTCAGTCATGGCATTCTGCCGCCGCTGGTCTCCTTTATTCTAATGATAGCGGCTACAACAACAACAATGCAGGAGCAGCAGGAGCAAGTCGTGCCAAGTGTTTCACTTAATCGACTCGATGTCAAACCGAATCATGGCTTGGCGCATTTCACAACCGCCGTTGTGACGAACAAGTTGAAGGCAGTCTCTGCGCAAGGCTGCTTTGTTGGTCAAGTCACGGCGGTCAAGCGGGTATATATAAAATCGAAGGAGCATATAATCTTGACTGTGTTCTCCAATAGTGTCGACCTGGATCTCAAAGTGTCGGCCAAGACCATTGCTCAATTCAGGATGGTAATAAAACAAAACAAAACAATTGCCTAAGGCTAATAACTATATTGCACGACTCGACACACTTTCACAACTTTTTTTTTTTTTACATCCGTCTCGGTCAAAGGTATATTTATTCTAACATAATACTTTTTTTCATCCCTTTTTTATCTCGTTTAATAATTTCTGTTCTCTGGACATGTGATGGTGAAGACCTGGACAAGACTGAACCAACCATCTGTATTTTCTCCTGATGACTCGTTCATGCGACAGAAGAAAACCCACAGACCTCAACCGGTTATTTCCCATACTCCAATAGCACTGAGCCAACGAGCTACTTTCCTAAGATCGAAGTCAACAGCGAACGGGCGATCTTTGAATGACTCCATAATTGCCATTCCCTTTCTCCGCTCCTTCTCCCCTTTTTTCCTGTACGAGGTCTTGATTTGTTTCTCGAATGTCCAATATCATGTTCATTCGTTAAAATAGTGTAAAATAGGATCTATAACTCATACAAGAAGTAAAAAGGCTTTTTAGAAAGAAAAAAAAACTGATGAGCAGAGGTTGGAGATTCGCACAATTTTTGTGTTGTTATTAGTTGGATAAAATGATTGCGAACTCAACTTCAGTTTTCAGTGTCGACTCGATCTGAGAGCCTATGTCGAAGTAAAAAAAAAAGCCTAGGGGCTTTCTGTGTTGTTTGAAAAACAAACAAAGAAAAATCGCTCGTTGTACTGAGGTTTAGTCGATTATCCCGCCGTGTAAAAAAATTGAGCGCTTCAATTTCAATAAGTAACCAGTGAGTGACAACCCTGTTCACAAGATGGAATATTACCAATGTTGAACCCGGTGTTTTTGACAGATGTTTCTTTACTCCATTTGGATCTTGAATGGTCCGTCATTACTTTTTTTCTTTCGCCCATTCCTTACTTTCCTTTAAGTTTACGGACACTCAATTTTTTCTGATGCTTATGTAGTCCTTCTTCTACCATGGTAGGGTTTCTTCATTCATGGTTTGAGACAGCCCGAAAGTGCTGGAGTTTTGAGGAATGACAGCATTGTTCAAAGTTCTACTCTTACACCCTAAATCAAAAAGTGAATCTCGTACCATAGCGCAAATATCAAGACAAACTTGGGCTGTGGCATAACAAAAAAAAGGTGAGCCAACAGCCCAAAAAAATGAGCAATTGATCAAGCTGGGACAGAGGGGCAAACAAAAAAATCTATGTTGAAAAACTGAAACGTGGCGTGGCGAGAGAATATGCTCTGTGTCTCTCTCCTTTTTTGCACAGCATGCTGCCCGCCTCGTCTCGCATAGACTGTATTGGACCTTCCTGTTTCCTGTTTTCTATGCCAAGACACATTTAACAACCACCCCTCAAGATACGATCCCAAGACTATAAGTATGGACAGCGATCCCCTGCTCGCCCACCCTGTCTTCTATTATACCCAAAAACAGACTACAGAACACCAAACACCAAACACGCCATTAACCCTCAAGCATATGAGCGCAGCAAGACCCCACGGCAATGACAACGGTCATTCTGCTTCGATTCAGATCGATCCTCCATCGCAGTCCGTCGCTCCCTCGGACATTGTGACACCCATCCCTCTCCCCGTTCATCGTCCCTACTACAATGACGACGAAAACAGCGACGAGGAAGATCCTCTTTTGGGCGCCACCACTGGTGGCGACGAGACTGGTAGCAGCGGACGAAGACAAAGACGACGAGACAGCGAGTCTGCTCCTTTCTTGTATCGACTTCACGACTGGCTTGCAGACCATGGGACCAGTAGGTTTCTTTTGTTTAGGTTCGGTAGCAAACAAAACCGCGACCAAACTGTACACACTTTAAGAGCTCCATCAGCTATACTCACGCCATCCGACACCTTGTATTCACCGTTTTGCTCGTTGTTCTTTTTTTGTAGAACTAAAGACATCCTTGTCAAAGCCACGATCGGACAACGAGCTCCCGTCCGGATGGCAAAATATCCTGAAGTGGATTCTTATCTTGCTCGGCGTTGCCTTTGTTCTCAGCTTCCTGGGATGTTTTGTAAAAGAATAACGGGAACACCCTACACATTCATCATTGTTCTGCTGTGCAAGAAAAAACAAACAAAACTGATTGCCTCCATACGGCTCTGTAGCAAACAAAAAAGAAATTCTTACAATCCTCTGTATATTAAATGCTTACAAGGGTGTATGAGTGAAAGTGTACAATGAGTAAAGATTGATGGAATAATGTTTTTACATTAGTGTAAGGCGCACACAAACAGTGAATAAACACACCCAAGGTAAGGATTTCATGAAATGAAGGTCGTCCACTCAAGCGGAATGTTTACAGGGTTGTAGCAATTGGCCTAAAATCCATTTTTTACATGCTTGTACGAACATACAGTACCGCTTTTTCTTACCCCATTATAAACAAAGCCTGTTCCTGCCCCCTTTACATATGAGTTAGGATTACGGTAGAATGGAGGCAGGTTTTATTTGCCGATGATTGGTCCAATCCTGGCTTGACCAGCGCTGGTGGATGCCACAGCGTCATTTGACTAGGCGACATTCTTGTCTGTGAACTGTCCATATCCTTTTCTGCTTCTTGATTTGACAGAAAGTAACGAAAGGTGTTTGACCCCTTTGTTGGGGGGTCCATTTTGCTAGGGCAAAAAAAAAATGTCTTGAGACTATCCAGCCATCTCAACCTGACTTTTACACCCTTTTTTACACCCATTTTTACACCCATTCATACTTGAACCAGACCAGAGTCGAGACACAGCGAGCCTTATCTCCTAACTCTCCTCTGCGCATGAACCGTCTCATTCGGTTTGCCTTCTTTTCAGGTCTCGTCTCTTTGTTCATTCTCTCTTTTATTTTCACACGCAAAAAGAAGGCCAAGTCAACTGTTGCACCAAGCTCAGAATTCTACAAGTCCTTTTTTGCTCCTTTATCATTTTTCAAATATGTCAAACAGGACAAATAAAACAAGCGAGCTATAGTTTATTCTTCGAAGGATTCTGTATGAATGCTCAATCTATCTCATTTCTTGCCGTCTGAAAATACGGCCTTCGTGTAAACCTGCACTCAAAGAGGAGACGACTACAGGGAAGGACGTTAAAGACACGATTGCGTATCTAAAGGTAGAAGAAAATAGGAAGGTGGTGAGAGGTGATTAAAGGTAGAAGGGGAGGTTAAAGAGGATGGAGGAAGATGAAGGAGAATAGAGAGAAGGTGAAGGAGGGCGGAGGGAAGCTGAAGGATAGCAGAGAGGGAGTTGCTAGAGGGTAGAGGGAAAGGGAGGGGGGGAAGAGAAAAAGAGCGAAGGAGAAAGGGAGACAAGGGAGAACGTGAGTGAAGGGAATGGAGGGACAAAGAGAAAGAGAACAGGCGAGTGTCTGAGGCAGTACCGGGAATATGAAGGGTGCAGGGTATGACCAAAAGAAAAAAAAAGAAAATGGAACAGAAGGACAGGAATAGCCCAACTCGGATCACAGCTCTTTTTAAAGGTGTGTAAGAATTCTCAACAGTTGAATTGTGAACAAGGGAGTCGTGTTCTGATGACAATCGTCCCTTGCTTCCTCTATCCTCTTCCTCTCCTCTCTATCCTTCCATCTGTATCTCACATTTCGTAAAATTGCACCCGTGTATGTGCGTCTCGGAAAGATAGAAAACAGAAAAGGGCAAGCAATGCTGATCATCTGCGTGCGCACAAAATTATGCATGAGAAAAACAATTAGGCAATAACAACAACGATGAGGTAGTAGGAATGGGAAATTAAGTCAAGGAACAACCACTTTCATCATCAATCCAACAGAAGACAAAAGATGGTGAGGGATAGAAGGAGAGGAAGATAACGAGGAGAGACGATGCATGCTTTCATATAGACAGCCAAGACGCCCTTCAAACTCGTGTTATTGCAAAGGAAGATAACAATCGTGTGGAAGCATGTGTCTATTTGATTTTTTTTTTTTTTTTTGAAGCAAAGTGGTCAAAGCATAGCGGCGCGAATGGGCCACCATAACCTCACGCTTTTCTCAGGCCTGGATCTTGGCAGAAACAGCAAGGTGTACGAGTGCCAAGGACGCTAAGCTAGTAGGCGGATATCCCAGACGCGGGAGTTGGGTCAGGAAAGACAAAAGAAGCGCGTGTGGGCGAGAGAGAGGGTGAAAGGAAAGTAGGGTCCTCGTCAGAACTCAAAATACAGATCTTGCAGAGACTATCATTGAGAAAATTAGAGGCTATCGCTTTCAAAGCTCGCTCCTTTTTTTTGGTTTGCTACAGTTGCAAAAGACAAAGTGTTGACTAGGACGTCCTTCACACACAAGCAACTCCTTGATGGTGGTGTTCCCGTCTCTTACTCTGGGGGCAACGTCCCTCAGTACCATGAATCGAAGAAACCGAAGAGGTGTTGTTTATTGAGAGACATTTCTTCAAGGTCGATGGTCGTCTGTGGTCTCTGAAGGATAAAAAGGGGTAGCCCTTCTCAATTGCCTTCCCTCCTAGAATTAATGATCCTGCTGCAGCCACTATGACAGGAAAGTGAAAGAAACCTGCAACAACGCGCCCTGGCAGCGCACGAGTAGAGGCGAAGTATAAACAACCCTCCACTATTATTACTGCCGTCGTCTTGGGATCATGGGGACTTGTACGAACAAGATCCGCAAGCAATAACAAAAGCAGAGATAAAATGAAAGAAACGTGCTTCACACGCCCATCTTTCCCTTTTTCTACAAGTCTCCTGTGCGTGCTTGATCATTTCCATGCCAGACCTTTCATATCTTTGCTGGCTCCTTCTATTTCTTTTGGTTCCTTGCCTTTTTCTACCTTGTTTTATCTCACGTCTGTCTCTTTATCCTGACTCTCAGTTATTCGTCCCCTCTCTCAGTTGCTCTTTCCCCCTCTTACTCCTCTCCCTCTTCTCTCTGTCTCACTCTCTTCTGTCTCTCATACTGTTTTGTTTCGTTGCCTAGAATGCCATTATTAGAGCAGTCCCACAGCAAGCAAAGTGCTGCAGAAATGAAATAAGGAACTTTCATACCCCTTCCCCTCCCCATTCCCCTCCCGGTATTCACATTTCCTTTTTCTTCATCAAACAAATTTAGTTTTTCTGAAGGCAAATATTGAGTCCTAAAACGTACCTTTATCATCAATTTATACCAAGCATGGAAAAAAGTGGATCCGCGAACTGCAAAAAAAAAAACAAAAAAATATTCTCGCACTGTGTTTACTATGTGAGTGTCAACCAGATATCATTACTTGTTTGCTTGACCATTTCTTTCTCAACCTTCCTGAAAGCTGTACGGCTGCATCCCTGTGGTAGAATACTACAAATTCATTTTAACGGATAGAAGCCAGGATAAATTTTTTGATAATGAAAAGTACGAGAGTATGAAAAGTGAGGAACATGATTCGAAATTGTCAGGGCAACGCTTCATGCGTCTCTCCCCATTTCGGACCACTGTGAGATCCAGCTTTTTAATCTTAGAAACCACATACCAATAAGCACAAAGGTGTCTTCTACAGGATATTGCCGATAGACACCTTCAAGAGACATCTCTAAGGTGCTATTTCGGCGCCCGACTCATCATGATAACCATGATAGTCAATATTCAGTCGCCTATACTCGCGTACGAAGTAATTGAGTTTGATTGGGTATCCAAAAACATTTTTATCTCCTTCATCAGTAGACCTTTAATTGCTACAACGCACAGCTTTGTCAAGTGTCCATTTCCAGGTACATATGACCGAGACCGTGACGGAGACCTGGAACGAAAAAAAGGTGTATGATGTGGTGCATGCACGTAAGGACCTTAATGTTTTTTATTCAATGTTGTCTAAGTGGACTCTCTTCTCCTTCACTCTCTCGCTCTCTTTTCCTTTTTTTTCCTTGGCTCTGAACAAGCCATTGCATGGCCGATATGGGCGATACCAACCGGTATCGCCATGTGTTTGCCCACAATCGCATACATGGCACGCTCGTCCGCGACGCCCCAACAAAGGGGTCAAACACCTTTCGTTACTTTCTGTCAAATCAAGAAGCAGAAAAGGATATGGACAGTTCACAGACAAGAATGTCGCCTAGTCAAATGACGCTGTGGCATCCACCAGCGCTGGTCAAGCCAGGATTGGACCAATCATCGGCAAATAAAACCTGCCTCCATTCTACCGTAATCCTAACTCATATGTAAAGGGGGCAGGAACAGGCTTTGTTTATAATGGGGTAAGAAAAAGCGGTACTGTATGTTCGTACAAGCATGTAAAAAATGGATTTTAGGCCAATTGCTACAACCCTGTAAACTTTACTCATTGTACAGTACACTTTCATTCATACACTCTTGTAAGCATTTAATTTATAAGGGTTGTAAGCATTTCCACGTTATGTAGCAAAAGGCTGCTCTAACAAAAACTACTTTTTTCATTTACTTTGCTTTAACAGGGATGGATTTTGTAAGATTTCACTTATGTTTGCAAAGTCAAAGACAGTGAATCAGTCCAGCTGCAGTACTCGTTCCATCCTGAGCAGTACAAAAAGCTCTTCTTCCATCTTGATAAAGATATGGTAAGTCTATCCTTTTTGCGCTTCCTTCACTTGTCCTTTCTCCATAGCTCAAAACAAACACAGCTAGCAACGACACGCAAAATTGCTTTATTGACGAGCCTTTTTTTGGTCTTGCATTTCTTTATATCATGGTTCTTTTCAACGGCCACATATCTAGGTCAGAGATATCACTATGGGCCAATACAGTTCGCATGATAACAATGAAGGCGATGAAGTTACAATCCTTGTCAGCGCAAGGGGATCCAGTGGCGACATCGTCCGTGCCGTCACTCTGGGTACTATCACCAACCCCGAAGACGGCTCTCTCGAATCCAACGTCTACCTATCCATGCCTTACTATGAGGTAGACAGAGTCCTCCGCAGGGGCTGCGTTAACACCAATGTCGCCATCATGTTCCCTTCGAACACGACCCACTTTGAGTCGCTTAAGATTCAGAATCGAAACAAGGACAATGTGGAAGTTCGCCTCGGTGCTTCCATCTACGGCGATGATCAGTATCCTCAGGACCAGGACAACGGAATCTACCTAGGACGACCAGCGCCAGCAGGGCCCAAGCTTACAATGGATCGACTCGACGTCAAGACAAATCACAGAAGGGTCTGGTTTACGAACGCGTTCGTCAAGGAAGATTTGAAAGTTGTCGCTGCACAGGGCTCCATTTTTGGTTAAGTCACGGCAGACAAGCGGATCGACATGGAATCGAAGGAGCTTACAGTCTTGACTGTGTTCTCCAACAGCACCGAGCTGGATCTCAAGGTGTCGGCCGAGTCCGTTGCTCAAATAACGTAGGTACGGATAGCAACAAAAAAAAATACGCCCATCAGGCATAAGTCGGCGCTCTACCCATTCTCCTGTTTTACCTACATTTCATTAAAAGCGCATGCGTTCTAATCTGCCACCTTTTTTTCAATTTTTTACAACATTTTAGAGATCTCCGTTCTCTGGACATGTGTCAGTAACGACCTGGTCAAATTTGATCCGACCCCGCGTGTATTCTAACGATGACTGGTTCGTCCGACAGACAAAGACCTTGCAGAGCTTGACTGGTTACTTCCCGTATCCCAACCGCACTGAGCCTACTGGATACATTCCTCGCGCTGAAATCAGCAGCGAACAAGCTACCTTGGATGTTGCTCGATAAATACACTCTTTTTTCCTCAGAACTAGACCAAAGGGATAGACAATTGAAAACATAAACAGGGCTTGCAGTTTTCACTCTCGAACTCTTTTGTTTTTTTTCGTTATTTTTTAAGTAAATCCCTACGCCCCAGGTTTTCCTTTTCTCCTCTATAGTGTGAACGAAGATTCCTGTAGTTCCGACATGAAGTAAAGGAGTTTTTTTAGGATGGAGAAAATATCGATGGTAGTCGCGTAATAATCTCTACGGTAAAGGGTATATGTTTTCGGGTTCTTGTGCATACCAGGGACAAACTATAATATCAGATCCTTTTTTTTTTTTTTTTTTTTAAACGACACGTTTCAGTTTTTCGTCCTCCTCTTATGACGCTTCTTTTTATTTTATCCCGTTGCATGATTCAATTCCATACCTTTTTTTGGTTTTATGTTGAGCTGCTGATACCAAAGAGCGATGGTAGGAAGAGCTTGATAAGAGAGTAAATGATGTTGCTTAAAAGTAGAAAGACACCCGAGTTTTTTTTTTCAAAACCACATTGAAAAAATTAAAGGGAGGTGTCGGTGGAATGCCTCAAGTCAACCAGCAAGGAGAAGGATATCGAACCACCATGAGAAGCGAGGAAAATAGTTAGATTATGCCGCAACTCTAGCAAAAGAGATGCATAACAATTACCAGACAGAGAGAAAATGAAAGGCTGACTAAATAAGAAACGGCGTGAACATAAACATCAAGGGAGAGATGAACACCACTCGGCTAGATCTCGCCTGTCAATGATGTCAAATTGCGCTGATGTTGTCGAGTCACTAGGGCGTTCAGGATCGGTAGTATAATGGACTATGCGCAGCATTGTTTTATTCAGTAGAAGCGAAATGTCAAGGAAATCAATGACTTACAAAGATCAAGGGAAATAGGGTGAGGAAATGCAGTAGCAAAAAAAGGATATAAGGCTTAAGAGCAGAGAATTAAGACTGTGACAACAGCGAAAAGAAAGTAAGATGGCAAAAAAATCAATAGGAGGAGGAACGGGGCTTTAAGATACTTGTCTAACAAGTGGGAGATGGCTCGATACCCACAGTCCTCTTTTTTCTATTGAGAAACTCCACCTTGCCTGCTCCTTCAGAGGTAGGATGTATTATTTATGTGGCATACTCACTGTCCAAAAAAGATTGAGAATGGCAGTAGCTGGAGGACGTATTGAAAGTATTTGAAAACTCACTTTTTTCTTCCTTCTTGTTATCATCCACCACAGTTCTTTTTTCATACTCTATACGCACTATCCAGCAAATACACACTGTCTATTCAGCGCAGCACACCAACAAACATACTAAAAGATAAAGAGCCATTTGTTACTTGCGCGTTGTATGCTGCATATCACATTGCCCAAAACACAACTTTGAGGAGCCGACATTGAGCATAATTACGTTTTTTTTTCAAAGCAAAGATAACATTCATTATGCCAACCTTGTTGCTCGTCACTCCAGTGGCTTCTATCACAAGCGCCACCGATTTATTCAAACGAGTCCCCAGTGAAGACCTATCCGAAATCACCACAGGGCTGGAAAAAGAGAACGGCACGTATAATTACTTCCTCCATCGCTGTTTTGGAGGTGACAAAATATCGTAATCATATTTTTGTTGTCTTTGGTTTTCATTAAATCTCCAGGTCTCATGTGTGCTATAGAGAAGAGTGTGTGTGTACAACGGGTCCCCTCGAATAGGATAGAACAATGAGCAGGGACGTGTGCGCGCTCTCGCCTATCACGCGCTGAGAATCTAAACCCTTAATGTGCAGTTGGTTGACACATGTTCTTGTGTAAATCTTCTCATTCGCATGGTTTAAGGTTGAGATCTGCCTGAGATGTCACCACTTTCCTCCCTTCGCCTTGCATACCCGCATCTATTTCTCTGTTATTCATACATGGCCTTCACTTTCCTTTTCTGCTGAGCTGAAAAGATTAAAGGGAGACGACGGGAGAAGGATTTTTTGACAACGAGTAAAATGATGTTGTTTTGGTAGCGATATGGCACCTGGTTTCCCACAAGGTATCTCCAAAAAGTATCAAAGATAGTGGTCGGTAAGATAATCATCATGCAAAAAATCTTGAAAAAAAAATACAAAGAAGACTGGATAGAGGAAACACAGAGTACGCGCCGAACCGACAATGAGAGGCACTGGAAGCGTGGGAAGCGAGGGAGGTATATGCATGACGAGAATTTGGGGAGGAAGGAGGTGGGAACAAAAAACCCAATCAAGGGCGGAGTGACAGAGAAAGGAGAGTTACACAATCAAAGGAGGTCCAAAAAAGGCACAGCATGATCCAAAAATCAAGAGAAGGATGGGAAAACCAGGGAACTCCTCTCTAAAGTGTTGCCATCGACGGTCTCAAGCTACCCAAACGTTTAGAACCAGAAAAAATAGCGGATAAGCAATGAACTAACTGTATTTGGTTGCGAAGTGCGAGACATCTAAGGATCAAAAACCACACAAAGGCAGAACGTTGGGATTAAACGGTGCAGGGCAAGAGAATGACGGATGACTAACGGCAAATAATTAAATACTTTCAAGAGGAGGGCCCATGGTACATGGTACATGGTACATGGTACATGGTACATGCAAAGGGAAAAATCAACTGGAGGAGGATGAGGAGGACGAGGGGAAAGAACATTGACGGATAGCTGGATGGAGATGGATCGGGGCCCAATACTCGTCTTTTCTTGTGGTGGATTGTCTCCTTCCTTATGCTTTCAATCCAGGTAAAGCACGATAGTAGCTGATACTTATAAGAAATGAGTATAAATAGGGCTTTACGACCCCTTCTTCCTTTTTGTCATCATTACTCATCACAATCCACTTCCCTTACCCTATAAACTCACTTCAGCACCCAATCCAGACACACACACAAACCCTTCACAACTCATCACACGCACATACTACAATGTAAGCAATCTCCTGTCATTTGCGCTACAGTAACGCGTTACCAAAAGGCACCAACAAAGGAATTAACATTGAAAGCAACCATTACCTTTTTTCAGCAGCATGAAGTTCCCCATCCCAAGCGTGTTGCTCGTCGTTCTGGCCGTTGCTGCTTCTGTCGTCAATGCCGTTGCCGTGCCCAAGCCAGTCGATAATGGAGATCTGTCCTTAATTGAATTGGAGAAAAGACAAACCTGTTCGGTTGGCTGCAACACTACCGATGATTGTAGAGCAGCTTGTGGCGGCAAGTTTGTCTGCCTCTTTTACGCTCATAAGTGTGTCCAATGAGTAGTTTTGAATAAATGACTCATACCACCATATTTTGGTATACCATGTCACACCATATCATGCACACAAACGCAGGAGGGGTAGGAGAATATCATCATCCCCTTGCCTGCCATTGACCGCACAGGATTTTTTTCCCTTTTGCCCCTGGTGTCCATTCAGTCTCTCAGTCTCTTTGTGTCTAAGGAATTTGTTTCAATGTTCACCTTGGCAAGGATGAAATGCGTTCTGTTATGACTGAGTAGCATAGGATGAGATGTGTCTGCTCCATTCGTTTACGAGCTGGCATTCTCTGTAGATTGCTTTTTTTTTTTTTTTTTTTTTTTTTGGCCTGGCGTGTCGATCCTTACAAAAGTTTTGTCTTTTTTCATTCTGATTGCCGGGTAGGAGAATTGAGTGAGTTGGTGGATGGGGGGTTTGACAAAGTGAGTAGTTGAGGTTGTTTAGTCACTGGAAGGCACTTGGGTTTCACGGAGGGATATCGAGCCAGCATGAGAAGTGATGGACGCATGCAAAAGATGTATCACGACAAGGCTGATGAGTGTCAAAAAAAATCATGAACAAAGAAAAATGCAGAGCAGCTCAAAGGCATGAAAATGATGTCACCGCAAAAGAAGAAAAAAGGGTTATGGTAAAGTGGTTCTTCAAGCTGGTGTTACGCCGTGAAGGGTCCATAAAGTATAAAAGAAATATGTGCGACCCTCGTTTTGATTGGTTCTTGCTCTTTCTTCCAAAAGATATCGTTTGGTCCTTCAATCAACCTGGACATGGTTAAACCGTTCATGGGTTAGAAAGTTATGAAAACGTCGAAGGGGTGAAATAACAACTTTATCTCCCTTCCCAGTCCACTTCGATGACCACTGGAATGAAAAGCTTTGTACTATAGCACAGTCAAAAAAATGGGCTTTTATAAAGAAACAAACACTCTCGCACGCGCACACACTCACACACACACTCACACACACACTCACACACACAACAGCCTTGGTGGTCATGAGACTCCGTGCCCAAGGCAAACAAACAACAAACAAATAAACAGAAGAAAGAAGTCAGAGGACATTGATACGCATGCATGTCGAGAACGTGGGATATGGAATGCTCAGTGCCTGATTTTGTACTCTCCATCCTCCTCTTTGTTTATACCCTATTGCAAACAAGACATACAAAAAGGGGAGAAAGATCCCCTCTAACCCAGCCTTCCTTTTTCTCCAGAGTCCCATCCTCTATCACTCACACCACGCGCAACTGTAATAAACCTAAACATATAATCTAACAAACGACTTACAAACTTTAAACGCCATAAGTACAGCAAATCCTCGCAACATGAACAGTGGTCCTTCCGTCTCAATTCACATCGTTTCCGCAACGCCTCCTGTCCTCTCAACCGTCACATCCGTACCTTTCCTTCTTCACTCCTCCGCCAACAATACAACGAGGACAACGATAAAGAAAGCTGCGAGGATGATTGACTTTTGGATGACAAGACCGGTGATGAGAACAACGCACATAGACGACGACGACAACAAAACGTCTAGTCTGCTCTATTCATGTATCGACTTCATGACTGGATCTCTGTCCGGCGGGCCGGTAATTATCCTCTTTTGGGTTTTATGGTAAACATGAACGCGAAAACAAGGTGAAAGTTTGAAAGAAGTAAAGCAACAGTTCTTACTCGTCCTTTTTTTTTATTTTTACGATCGAATTCCCGTAGCCGTTTGTGTGCAAGGTGACAAACCTTAACTCGGCCCAGTTTGTATACCCGTTTGACCCTCAGCAGTACCAGCGGCTTTTTCTCCTTCTTGACAAAGACATAATAGGTTCCTCTTTCTTGCATTTCTTGCATTCAATTTTCACATACGTTTTAACTCATTAGTAGCACAGCTAAAGAACTTAGAATTAACACGTTTTTGGTTTGTTTCATTATCTTTTACCCATTCAACAACGATCTATGTCCAGGTGGAAGACATCTATGTGAGGTGGTTCGACTTGCCCAACGACCAAGACGACCGTGGAGTCAGGATCTATGCCCTCAGGTGGGCATCCAACACCAACATCCTTTTAGCCACAACCTTGAACACCATCCCCCACCCTGAAGACTCTTCCCTCGAGGCCAATATTTACCTAAAACTCTCTGGCGAAGAGTGGGAAAGGACCCTTCCTTGAGGCCGTGTCGAGACTGATGTCAGCATTGTCTTCCCTTGGAACATGAGGTGACTTGAGTCGCTCAAGATCCAGCACCGGAATAAGGGCAATGTGGATGTATGGTTTGGCCAGTATGGTGGTAATAGTAGCAGCCATGAAGTCAATGCTATTGATAAGTTTCTCCGTGGAGTTGGTCATAGCAACAAGTACAATCGCAAAGAAAAGGCAGAAGCAGCAGTCTTACTACCACTATCAGAAGCGCCAAGGGTCGTAATACATCGACTCGACATCAAGATAAATAACGGATATGTCTACCTAACCAACATTCATGTGTCAGAGGAACTGAAAAGGTCATCTCTGAGCAGCGTGCTATTGTTGGTCAGATTACAGCGGAAAAGCGGACTGAGATGGAATCAAAGCTGCACACGACTCTGGCTCTGAATCCAATAGCATCTCCAATCTGGATCTTAAGCCTCGGCCAAGACCGTGGCTCAAGTCAGCATGTTAAAAAAAAAAAAAAGAACGCGGTCAATTCGTTTTTCGTTTGTTATCAGGAGTGACAAATAATATAATGCGCACCAATGTTCGCCCATTGCTCACATTCATTTTGTTTTTCAACGAAACATCGTTCGGCATGTAGCAATCACCGTTATATGGTCATGTGGCATTGACGACTTGGGCATCCTTTTTTCTACCCAAGGTGTTATTTTCTCCTGAATACACATTCGTGCAACAGACAAGAGCCTTGCAGACCTTAACGGGTTGCTTCTCGTACCCCAACGACACCGAGCCTACAGAACTCTTGCCGAGGGTCAGAGTCAGCGGCGAACGAGCATCCTTTGCACTCGGTCGACAAAGTGTGCTATTATTCGCTTTCTCTCCTTTTTCTCCCTTTCAGACGAGACCAGACTAGACTGAGGACTGTATAAAACAACAACTCTAAGGCCATCAGTCCATGTTGTTTTGAACTACTATCTTTGTTTTTTTTTTGGTTTCTGTAGTTCAAACAAAAAGTAAATGAGGTCTTTTCAAATTTTTTTTTAAAAAAAAATCGACATATTCTAAGGCTATCGCCTAAGGATCCACTGGCATGTATTAGGCCCATATTTTCCGCGTTCAGATAGACACAAGGTGGAAGAAAACACGCGTAAAGGGAGTAAGACCGCACTTTTTTTTTTGATAAAACGCGCCTTTATGGTCAATTGTGTTGTATAGAGGTAGGTATCATATGGTGGAGGCTGACAAACAAATAGCTTCTGTCCTTGATCTTCTTGCTTAGATCCATAGACCCTGCTAAGCACATAAACAATAGCAAGCGTGAGTACTATGTCGTCGATCCGTTGCGTTTGTCCATTTTAAATTCTTCCAAATATGTTGTTGTTTTTATTTCAAAGAGAATAAACGGAAGTCCGTGTTGGTCATAACAGCTCCTTGTGCAGAATCTCCTCCGATCGCTGTACAGATCATCCTGCTGCTTCATGCTTGGTGTCGTAGTGGGTGATCTTTTGTTGGCGTTGGTGAAGTTTGTATTTAACCCTCCCAGTGAACTAGAAACAATAGGACCAAGAATGAAAAGTAGTTAGTCTCAATGTGAGGTCTAAAATACAAATCGCAAACAGCCAAAAATATATATGCACACATTCATCATACCTGGGAGCTTGTCGCCGGGAACAAAAATTCTCTCAACACCCTTCTCTGTAATAATGGCCATACGGATGACGCCTCCAGACGAGCCATCACGCGACATTGCAAGTGCCAGTGCTAAATATTCCAACATGTAAGTAGAGCAAGGTGTTAGCTCCAGTGTCTTCAAAAGCTACAAAAGTCTTTGCCGGAGCAACACAAACCAAGAAGCAACAAAAACATAAAAAAGGAAAACGTACAGTTCTTAACAAACTCGATGCACTCCTCCTGGTTCATGCCGTCGCGGTAGGTGGCATCACAGTAACCGTAAATGTATGTCGAACCACTTCCTCCAATGGCAAAAGGCTGACGGTGGAGGGATCCGCCCAGAGGAATATTCCAGACACTGCCACCGTTTTCCTTATCCCAACCGCCGACAATGATTCCGGCGCTCAGGTTGTCTTTGTTCTGATAGCACAATTCCTGGAACAATGATGCTGCCAATGGGACCGTAGGCTTTCCGTTCTGGACACTATTATATTTCGCGTGTTGGATTGGGTGATAGGGTTGTGAATTGAGAAAGGTTAGCAACAAGGCCACGATCCAATGAGTTATGTCCCGTTGTTGCCCAATTGTTAGCTTGTTGATGCAATGTAAGTAAAAGTAACGTTTTCTTCCAAATCACCAGTTGCTAGAGATATAGATCCATCGAGAAAAAGAAAACGTACGAGTACATCTGGAGGTAGTAGTGGACGATATCGGCGACGGCCTGGGTATCGGCCGCACTTCCTGATCGACAGCAGTAGATTGTATCGTGGACCTCGGTCAGCTTGTCTGTGACACGGTTGGCGATATAGGATCCTGTGGTCGTGCGAGAGTCGGCTCCGATAATAACGCCATGCGCAAACTCGACCGCCATAATCGATGTCTATTATGTTCAAATAAGGTGGTTTATGGTTAAGTATGACGGTTGACAGTTGTTATGTTGGACCAAGGGCATAGCATGTCATGGCATGAACCAGCACGAGGAAAGTAAGAAGGCAGACTTACACCGAGATTAACCTCGCCAGGCTTGAGTCCAGACATTATGTGTGAGAGTGTTGTGTGTGAAAAGGGGGCGTGAGTGAATGTGAAGGTGCGAAGTGAGAAGAGAGAGTGAGAAGAGGGAGGAAGGGACGCGTTTGGTTGATGAGAAGGGCGAAAAGTGAAGAAAAAGAAAGAAGGAAACGACGCCTGGTGTCTCTCGAATACACACTCACATATCGCCCTGTACCCTGTTCACCTCCCAAATTGCCAGTCCAGAAGAAGGCTCCAGCTTGCGTACAAGGAACGCGTGTGTGCCTCTGGACAAGTCGATTCGGTCGAGTTTCACATGCGATTGAGTTTACTACGGTGACATCATTAGATTTTTATTTATATTATCAATTTTTCAGTACGACAGATCTCTCGCTTTTTTCTTTTTTTATTACTCTTTTGTCCGCATCACCACTTTGTCTAACCGTCCTTTCTTTCCTCTCTTCCTCACTATTCGATTCATCCACTTATCCCCTTCTCTTTCTTCAATCAACTACTCTTATCCATGTCGTCTCTCTCTGGGTAAATACAATACCTCACTCCGTACACTTGTCACAGAGGCCGCTTTCATTCTCTGTTGAATCTAACAACCAGCTCAGCTTACTCACCCGCAACTTACATTACAACCCCTCCTTAATAGTTTGTTGCCAGCCCCGGTGCACCAGCATCCAGCTCAGGAATACGACCAGCAGCACCAGTACAGCAACATGGTCGCCCCCACAGTTCGCATCCCTCCTTACGGCAAGCGCACAGGATGGAAGCCTAAAAAGCCTGAAGACTTTGGTGATGGAGGCGCATACCCAGAATGTCACACCGCTCAATACCCTTTGGACATGGGACGCAAGAAGAAGGTGAGAGCAAAGACATTCCTTTTTAAAAAAATATCATTTGACTCTTCCCTTCTTTAACTTCTTTGCCTTAATCTGTTTTGCCAAGACAGCATTTGTATTCGTTCTAACAGCTGTTTTTGTCTATTGTCCTGAAACAAATTACAATAGTCAACATCAAAGGCTGGATCAACAATTGCGTTGCAAGTGGATGCTCAGGGAAATGTGGCCTATGATGCCATCGCCAAACGTGGACATAGCTCAAATCAGATTGTTCAGGCACAGTTCAAGGATTTGGTGCCATTGCACGAGCGTGCTGATGTTGGAGATATCTCCTTGAGCCGTCCCAGTGAGGAGGAAGTTCAGGAGACGGCAGACCGCACCAGAGCTGCGCTAGAGAAGATCTCAAAGTGTAAGTCTTCTGCTCCTTTGTTTTATCTCTGTCATCTGTGTTATGGATTTCATTTGACGCACTGCATTTAAGAATACAGTTCTAATGTGGCTACCCCTTATTTTGTTACTATTGTCTCCTCCAGCCAAGATTACTGCTGCTCAGCCAAAGAGTGTGGTATCGAACAACAAGCCTGGAGCACCAACATACATTCGCTATACACCCGCCAACCAATCAGCATCGGCCGAAGGAGTCAACCAAAGAGTCATCAGGATGGTCGAAATGCCTGTTGACCCCATGGAACCACCCAAACATCATCACAAAAAGGTGCCCCGTGGCCCACCTTCGCCCCCACCCCCAGTCCTTCACTCGCCCCCTCGCAAAGTCACAGCTAAAGAACAGGCCGACTGGGTCATCCCACCCTGCATCTCGAATTGGAAGAACGCCAAAGGTTACACTATTCCCTTGGACAAGCGTCTGGCTGCCGATGGACGTGGATTGCAGGATGTTCAGATTAACGACAACTTTGCGAAGCTGTCTGAGGCTTTGGCTTTGGCGTCTCGCCATGCTCAGGATGAGGTCCGTCAGAGAGCTTTGATGCAGCAGAAGGTTGCTCAGAAGGAGAAGGAAGCTAAGGAGCAGAACTTGCGTGCCCTCGCTCAGCGTGCTCGTGATGAGCGAGCAGGTATTGTGTCGTCAACGTCAGGAGCTGGTCAGGACTCTGGTCGTGCTCGTCAGCAGGAGTCTGGATCTGAATCTGGATCTGATGAGGACTCAGATGATGATGAGGCGAAGCAGAGAGCGGCCCGCGAGCGTGATGCGCTCCGCAAAGAGAGGCAACAGGAGCGTGAGAAGGACTTACGCATGTCGCGTATGGGTGCTGAGCAGAAAGCAAAGATTATGGCCAGGTAACACTTTGCTCCGGGGTCTGTCTCAGAACTTGTTTTTGTTTGTTATGTGTATAGGTTCAGTTGCTAATGTCTTTTCATTATTCTTTCTTTTTCTTTCTTATAGGGCGGAGGGAAGAGATATCTCGGAAAAGGTTGCGCTGGGATTGGCAAAACCAACACAAAGCAAGGACAGCATGTACGATGCTCGTCTGTTTGGTCAATCTTCAGGACTCAACTCTGGATTCAAGGATGACGAGGCCTATAGTGTCTACGACAAGCCCATGTTCACACACACCGGATCGAGCGTCTACAGACCTAAGCGGTCTGGAGGAGGCGAAGGCGGCGACGATGTTGGCAACGAGGACGATATCACGCGCGCCTTGGAGTCGGATCGGTTCGGCAGTGCTGGAATCAGCGGGAAGGGCTTCCGGGGCACGGAGGGAGGTCGTAACATGCAGAGGGATGGGCCTGTGGCATTCGAGAAGGAGGCTGATATCTTTGGACTGGATGATTTCAACAAGGCTGATTCCAAGAAGAGGACAGGGTTGGATCATTCCTCTACCCAGGAGGGTAAGAGACGGAGGGAATAAGGTTCTTGATCCTTTCATTCGTCTCTTTTTTTTTTCTCGGCTTTTTTTTTTTCTTTTGCTGTAATACAAGATTGAACCCGCAATGGTCATGTTAATTATCAAATAAACCACAAAAAGCAAACCGTCGCGCCTTGTAATATTATTTTTTTTTATTTTACTCTACTTAACCAAACTTAAACAGCAGGAGTGGCATTTGGTTCTGCAGGTGGCACAGAATCACTAACAGCCGGCCTATCAAACACAAATAAGTCTTTTCGATCCTCAGGCAATACGCCCCGGATGGACCACGAGATGCCACAGGTATTACAAAGCGTCTTCTCGCCTCCAGGACCAGTTCTCAACATGAACGTCGAATGGGCACCCAGGCCACAGTGTTGGCATTGCCATGTGTCATAGGCCTCCATATTCATGGTCTCGCTGCCCTTGGGCGGCCGACCTCTCCGACCGGGTCCACTTGTGTATGCCCTTCCGCCGCCGCCGTATATGTTTCCGCGACGGCGGTTTCCGTACCTCGAGGTCTCCCTTCTGTTACGTCTACAAGGAGGAGGGGGGAGGTTAAAAGCAGTATGTAAATAATTCGTACACCTTCCTTTGGTCGCATTATACAACGTGCATACAGTTAAGGGCTGAGAGAGCGCAAAAAAGAAGCACCAAAAGTGAGTGACATACCGAATGATACGATCATTAGCCTCCAGAATTTTCTCATACTCCTCCGGAGCCAGGGTCTCCAGAGCCGGAGACCAGTTATCCCCTTCGTCCGAGGGTCGGAAACCGGAATAAAGAGGTTCAGAATCAAACCCTCTGTCCAAGAGCCGATCCTGCTTGAATCGAAACAGCTGTTCATGGATCTCATGTGAGATGATCGAGACGAATTCGCCTCCAACGCCCAGATCTGCAGCTAGCTGTTTCGCAAACTCTTCGGGTGTTAGATCTGAACCGACATCCCACTCGAACCTGTCGCGCAAGTTGATTCCCCCCACATGAATATCCAGCTATTGAGAACAAGGGTTTGTGGAGTACGATGCGATAATGAAAACGTTAGATACATGACCAAGAATAAATAGAATCATAGCATCGCATAGTGATTTTTGCCCAACTAGTGTGTGTTACCTGGATGGTGACGCGGGAACCCTCGGTGGGAACCTGGACCTCGGCAACGGGTTCAAATTCGGCAATCTGATTACGGAGGGACTGAGCAATCTCGGGGACAAACTTGGCCTGGTTCAGGTCGAGGTCATCACAGAGGATTTCAGCAAACTTTTCGGGCGTCATGAGTTGTTCGTTCACGTTCCAGGTGAACGTATCTCGGAGTCGGATCTCGTCCATGTCAATGTCCAGTCGAATGGGGACTAAAATCGCGTCCTGATCTGCCACTGCGTCCAGATCCTTTTGTGAGCTATTTTTTTGTTTGTTGCGTGTTGTGTCGGAGGGAATATGAAGTTAATTTGATATTCAACAATTAGCAATTGAAATCATACCGACACAAAAGAAAGTAATAAGACAACAGCAATA
This sequence comes from Linnemannia schmuckeri, assembly GCA_029449235.1. NCBI lineage: Eukaryota > Fungi > Mortierellomycota > Mortierellomycetes > Mortierellales > Mortierellaceae > Linnemannia > Linnemannia schmuckeri. Next base: position 1,019,626 of record JANATG010000020.1, read on the forward strand.
TTGACTTACTTGTAGATATGGCGAGTCTTGCGGGCTCGTTTCACCCAAACCTTCTTCTCCTTCTCCAACCGCTCCTTCTCCAACTGCCTCTGCATCTTATTGGGTGTGCTCCTTGAAGACGCGCCATCCTCAAAGTCCCAATCGTCCTCATCCGACTCCATCAATGACGCGACTGCTGCCCTTTTAGCACGCCGACCCAAAGCAGGCGGCAACACTAAAGCATTGCTGGCCTCGCGTATCCGTGACGCGTAGGTGCTGAAGGTTCCTTGGGCGCTGGACATAAGCCCTCCTTTCACAGATCCTCCTGGCGCTCCTGCACCTGGTCTGAATCCTCCACCTTGGAAAGGGTGTTGCTGCTGTGGGTTGAATGATACTCCTGCTCCTCCTGGTGCAGAACCACTACTTCCATTCACAGGGTACCGTGGTTGAACTGCCGGCGGCGCCTGACGGATCTGGGTGTACGCTTGTTGTGGCTGTTGATGTCCTTGCGAAGGTAGCGGTTGATGATGCGTCTGCAACGGCAGAGGAATATTCTGGCCACCCCCACTGCCTTGTGGATATACTTGCTGGAATTGAAACTGTTGTTGTTGAGGTGGTCGCCCGAGAGAAGGTTGCTGTTGTTGGTGATGCTGCATCACAGCAGCCTGTTGCATCTGTTGTTGTTGTTGTTGTTGTTGTTGTTGGATGAGTAACTGTTGCTGTTGCTGCTGTTGTTGTTGGGTTGCGGCGCTACGACTGGCGCGTGTGGAATACTGAGACCCGGTACCACCACTAGGAGCAGGGGAGCCTCGGTCTGAGCCTGAGCCGGAGCGGCGACCGGATTGCATGGATGCAGTTGTGTGGTTGACCCATGACGCCATGGCGTTGTTGTGTTTTGTTTTGTTTTGTTGTTGAGTTTTGAAAGGCGCGCGTGTGTATGTTTTCCGGGTAATGTGATTCCTTCTACTTGTTTGTCTGTCTTTAGTAGTTGTGATTGAGTTTTGTTTCCTGAGGTGAGTGAGTGCGTGGCGGTGGTGTGGATAAAAGAGACAAGAAAGAAGAGACGAATAAAAAAAAAAAAAAAAGGTTCGAGACTCTCGTTCAGTCCGCCCTCCTTTTTCGCGCTCACTCACCCAACCCCTTTTGTCAAGAATCCACGTCACATCAAAATGGATGGACCATGTGGAGAAACATATCGATCGAACATACCAAGTGCATATACACAGACATACATGTAGTTCCACCAATCGACGTTTTTAATGTTTGCATTAAAGTAAGGGTAAAAGTACAAAGGAAACTCTGGGCAATGAATCAATTACAGCCACTGTAGAGGGAGGACGGGGAGAGGACATGGTCGACTCTGCTAATGGAGCATTGCCAACTGCTGCAGCTGCACTAGGATTACTGGTGCAGATGCGGATGGATTTGTCGTTGCTGCAGCTTCTACTCTGACTGCGGGTGAAACTACAGTTGGTTCTGGTGCAGCTGCAGGTGCAGCTGAAGGAGGGGCAGTGACAGGTACTACAGGCTGAGGCAACGAAGGTGGCGGCGCGGCAACAGTGGCAGGGACAACGACATCATCGTCAAAGAGTCCTAAATCCATCATATCTTTTGCATTATCAGCGAAAGGCCGGAGCAAGACAAAGTGGTCCGGAACGCCATCCCCATCCGAATCTCTAGGCGAAATAAAGTGATCCTCGATCGTGTTCCCATGTTCGTCCAACACAGGGACCAATTGGGCCTGTTTCCGCTCCTGCGTCGATTTGAATCCGCCTTGCTGGTTCCTAACCTCATTCGGATTTTTTGCTTTGCTTGTTAGTTTGCGGGATTTGTTGGATTTGTTGCCTTTGATGACTTTGCGGGCTTTAGGTATTGAGAATGCGGCTGCTGCGGCGAAGGAAGATATCCTGGACTTGATTCTCTCGGTCGCACGCTTTGCAGTCGACTGGCTGTTGACTGTAGTCGTCGTAGTAGCTCTGGGGGTGGTCTTTAAAGCACGGTAGGGATGATGACCCTCCTGGTCCTGCTCCCGCTTCTCTGTCTGTCTCTGCTGTCTCCCAGATCCCTGGTCCTTTCCGCTGTTACTGTTGCCGCTTATATCTTTAGTCGATCTTCTACCACCCTGCCATTGTCCTATAGTCACCTTGCCAGCCCTCGAAACCACAGGCTCTGTAACCCGTCCTGCCTCTCCTTGCTTCATTGACACATGGTGTTTCTTGACCTGCAGTAAAAGTACTTCTTCCTGATGTTCCTGTTGGAGTGATTGTGATCTAGGGTTGAAGAGTGAGGCCCGGCCGGTGCCATCCTTGGGACTGGACTCTCGGAGCCAGAGGATGGCCATGAGCTCTAGGAGGAGGAGTGTAGCAATGAGGGAGACCCTGCTTCTCGGATTGCTGAAAGACAGAAACGGCATCTGATTGGAGGGAGTCTGTGCTGATTGCTTTTTCAGTTGTTTATAAGAAAGGAGGAAAGGAAGGGAGGAGGGAAAGGAAAGGAAAACACAGATCCGGACTAGCTCAGGAAGAGTATGACAGCGATGAGAGGGGGCTTTACGTGAAAGAGAAGAAGAACCAGTTGGAAGAGAAGAAGATCAACTGGAAGGAAGAAGAAAGGAACGAGAAGAATGTTGAAGAGGGAAAAATAAAAAGAGAGGGTAGCGAAATAAGAATCTCAACCGGGGTTGTATGAATGCGATGGATGACCAAGATATTAGTGAACGAAGAGGGGGAGTGTAGCTGTCTGTGGTCAAGGATGGAATGTAGTGGAGATGTGGATTTTGTCAGCAAATGCAAAGTAAAGAGGAATCTGGTTGTCAGATGTAAAAGAACAAGAGGGCAAAGGCGCTAGAGAAACATGTTGAGATCAGCGGACGAGTTTAGTGAATGGAATCGTAAGAACCTTCTCTCCTTCTCTTTCTCGCTTAATTGTGGAGTTACGGAGAATTGCAATTCGGACCAACGAGTCCTGGAATCAAAAGTATGTCACATAAGAGAGAAGGAGGTAATACATGACGGTGCCAGACCGCAGAAGGACTATAGTAACACAGGTTAGATAACACATGCAGTTGAAAAGAAGTAATAACGGACGAACAGCATAATCCTGTTTCTGTCTCTCGGATCATATAGGTTTTTCTTTTTCATTTTCGTCACTCGTAGATTGTTGCTTGATTATGAATACCAGGATGCTCCACAATAATTTCTAGCTCCTAGATGTGTCCATCCCTGCGCCTTGTCCTTGACACGTAGACGCGTTTTATTATTACAGTAGTCACTTCGAAATAGGACAAGCCACTCCTGATGACCATACCCACCACTGATGGTCATTATACGTCCATCAGTCACACGCATTACTCGGCAATGTTGTTGTTCTTCCTCTTGTTCCCTGGTCCTTACATTTCTCTTCGCTCCTCCCTACCGCCGCAACTTTACTCAGCACTCTCACAACTGCTACGCCTCATCTTCCTCGTCTTTCTCTTTCTCTTCGCAACAACATCAACACACGAAACACAAACACACTCCTCTTACTACGGCGGCACCCCTTGTTCCTTTCCCACTTCAACACTTTCTCCTTGCTTTACACCATGCCAACTCCGGATCCAGAGCATTATGCGTTCGTCGACCTGCTCTTCGAACGCTTCCTCTTCGAGTGGGTCCACCTGCGGAACCACACCATCGGCTGCTGCATCAGCCCTGAAGCACTCTCGATGCAACTCGACCTTATCGGCCACTACTATACCGCCATCGCCATGACCACCTTCCAGCGCCTCTGCGGTGAGGCCATATACAACCGAGGTTTCTTCAACTATGGTATCCTCTCCTACCTCTGCAATCACCAAAGGCAACAACAACAGCCCTTCAAGATCTTCCCCAACAGCTTCGCTGCCAAGTTTGACCTCGAGATCCAGTCTGACTGGTCGTCAAAGGTGTGCGACCATATTTTCTGCCCTTGGATGTCTCACAAGCAGATCAAGGTTTTTAAAAGGGATTATAGGAACAAAGTGTTGAAGGAGTATCAGAGGGAGTTTGAGTTCTTGGTCGATATGTTGGATCAGAATGGGCTGTTGAGAGTCCTCAACTGTGATACGGAACCAGAGTTTCTGTCCTGTAAGAATGAGAAGGTTCCCGTGACCGAGACCCCTATTCGACATGTTGATAACCCTCAAGGCTGTACGTCTAATTTCTCATGCATAGTGCACGGATCTGATTGAGAAATGATTTCTGTGCATCATACATTTGCAATATATCACTTAACATCATCTCATTTCACGTACTTGGACTGTGCCTAGGCGCACATGTGCACCGATACGCGAGTCCTGCAGGAGGCCGGCCTTCTCAACAACATCAAATCGATTACCTCTCTGGAACCCGTCTTGCTCAGGTGAGAAAACTTTGGTGAAGAAAACAAAGAACATTGAATCATGAGCACCAGCCACAACACCAATGTCAAGGCGATCAAACTAACTTTTTTATCATTGAATTGTTAGTTCTTCGGCCAAAGGGATCAACAACTCGGACTATGATGTTGAGATTGTGTTGGTAGCCTCAGAAACAGCCGGCAATTTTTTGGACTCGGCAACACCCGTCAAGTCTAAGGAGGAGACCAACAGCAACACATTGGCCACTACAACAGCTGAGAAAAATTGCCATCGAAACTGTACCGAGTCAAGGCTGGCGGAGAGTCGACCTCGAGCTTGGCGGTGAAGGAGCTTGCGAGTTTGTTGACCAAAGCAGGCTACAAGTCCATCCAGCACATTGATCAGTACTTTGATCCTTCGAGTGAGATCAATGTCGACTATCTCTCCTTCATCGACCCCAGGTCAGATCTGACCTGCCAGATCACTCTGGATCATCCTCTTGATATCCGTATCCGCGATTTGCTCCAGGACTACGCCGATATCGACATTCGGGTCGAGTCCCTCATTTTTGTTGTCCAGCAAACCTTGGACAACTCTGGTAGGTGCCGTCAGTACTTGGGCAATTATGCTCTTGCGCTGATGACTATTGCTTTCTTGCGGACAAAGAAAATCCTCCCTCTACTGCAACGCCACCTGGTGCAACCTCCTTTTGCTTCATCGACCCAGTCGATCCCAGTTGCCAGCACCAAGTCCTCCCGAGCTCCGCATTCTATCTTGAGCACAAGCACCTTTTTTTCTCGTCGTCAGCCCAATGACAAACGCCAGTCATTGCCTAAATCTGCACAAGCCACCCAACCGCGAAAGCGCCAGCAAGAAAGCTTTCCAGCAGCCAGTATGAGCCAGACTCAGATCAAGAACCAGAAGCGCAAGGACAAAAGGCGCATCAACCGAGAGAAGACTCTCCCAGTCGAAACTGTACAGGTCAAGTCTGTTTCTGGACGAACTCGAATGGTTGATTGCCAGTACGACAAGGCCCTGGCCCATACTCGCCCTTTTGACAACAAGACCACTAGAGAAACCGTCCCTGAGTTGCTGGTAGACTTTATGGACTACTTTGAATTCAGTCATAGATCGACTCAATGCGAGATCTCGACCATCTCGGGTTCGACTACATCTTCAGTTGGTATTTCCGACTTGACATCTGGATCACAGCCGGCTCAGAACGGAATATTCAAGGACGCTCCTCCTTGTCTGGTGGTTCGAGACCCTTTCGTGACGGACCGCAATGTCACTTGGCTCTGCAGCCAGTGGCGTCTTTCTCATTGCGAGCGCATGTTCATGCGGGCTTTCATGTTCCTGAGGGGTGTCGATGTTGATATCGACGATGATGATGATGAAGATGATGGCAATTTCGGTCTTGGAAGCGACAATGTGAGTGGTGGTGTCGGTAAGGATGAGTTATTAGAAGAGATCTATGCCGGACATGCGGGATACGCCTGTGACTATGACAAGGAAGATGAGGAAGACCTGAGCGATAACGAGACGTATCCCATTGTTGCTGTTGACGAGGTTGTTGACCAGTTTGCCTCAAAGTCGTTGCTTGCCCTCCTCGCTTCTGTTTCCACTCAGGCGCGTCTCTAAGCAGGTCCTTGCACTGGAGTGTTCCCGTTTGGAAGCACCTTCGTAGCGTCTGTATTTTTCTTTTTGCCACCATTTTACGACTAGACCATTTTTGTTTTTTTTTTTTTTTTTGGCTTTCTTTGATAGTTTTTTTTATGCTCTCTTTTTTTGGCAAGTCACTATCCATCAAAGCTTAATAAAAAAGTTTCTATTTTCACACATTAGCCTTCACTGCAAGGCATGCGCTTTTTATTATTAAATGGCTGTGCTCCTGGGTGAAGAGAAGAGACAAGGTGTGCAAGAATTAGAGGAATGGGGGATGACATGTAAGGAAAGAAAAAAAGGGTTCGTTGTAACCAAGGAATAAGGACTCAGATGTTACACAAACGAAGCGCAGTACGATCAAGAATAAGGGAATAAAAATTGGGGAGAGACGTTGTGATCAGTTAGTTTTTCTTCCATTCATTCTCCTCTGCTCGTCATTTCTTTTTTGTTGTTATCTATTCTTCCTCTCCTTTAAGGTCTCCCCTTCTCTTTTGTCAACAAAGGGAGTGCATAGAATGTACGAACAAAAATCCCCAACCATCCTCTTCTCTGTTTCCATTATGTTATGTTCGTTGTCGTCCAACCCATGTCTCTTCATTTCTGTTCATACTCCATCTATACTTTCTGTCTTTTTTTTTTTTTTTTTTTTTTTTTGACCGGCTTGCCACGGTATCTTCTCCCTTTTTGGACCAGTCGATATCGAAGATCTGAATGCTCCTATCCAATGTTCCCCTTTATTCCTGTTCTTCTCCCATTTGCATTTTATGTAATTTAGTTACGAGCATTTATATTTCCAAAGGAAGAAATACGCGTCCTAAAACGAAATATGTCCCGGGGTTCGCTCGGACTGACACGTAATTTCATGCTCGACAGGATTCGTATGCCTCGATGCAAATGGAAATACTGAAGTCTTGAGCTGCGCGTGGATGGCTGACCGACTGGCGACTTGATCAGGTAGGTTTGGCCCCTCTTCGTGTGTGAGCTTGAGGTGAAGTTGAAAACTATCGAAAGTGAAAATGAAAGAAGAGTGTTTGTATGCAGAATTTAGCTGGTAGTACATCTTCGCATGGTCTAATGCTTTTTTGGTTCATTCTTTTAGATCAAAGAAGCAAGCCGAAGAAGAATGAAAAAGAGTGTAAAACGTGGACAAGGGAAAGAAGTGGGAGAGGGAGGGATGATAAGGAAAAGCGAATGACGTGAAAGGAGGGCTAGGCACTCATGCCGAAAGAAGCAGAGTCATGGAATTGAAAGAGATTGATTTAGAGAGAGAAAGAAAAGAAAAGGAAGCTGTTCAAAGGAAAATACAGCCGCCAATTCATCGCAATCCTTAAAGATAGGAAAAAATATAAAAAAATATACCGTTCGTTCTTCTCGCTCCTATGTAGCTCACTTGGCTCGTTTCTTCCGTTCTTTTCACTCCCATGTGGCTAACACCTGTTTTTGTATCAATTTTGGCCATATTATAGGGCACAAGGCACGGTCATCAAGGCGTAGGAAGCTGGAGAGGGGTGGCCTGTCGAGAAAGTTGTGGCATTGAAGTAGCGCTAGGAAGAAGAGATCAAGAGCGTAAGTTGAAGAACGGCGCCAGCGTTCTTTCGCGCCTTCCATATGAATAAGACGGAAAGAAATGGGATCTTCACGTTTGTGTCAATTCGAAACGGTCAAGTCATTTCAGCAAGGAGAATGAATTGAATTTTAATTTTTTTTGTTTTTGCAATATGGCCGAGTTTTGAGTGATAACCTTTACTGTACAAAAAAGAAAGAAAGCGTAGCGACTGAGAAAAAAAAAGGATGTTGGTCAATGCTGACTGTGTAGATGCGATATCAGTTCCGTCCGCTTTGCAGCAATCAAAATAGCAGAGTAAAGTAGAAAAAGAGCAAAAGAAAAAAAGGAAAGAAGCAAAATGTGCAATAAAGGGGAAGGGTGGCGGTCTATCCAAGTGTTCAAATCAGTGATTCGACCAGAAGCGCACTCAGAAGCGAGGATCCTGAATGCTACCAGCAATCATCTTCTTGGCAACATCCCGAAGCTGTCGAGGACTGGTGACCGAATCTCCAAAGTCATCCCAAGCATCCAGAATCCCGTGGCTGATCGCATATCCAGGCAGACCAGTCTCAAACTCGTACAGCAACTCCTCTTCAATCTCATCTTCCTCATCAAGCAACTCCTCAATCAACTCCTGATTGATGCTGGCTCCTGTGTGACTGCAGGCGACGGTAGCCTGTGCTCGCAGGAAAGCCTTGCTGGTGTTCATGAATCGCCATCCGGTACACAACCAAGCCAGGTTGTGGTCCAGCACGAAGGGATCCTGGACGACGAGACCAGAGAACATTTCTGGGAGGAATGTCCCTGCCGTTCCGGGCATGAACATGCTGCATCGCTTGCCGTCGTGATCGATAGCGCCGACAAAGTCATGGTCCGACATCTGGTTTCCAGGGACAAGGCGATCCTCCCAGTCCTGAAACTTCTCCGCCGCGTAGGTGAAAAAGCTGACCACCAGGTCCGTAACGGACTTGCGGATGGCACTCTTATCAAAGGGTCGTACGTTTGCCAGCTCAGTGTCGAAGGTGCAGTTGATAGACTGGATGCCTGAAGTGGTAGAGGTCTGGCCTCTGGTAGTTCCTCTGGAAGCGGCGCTGCCAGCAGCAGTAGGTCCACCAACAGAAGAAGCAGTCCGACCGCCCTGTGGTGGCTGCTGCTTCCTGCGGCCTCGTCGAACCTTGATGTTGACTTTGGGTTTGGTATGGACGGACGAAGCGGAGGCTGGTACAGCAGGATTGCGACTACCAGCTTGACCAGCAGAGTCCTGAGACGGAACCTTTGGCAGAGCATTGGTAGCCTTGCCAGTAAAATACCCAAAATCGACGCGTCGCCCCTGTTGATGCAACAGCTTGGGCAAGATACCCTTGGTCTGCAAGTAATGGATCGCAATCATGGCGACTGCAAAATTACCCAAAGCCTCATGGGAGCGACCATGGTTGTCCAGTGTCTTCTGGACTGCAAAAATGAATGGCTCGACGCGAGTGTCGATATCAGCATAGGCTTGCAGAAGATTGCGAGTATTGAGATCTGAAGGGTTGTAAAGGGTGACCTGGCAGGTGAGCTGGGTCTTGATATCGTAGAAGCAGACGTAGTGCGGGTTGAGATTGCAAGAGACATCGACGTATCGCTTTTCCGCCACCACAGACCTGAAACCCGCATCCTTGATTGTTTTCGCCAATGCGTGGATGTCCCGGACACGCTCTTCGCCCGAGGGGGGTTGTTTGCCGATGGTCAACCTCATGAGTCTCTCGACCAATTCTTCATCGGTACTGCTGCGAGAAGTCGACTGCTCCTGGCCCTTTTTGTTGGACTCTGAGGCTGAACTGGCATAATTGTCGAGGGGCCGTTGGATCAGCAATAGCTCGAGGTCATAGTCCGAGATATGGATCCCCTGTACCCAAGAGCTGTGTGAATGAGAGAGAGAAAATGATTAAAACGCACTGATTAGCTTTGATTTTTACACATTGTGCCAATGTGCGCATCATCTGTTTCAGTGGGTGATCTGGCATGGACACAGTGTAACGCACCTGAGGATGATGGCATCCATTGAAGTAGCTTCTTGGACAGCATCAATGAGTTGCTGTTGCTTGCGCTGTCGGATCGAGTTCGGTGGAAGCTCCTAGTTGTTCGAGGAGAAAAAAATAGACGGCAGATGTCAGAGCATTTATATCTCTGGTGAGAAACATCATCATGCTAACAGAGCGGGCGATGTTGATAGCAAATGCTAACCCGCAGTCTTACTGCTTCAAGCTCTCGAGTGTAATCATCAGAAACCGCATGGTGAAGCTTGGATTGCTGCAGGTCAACAAGACACTCGGTGCTGGTAAGGATGACTGCCTGCGGTGACGACGCCGACAGCCCATTTCTCTTCAGCATGACCATCAAAAACTCGATTTCTTCTCGGTAGGGCTCTGGGACAAGGGTCACGAACCCTCTTCGAATCTCAGTCAGATCGGTACCATTCAGGACATAGGCGCAGTAGATGAACTGACAGACTTCGATATTGGCCTCGTCGCCAAGGACAAGTTTCTCGGTGAGTCTTTCGGGCAGGATCTTGAAGCGGGGTCGGTTGTTGGTGATGTAGGAGACCACTCCGGATCCAGTGTTGAGACCGAGACGGGTGATGGCTCTGCCACGCCAACGGTGGGTCTGTTTCATGGTGAGTTGGTCATAGTAGTGAGCGATGTATGCAAACTTTGTGCTGAGCAACATGGGTGAAAAGGCGCTACCGGTGGATTTGTTGTTGTGCTCGATAGAGTTGAAGAGGAGGTGTTCGACGAGGTAGGCGACGAGTGTGTGCTCGACGAGAGTTGGCTCAAGGTCTGTTGTCATCTTGTTGTGTTGTAGTGTAGGTGAATGAGTTGTGTTGGGTTATTGTGAGTTGTAGCGAAAGAGAGAGAGGAGAGAGTGTTCTTGTGTGTGGTTCAGGTGGGTGGATGTGAGAAGGTGAGTAGGTGAAAACGCGAGAAGGTGAGAAGGCAAGAAGATGAGAAAGCGAGGAAAGAACAGAGCGAAGGAGGAAGAAGAAGAGAGAAAAGGGAAAAGGGAAAAGGAAAAATGCTCATACGCTTTTGACTGATCAAATATGCGTCACTGTGAGGGACTGGGATATCAGCACCTTCATTGATGTTGTTTGCTCACCTGTGCTTTTTTCCCTTACTCGTCTCTTTTTTTTAACTCTTTTCTTCTACTTCTGGCGATTACGCTACAGCGAAGCACTAGGATCAGTGTGTGAAGTGGGTACATCAACTGGCGCGCTTATGTGTACATGTGTAAGTGTGTGTGTGATAAGTGGGCAAAAATGTGTCGCGTGACTGCCAGTAGTATTTTACGCGTCCCAGAAGCTTTTTTTTTTCTTTTGCTCGTGATTTTTCTTTTCTGCTTCCTCAACTCCTTCGCCTCCCAACAGTACTATATCGACGCCCTCAGGACACGATCCCATGGACAGCACGTTAACCGAACTCCATCAATTTCTTTGGCAACTTCCGTGACTCTTGAATCGACTTTTAGGCTAAACCTCTACTCCTTCAAGCCCCCTCACGGAAGAGAGCAGGGACTTTATCAGTATCAAGGGTAGGGATCAAACCATCATCCTCGTACATCCCGACGACTCCAACAAGAACAAGACAGGAAGCAAAGGCGCGCATAGACCATAGGGACAAAGGAGGCAAGAACTCTACAGACACATGCCAATTCCCTCTTCGTCATTCTCCCCACAATCTCCCAGGAGGCGCCTACCTACTTCGCACAATTAGCGATTGAAAAAAGATAACTTCGACGGAAATAAACTCTCTATTGCGCATGTATCTTGTTGTGCCACTTAAAATTTCAAGCATAAGCGCGAACAAGGATGTTCCACGTTTGCATCACGTGTAGGCGTCGAATTTCGGGCGTTCTTCATTTTTTTTTTTTTTTTGACGAGCAAAGAGCGCCTTCTGTGAACGTTCACGTCATTTTCTATCCCTTCTTCAACTCTCTCTCCTTTCACACCAACACACATCAACCATGGCAAACAAGGGAGCCTACGCCGCCATCGAAATCGATGATGACGACGAGGTAAATGAACGCAACGCCCACATATCTCAGCTCAAAGAGAAGAACACAGGCAACGGGCGCCAGGAATAATCATATGCCGTCAGGCAGCCACAATGGAACAAAACGCCAAGAGAGCATAAGTTTCTTTATTGCCCTAGCCAAACCCAGTTGGTGGATGCAGTAAAGCACCAATTCAACACATGAGATCTCAACAAGAAAAATACTTTCGTCAGAAGCTGAGCACGAGGATGTGAGATGTACAACAGGATGAGGAATCCACCGTGGCGTCAATGACTGGGACGGGATGTAGTTTCTCCTGACCTAGAAGCTCAAACTGACCATACTATTTGCCTTCGAATTGCACCTGATAGCTCCAATTCCAGAGTAGGTCTTTGACGCCAAACAGGACAAGCGTAGCAGGATGCGCGTATTAAGAATTTGCAACTGGACATATCAAGAGAACATGAAAAAAGGCGTTCAGGAGCTAAACTGGACGTTGGGACATAGAATGGAAAGGTCCACAGGAGCACCTGCGGCAACAGAATGCTGCTCTACGAAGCATATTGTTAACCACCAGACAAGCACCTATCCATATCATCGCCAAAGGTCCCCAGGACTATCGCCATTGCGTTGGACAAAACACCCTATATTCTAGTGTTCTTGGCGTTACTCATGTTACGATATCTCTGATTGTTCTCCTCGTCCAGGCTTCGCGTCATCTTCTAACTCACCCAATGCAACCGGAAATATCTCATCCAACAGTACGCCACAGCCCCGTCCCACTGGTAAGAACTTATGCCGAACCCCGAACATGACCGCGTTATAGGCTTCTCTTAAAAACGCCATAGTTACAATAATTAACTCGCTTGCTCTCATTGTTTCCTTACAAATTGTTAGGATTCGGAGGAACAGGAGCGTTTGACCCACACAGGAGCATCCAAGAGCAGGCGGGCGCGAGGCCTATCTGGTCTGTCGAATACTATGCAAAGTTCTTTGATGTCGACACTGCCCAGGTATGTATTGTGACAAAAAGATGAGCTTAATGTCTATTTGGAATATCTTTGTTTCTTCTGTTGCTCTTGGTTGCGGATATAAATAATAACACGAAGATGCTTCTTTTCTTTGGATACTTTTTATAGGTGATGGAGAGATGTTTTGCGAGTGTCATCCCCAAAGAGAATTTTTTGGATGTCATGCAAGGCAGCCCTGACCTCTATGGTAAACGCCCTTCTCACACACTTAAATCAGCTACTTCTTCCCAAGACAAAACAAAAGAAATGACCGGCCTCTTCCACATCCAATTGTTCTTAACTAACGCAAGCTCCTTCATTTCATATTTTACATCACCCTTCAAAATAGGCCCGTTCTGGATTGCGACGACGGTAGTATTCGTCCTCTTCGTGATCTCCTCCATCGTCGAATCCATCAACGCCTACACCGCAGGAACGCCCTACAAATACGACTTTACTGCCCTCACCTTCGCATTCGGAACAATCTATTCCTACGCTTTCCTCGTCCCTACCGTCATCTGGGGCGCGACCAAATACTTCGGCTGCCAGCCAGACCTCCTCGACATGCTCGCCCTCTACGGTTACGGTTTGACGATTTGGATCCCCGTAGCGGTGCTGTGTGTGTTGCCGTTTGACCTGTTGCGGTGGGGGCTTGTGATTGTAGGTGCGACGGCATCGGGTTTGTTCCTGGTGAGGAATATGTACCCGGTTCTGTCGAGGGCTGAGGCGCAGACGAGCAAGAGTATTTTGATCCTGGTCGTTGCTTTGCATGGGCTTTTGGCGCTCATGTTGAAGTACAAGTTCTTTGCTTACACTGTTTCCGCTCCTTCTCAACCCCCTACTCCAACTCGTTAAGTTTCTCCGTCTCTCGTTTTTTATCCTTCTTTGAATAATTGAATAATTGAATAATAAAACCCATGTTATTTTGATGATGTTTTTTTTTAATTTTTTTGATGATGGTGTGTGTGTGTGTGCTAAATCTTATTTACAAAGTGAAGTTGGGCGTTTACATCCAGAGAAGCAAGGGGTGGCAAATGGTGGTTCTAGAGAAAGAAAAAAAGATGTTGCTAAGGATAAAAGCGTGCAAAAATGCGATATTTCAATTTTCCCTTGATCTCTTTCCTTCTGATCCTGATCCTGATCCTGTCACCTGCCACTCGCTCACAATTCTTGGTTGTTCATTTTTTGTTGTTGTTGTTGTTGTTGTTGTTGTTGTTGCTGAGGAGGCATCAAGCAATGACTTCGACTGAAGGCATTTCCTCGCCACCCATGGGCTCATCCGCTGCTGCCGGAGCGGCGGCGGCGGCTACTGCGGCTGCTTCCAAAAGCAACGATGAGGGCTCCAGTCCTAGTCCATGCTCGTGTAAGTGTTGTTGCTCCTGCTCCTGTGCTTGCGTCTGTGCTTGAATATCCATCTCGGAGACAGCTGGCGCGGTTGCATCGTCCGAAGCAATAGGAGCACTTGAGGAAGCAGCGGCAGCGTTGGAAGAAGAGGAACTGGTGATAGTGCTGACCCTGGCGACAAGCCGCTCCGCCGGCAACTCGGGTCCGCGCTCAACTGCTAACCGAGTCATCATCATATCATGCTCATTTTCCATCCAGATCCGACTCTTCTTCCGGCCCTGTCGTGCCAGTTCTGCCTGTCGGTCTTGTCCCAATGTCTTGATCTTGGTCATGGTCGCCAGCGAGAGGTTGGAGCAGCATTCGACGTTGACTTGTTCCAGACGCGAGTGTTTTGTCCAGGTTAGTGTGGCTTCGTCCAGAACAACAGTGGCTGTCGTCACTGACGTCGGTGAATTGGTGGTGGAGGTGGAGGACGAAGTCGCAGTTGATGTCGATTCTACTGTTGTGGATCCTGAGGCCTCATCAGAAGTCGTCTCGGCCAAAGCAGACGGAAGTGATGGGCCCATCATTTCTTGGTCGTCGACGACAACGTGCGATCCTGAGGCAATGGTCGTCTGGCCAACAACCTCCTCGATCGCCGCTATACCCGCCTCGCTCAATAAGAAATCGTCGCCATCATTGTCGACATGACCATGAGGCTTCGATAATGAGTGGTCGTTGTTGCCGTTATTGTGCGTAGAATCTACTCCCGTGACTTCTAAAGAAGAAACGGAGGAAATTGGACATCCAGCAGCGACAGAAATCGAGATTGGATCCTGTGATGCCTTGCTGCCGCCATCAACAATGACATCGTCGTCCTCAAGCCTCGACGGGATCGGAAGTGCCGGCAACAATGGTGTACAGTGGAAGGCACCTAGTACGCGAGCCTCAACAGCCTGGAGAGAAATATAACCGTCCTGAACTTGAGCCTGCAGACTATTGTCGTCCTTGGCCAGATACGACGTGGAAGAAGAACTTGACGAAGAAGATGAGGATGACGAAGAGGACGACGAAGAAGATGATGTGGTCGATTCGTATGATGTCGAGAAAGCTGAGGCTCCAGATGCGATAAAGTGAGTGTGGCTGTGGTGGTGTCCGTATGCATCGCCTCCACGATCAATATCCTTGCCCTTGGATTCCCTCACACGCACCACAGGCTCCTCTCCTTCCGCAACAATGCCAACCTCTTCCTCACCTTCATCCAAATCCATGTACACATCTCCCTCTTCCTTCAACTGTTCCTCAATCTCCTGCAGCTCCCCTCCCTGAACAACAACAACATCATCATCATCATGATGTGAGCTCTTGCGATGATACCGCTCCAGATCCAGACACATATCCAGATCCATGCCTGTCATCTCGTCTAGGTGGATTGAGAGATCCGTCTCCAGGTCCAGGTTCATGATCGTCCTAAGATCCATGGCGCTCGAGTGGTGGTGGTGGATTAGACCCAACTGAGATTGCTTCTTGGGACCCCCGTTCGCACAGTAGATGGGTGCGACAAACTGCTGGCCGTGATCCATGTTGCTATCCATGTAATCATCTGCACCAGCGCCACCGTTAATTCCCTCCTCGTCGTTAAATTCGTCCTTGTTCCGTGCCGTATCCATGCTACGTTGTTGCTTCCTGAGTAGCTCGACTCTCTCTGCCTCAAGGTCATCCTCCAACTCTGCGCGCTCATGAACTTCCTCCGCCGCAATCAACACATGATTTGTCGGCTCTCGAGAAGGCAGCAAATTCTCGGTAGTCGACTCGCTGAGCGGATGGACAGGGGCTGGGGTCTGAAGTTGAGATCCAAAAGAAGAAGAGCCAACAAGGAGTGGAGTCGAAATAGGCGAATCCGCAGGAGAGCTTGCCAGTACAGTAGTCGCAGTCGAACCGACAACAACAGTTGTAGTAGACACCTCCTTGACCTCTCCTAGACATCTGCAAATGATCTCGGCTGTGCTCTCGGCAATATCTGTATAACTCACATTGAGATACCGCAACATCCCGCACTCGCGCATCACAGCCTCAATTGCGTTGGCCGAGAACTGCCAATGGTTGACATCCAGCAGCTCCAAATTCCGGCAATTGAGCGAAATCTGTTCCAGAATGTTGTTCGACAACTCACCGTGGACATCGTGGCAGCCCAGGGTGAGGACGCGCAGGTTCAACGCGCAGGGTCGACTCAGCATCAGTCCGACATCCCGCGCCTCCGATTCGAGAATATCCAACCGGAAACAATCCAGACCCGATCCATGCTCGCCAATCGCCGTGCAGGTGTCCTGGTTCAACATATCCTCCATCCCCAGCAAGACCAATGCCTTCAAGACGCCCTTGGCCGCAGCCGGTGTCGACAAACCCTTCATGACAGTCATCAGACACTCTGTCTCGATATCCGAGTTGGAAAAGTCCAGATGCTCCAGAGTCATCTTACAAGCCTCCGTCAGCCCCAAGACCTCCTCCCTGAGTAAATGCATTCCTCCAGGAGCCGAAAATTTGTTGAGCTTCTTGCAAGCCTTTCCGAGCGCGGTCATCCGGCAGTTCTGGAAATCGTGCGATTTGAGGACCAAAGCCTCCAAGGTCTCGCCGTGGAACTTGGCCAACATATCAATCGTCTTGATCAACTCGTGTCCCTGACTGATCTCCCGGTGGTTATCGACGTGGACTAATTTCAGACCATGTTGCGACGCTACAAGGCACGCCAGCGCATGGTCGGTGACAGAGTACGAGTGAGGAAAATGTTGCCAATGGGTCGCAACTTTGAGAGACTCGATCTTGTGACAATTGGTGGCCAGGGAGAGGACTAAGCTATCAGAGACAAGTGCATATCGGAGGTCAAGGTACACAAGACTGGTCGTCTGCTCCAGAGTCAATGGCCATGTCGCAAGGAAGGGCTTGAAAGCGGATGAACTCGACGAAGACGAAGATGTTGTAGACCGACTATGGAGTTCCGTAAAGTTGCTAGGATCGAATGGTTGCTGGAATCCATACACCAATTGCGGTTCTCCACCAGCAGCAACAACAGCAGGCTGAGTTGAAGACGATGCCAGAGAAATCAGTGGCTGATTGGCTTCGTGTGAGTGTCCGGTGATTGTCATATCCAGAACGTCGTCCTGACCAACGGTGTCAACAAGAATATCCTCGTCCGCCTCTTCGATCGATCCAGCTGCCACAATAGCATCACCAGACTGGATAGCAACAACCTCGCCTCCTTGCTCCTCCATGTCCTGGATGGTCGGCGTTACATGAGTTGATCCGAATGGGCTGGGAACGGGTGGCAGAACCACTGGTGAGAACAACATGTGAGGGACTTCTGACACAACCGACTGTGGACTGCTGCCAGCATTCAAGATTTGCAGGAATGAACCTTGTACGCCCTGAGGGATGTCGGAGTTGTTGATCGATGGTTCCACAACGGAAGAATGCACAAGTTCAGGGTGCACCAAGGGCATGGCTGTAGCAACGAGCTGCTGTTGTTGGACTGGGAGCAACGGAGGTGTGGTCAAGAGACTGGCATCCAGTGGTGGCAACATATCCTCGTTGGTTGCATCCTGCATCATGGCTTCCCAGTCATCGCTGTCAGTGCTCGCTGTAAGAGCAGTGTTGATCGTCTCAGCAGGTTCGACTATAACCATAGTACCATTGACATCCGTTTCGTGAGTAGGCAAGACGGTCCCACCAAGCTCATTGACGCCACCCTCGTCGCCAATGTTCTCTGCAACTGTTGTGGTCATGTGAGCGAAAAGGCAACGTGGCAACCGAGGGGCATGACAGTGGACAAAATCGCTCAAGTACGGTCGATGGGCGAGCAGGTGTCGAATCAGATAGTCCTTGGGCGCCTCGTTCCTGGTCCACCTGAATCCGGTCAAGGTCTGAATGTCGACTTCGGGTAGATCAAAGGTGTCGTGGACCCATTTGAGATTGATACTCCTGGCAAAACTGGCGTAGGGGAGCGTCGTTCGAGAGGGATCCATGCATCCTTGGAATAGCGTCCTGAGCAAAAGCATTGATCCGGTCTTGTCCATGACCCGACCCTCGGTCTCGAATTGGTATGTGAAAAGATAGGACCATGGGTGGCGGTAAAGCTCCTGAAGGGCGGGTGCGGTCCAGGTCCGTGTGGTGAGAGCACAGTTAAGCAGGTCTTGGGGCTCCTGTGATAGGTGCATAAAGATCTGGATGATGAGGTCGAGCGGCAAGAGCTGGTTGTCCACCTGACTGCGCTGGTAATAGCGTAGAGGGGAGGCAGATGACGCCGACGATGAGGATGAGGATGAAGACGAAGGCGACGCCATTGTCACTTTTGATGATAACTATATTGTGTGATTGCAAGTAGGATAACGAGGTGGTCAATATAATGGAGTTCTTAGTGAAGGCGCTATGTGCCCTCCGTGTATTCTCTTCCCGCTTTCATGCAAAAAAAAAAAAAAAAAAAAAAAAAGCGAGACAGACGACAAAAGTGGCGAGTGGACTACTGTAATTGCTATCTGCGCCTATTCTTTTTTTGCCATACCTGGAGGGTCATTTGGTTATTCTTTCTCCTCTAATAATGATTTTCCTGTTGTTTACTCGGACACTCTGACAGAGAGAGACAACAACAGGACAGTAGTGGTGAGGATGATACGGCCACACGACGAAACAGGTGAGAGTATGAAAATAGCAGGTTCGTTGTTGGTGATGATGACTCTAATTAGGGAAGGAAACACACGGAAAGGAGTGAAAGAGAAAAAAAGGGTCAGTTGCCAGCCGAACAGAATAAAAAGTACAGCTGGGTGAGGTGAAGAGGGAAGGGATAAATACAAAAGGTCATGATTGGTGTATGCAGTTGTTGTTTTTGTAATTCTTGTACGCGGCTCATGACGCCGAAAAGAATGCACCAAGGCAAAGCAGGGGTGGGACGAATGTGGATGTACGATAACGCCATGGTCGCTGCAAATTCGTTCTACTCGACACACACACAAAAGAACAAAGCGGACAGGGTAATAAGCCCGCAGGGTCCTCAATTGTTATTATTATCCCATTCGGTCCCACACTAAAAGACCCAAAATGGGTGTCTGTCTCTCTGAGCCTCTAGACTGAATGGAATCAAGGGGGTGGTTGGGGGGACGAAGAAAAAAACAAGTTCAACCGACAAGTAATAGTGGACGAGTACCCAGGCAAGGGTACTCTGTAGGCTGCATACACAAGGTTGTATTAAAGCAGAGATGGGGAGGAAAGGGGACAGACGGATGGAGATAGAGTCAAGGCGAGGTCATATGGCCATGACCCCCCAATACAGGCAGAACCTTGCTCGGCTCTCTTTTTTTTCATTTGCTTGTCTGGCTGACTCCAGAGTGTGTTGCATACCAGCACCAGTACATGAACTGTACATGTACTCATACGCAATGAAGAGGGACTGTCAACAACAATAAAGACAGAGGAAAGAGCGAAGTACCATGTAAAGGAGAGTTTGAAGGAGGGATGCAGCATAGAAAGTAAAGACAGATGAGAACGAAACAAAGGGGCAGAAGAACAGGCATAACAGACACAGTTTTGTTGACAACAGAAGCAGCAGCACGTACACACGCGGGGATAGAGATGCGGAAGGATGATAAAAGAGAGAAAAAGAAGAAAGGAGAGAAGGCAAGGGAAGGGGACGCATAAACAAAGAGATGAATGACTGTGATGATGATGATGATTCGTCTGCGTGTGATATGATGGCTGGCGATAATGCGTGGGTCTACTTTGATGGTGGATGATGGTCTTCCGAAGAAAGGAGTGCTTGTAACTTCTTGGCTCTTGCCCTTGGTGTGTTAAAAAATGGATGGGGACACAAAAGGGCAAAGCCTTCGTTTGTCGTGTGTAAAATAAAAATGGGCATTGCTTCTTTCTTACCGTAAGTGTAAGTGTGTGTGACAGGAAAGGGAAACAGACGGAAGAAAAAGAGGGGGACACAAAGTAGGAAAAGTGGGAAACAAAAGAAGGCAAGAGAACAGAACGAAGGACCGGTGAACTTGTTCGTCAGTCGGTCGGGTGGAAAAAGGAGTCAGCGTCTTCTTATCCTTCCCTTTTCTTGTTGCTGTTGTTGCTGTCGTTACTGGTGGTGTTGGTGTTATTGTTCAACTCGTTTCAAGAGCAGGGAGGCTAGTGGAGTAGCAGTTAAAAAGAGTCGGGTAGGAGTGCGATGTTGCTGTACTTGAAGACAAGGGTTTATAAGAGAGAAGAATGATAGGGGTACTAGAGCCGGATAAAGGGCAGGGCTGATGGTCAGGAGCGTATCATGAAGATGAACGGTGACCGTTGTTGAGGGCGAACAAGGAGGTTAAAAGTTGCCGGGTCCAGCGTGGAAAAATGCTTCTGCAGTAAACAAGAAGGGTTAGTGTAGGTGAAATCAGTAGGAGTGAGAGTGCGATGGTGGATGAAAGGAAAGAAGGAAAGGGAAAGGGGAAGAAGAGAAAGGGATTTGGAAACAGACGAAGGCTATGGCTATTTAAACGAAATGAAAAGGGGGTACGACAGACAAGTAATGGGGAGAAGGATGAGAAGGGAAGGGAGGGGCAGGGAGAAGGAAGAAAAGGAAGAGGGGGCGACAGACGGGACAAAAGGTTGGAGCAAGACAGATGGATAGGACTCTTAACATGACGGACGAAGATAATGGCGCAGGTGACACGAGGTGACGACGGGGTATGATGAATGATGAAGATACCGTGGACTACCTCCATTCTCATGTAGGTAAGACAATGCATGGACCCCGCATATCTCCCACCCTGTCTAAGCCATTACCATAGGACTTGTCATTCATCCTATTTCCTAAAGATGGTACCAGTACATCCCTCACTCTTTTTGTGACTGCAAACGCAAGGCTGCGCCGAATCCAATATTGCCCTGTATCTTCTGCATTTAATCCATCTGGGACCACCACCGGCGCACCAAATTAAACAACATCATCTTTTCTCGCGCCATTGGAACAGCATCAGCGCTCCGTAGGCTTCACAACCTTCACAACAACCGGCATTTGCAGAAATGTCCCCCACTCTTATCATTTCTGACATAGTCTAAGCCACTTTTTCAAAGGACACCGTCCCCGTCACTTGGTGGTCTTCTGCACCATTTCGTTGATTGAGTTTCTTGCAAACGCTCACACCACCCACGTCTTCAACCCTCGACATCGAACTTGCAAGTTGCAATTGCAAACACGCACTCTTCATTTTGTGTTTATATCATTCACAGCATTCAAGAAATTCGTAAGATTCTCTTTTAAAGTGTTTTTTAATATTAACAAGGGGTTTTAAAAAAAGCTAAGCTAGAAAAGTATGTGCAAAAAATAAGAACTGCTACACTAGAAAAGATGAAAAAAAAAAAAAAAAGAAAAAAGTATTCCGGTGGAGGATGTGTGTAATATGTTCAGAGTCTCCTGAGATACCTTGACCTTGTCGCAATAATCGCCAAGTTGGACTCAAATAATATACATGCATGCTTCCACGTCGAAAAAAAAAAAGAAAAAGAAAAAAAAATGTATTTGAAAAAAAAAAAAAAAAAAAAAAAAAAAAAGAAAAAGAAAAAGAAAAAGAAAAAGTGGATAGCTGAAGATGTCGCCTGTGTGTTCCATTCAAGCCGCTGTCTCCTTCTTGTTCAGAGTCGTCTGCGATTGCGATTGCGATTGCGAAGGCGATGTGGATCGCGATGGCGAAGGCGAAGGCGATGAGGATGATCGACCCGAACGTGCCTCGTCAGACGAACGGCACTCTGCGCACTAGAAGAACACACATAACAAACATGTTCAGCAACCAGAAATTGAAATGCAAACTATGATATGGGAAAATATGTACACTTTGTTTGGAGGTGGGAGGGTACAGTGGAGAGAATACTGAAAAAAGAGAAGACAAAAGAAAAGAAATAGAAATCCACTCTTCTTCTGCACCCATCCAAAAAGAAGCAAAAGAAATGACTAGAAATTATGAAAGGAAAGAATGTGGTTATCACAGTAGAAATAGAGTCATCCACAACTGCTTAGCTGTCTTCTATGCTCGGCCGATATCGTCGTGGTCGTCGTCGTCCAATCGTCTCTCAATAGGTGAGGATCCTCCTCCTTCCACAACAACATTCATCCGGAAAATGTGTGAGATGTGAAAGTGTTGGTTGACTTGCATGTGTTCCTAAAGTTGCTGCTCAAAAGTAGCTGAGCAGGTTTGTGATGTTGATGATCGCTTTTTTTGTGTTTTTTTTCTTTGATTGAAAAGATTGGGAAAGATGCCCAAGGGTTATATGGTCCAAGTAAAAGGGAAGGTGGAAACTTTCCGATCATTGGGGTACCATAAAGTCAAGAAAATAAAAAAAGGCTGGCATATACATTATCTCTTCCCTCTTCTTCAAATGTAATGCACACAACACACAACAACCCTCTTTCATGTTTTTTTTATCTCGTCTCGTCTCCTCAAAAAAAAACAAAGAAAGGCAACATAGGGGAACTCCACATTCATGCAGCAATAAAACAAATCACAAATGGCTCACTTGATCAGAATCCAGCTCCATGTCGGCCGCGGCTTCCGCAGCATTGCACTGCTCGTTGCGAGCCAAATGTCTCTTGAAGGCGTCCGATCTGGTACACTCAACTCCGCAGGTACGGCACTGAAAGTTCTTGCCCTTGGTGTGCTTGCTAATAATGTGGCGCTCGAGGTCGTGACGACGAGCAAAGGACCATTTGCACTTAGAGCCGTTCTTGTCCTTGTGGGGGCACTCGAAGGGGCGGAAGCCCGAGTGGGTGTCGCGGTGGGAGCGCAGGTTGAAGGGGCGCGAGAAGGTCTTGCCACACTCGGAGCACTTGTAGCGAGGCTTGGCGTTGGGATCACCCATCTGGTCAGTAGGGATAACGCGGGAGGCCTCCTCCGAGGTGACGCGGCGGCGACGAGTCTTCTTGGGGGGCTGGAAACCAGCCTTGGTGGGCGACTGAGTCACCTTTCTAGGGGCAACACGGTAGTTGGGTGCCTGCATGTCCTGACCGAGAAGCTTAGCCTCCGAGAAGGTGGTGGGGCAAATAATCTCTTGTGCGCTGAAGGTGGTCATGGCAGGTGAGATGGTGTTAGAGAGGACAGGCGAGAAGGCGCCAAAGGTAGACTCGGCAGGGGATTCCTTGATAGTAGGCAGAGCAGACAGGACGGGCATGGTTGTGGTCGCGGATTGGGAATCCATGAGGAGCTTCTCGAGCTTGGCCGATTCATCCTTGTAGGTAGGGAAGAGCTCGAAATCCTGCTGGGCGACCCAGACGGCCTCTTGAGGAAAGCTGCAATCAAAGTCAGCTTCGAAATGGTTCAGGGCAGCAAGGGGATCCTCAATGGGCGAGTGCCAGTCGACAGAGGGGCTGGCTGCGTCGCCAAAGGTGCCGAGGGGATCATAGGTATAAGGAGATCCGACCGAGTCGACAGCGGGAGAGTAGTTGCTCATCTCGGGAGAGAGCTCCGGAGTAAGGTCGAGACCAGTGAGGTCGTCGGTGTCAGCGGAGAGTTGGGCCCAGTAGTACTGGGAGACAGAGTCGTCGTTGTTGATGTTGCTCATGTCGTTGTTGAAATAGACGTCAGGGAAGGTTGAAGTGGTTGTGTCAGAGTTGCTGTTGTTGTTTTTGCTGCTTTTGCTGGCGTCGAAGCAACCGGTGCTTGCGCCGTTGTTGTTTGTGATGATGACGACAGAGGAGGAGGTCTCCTTGTTGTGGGTAGTGGAGGTGGTGGTGGCGAACACGTCGCTGGGGGAGGTAGCGATGAAAGAAGAAAAGTCCATGGCGATGAGGCAGACTGTTGGTTGTTGGTTGAAAAGGTGAGTAGGATTGGTTGGAAAGAAAAGAAAGTTAAAAAACTGGTTGTTGGAATAAAAAGTTGCTATCAGGAACAAGAGTCGAAAATTAAAAAGTCGACGTCACCTACTTCTTTGGAGGTTAAGGGGAGCTTCTTTTTTTGGTTTTGGTTTGAAGAGTGGAGGCAAAGCAAATAAAGGCCAAGAAAGAAAGAGGATGGACGGAGTGTATGATCACACACTAGACAAGCAGACGGGGCAGGAAGGCAAGGGGAGGCACACGAAGGGCGAGGGCAAAAGGAAGGCGGTCTGGTCAACAACAACCAGAGGACCTTGTCAGCAAGACAGACAAACAAACAATAACACCACTTGGGAAGGGTGTTTAAGGTGCTTCAGAGAGTGTGTATGCGGCGGTGAGAATGGTGGTGTGTGTGTTGTACGGGGTTACAAGTGTACTTGTGGGAAAGAAGGTTGATGATTGAGTTGGTAGGTAGATCAGAGGTTCGCCGTATATGTAGGTAGCAGTTGTCCTTGAGAGAAAGTAAGTAAGAGTAAGTAAGGTGAGGGAGGGAGAGAAGGAGGGTGAGTGAGAGTGAAGGAGTAAAAAGTGGAAAAAAGGGAAGGAAAAGAAGAAAAGAAGCAAAAATTCGTTCGGGGGAAACGGCCGGTTTTTATACCTCCCCTTCCAACAAAGCACTCGCCGTATCTGATCATCTTCCAACTCTGGGCCCATTCAGATAATATTTTGCCACCACTCCTTTCACCCCCACTTCACCGACACCCTCGTCTATACCCAATTGATATATCAACTCTTGTTCTTCATCCTTACTGTTATCACCATTGACCAACAACCCATCCTTATTCCCACCCTTCACATCACCCTCTCTTCTTCAATCAAATTTTCAAAAGAACCAGCTCCCCTCTCACTTTTTTCTCAAAGACCGGTTCTCCGACTCCAAAAACTCAATTGCCAGGTCCTCCCCTTTGGTTCGATTTTTTTTTTTCAGCTCCAGCCCTAAACGCTGCGGATTTTTCCAAAACACACACCAACGCCGTCGACACACAATTTGAGAGCACTCACTTCCTCCTTTCCAATCAGAGTAAACAAAAAAACCAAAAAGGGGAGCACTTCGCAGTTCGCACTAGAGAGAGGTGTCTATCGGTCTCTCGGCAGTGCATAATTTTATACCCTTTTGGCGCACCACGCACACATCACACACACAACTTTCATACAACATGACAACACCATTGAAGGCATGATCAATCCCTCTTTGTTTCTCATTTACATTGTTCACTAGCTATACTTTTCTGAACGACTTTCTCCCCTTTCTTCAATACCTTCTTTTTGAAAGTTCTTTTCATTCATAGCATGAATGGTTTTCTTACTTTTTCAACACTAGAAAAGTGGCATCCAAATCTGTCGACTCTTGGTTCTTTCTCTTTTTTTTTTTTTTTTTTTTGTATTCCGCTCACAAGAGGGTGTGTGGGTGTTAACAGGAATGCAAATTTTTGATTTGTCAGAGCAAAATCAAAACATATTTTAAGGCAGGCGTTGCACTTAGACACGGAGCCCAAACGATATCAAAGCGAGGACAGGCCAACAAAAAGGAGGCAGATAGAGAGGTTCAGACCATGCAGACAAACAAACAGACAGGCCAAGACAGAGACACACACATATGGCGCATCCACTCCCCTCCCCCCTTTCGCATGACATCTCCAAAAAATGAAATAATCTTTGTTCTGTGAGGCTGAGCACATAAATGTCTTAAAACAAGCGCTTTGTATATGCACAAAGAAAAGAGACTACATCAGTAGTGATCAAAGACAAACAAGGTTGCTCCACGTTTCTTACTGAGCGGAAGGAAACGAATGATACGAAGGAAGCAGTATCCACTGTTCATCATCAATTGAAAGCGAGCGGAAGCCTCGCCGTCGTCAACACAGACTAACTATCAAAAAAAAAAACACCTAACCCACATACTCCCGAACCCATATATTGAGAAAAGAATGTATTTATTTCAGATAAAGAAATGCAAATGAGGAAGGTAAAAAAACATCAATGACGACCAACAACAGCAGCAGCTGGAACTAATTACTCCATGTTGGCTTTACGCTGCTGCCGAGACCGGAAGAGATCATACTCGGGTGGCCGATTCACCCCTGGCATTTGTCCCCGGAACTCTCCTCCCCCACCACCACCACCACCACCACTTCCTCCTCCCATCTCATCATCATACTCCCGTCCTTTCCTTTTCATACCGCCACGACCACCTGGTCCTGCCGAAGGTGGTCCACCACGAGGCCGGAACCCACCACGGTCACCACCGCCACCACCGCCACGCATCATGCCACGGGGATCATTGCCTCTTGGGTCCCGAAGGTCACCCCGATCACGAGGATCACGATCCCTAGGGTCTCTTGGATCGCCTCCTCTGTCCCTTGGATCACGTGGGTCACGGTTATCCCTTCCACCACCATAATCAAAGTCGCGAAGGTCTCGTCCATCCCCACCCCGAGGATCACGGTGTCCACCCATATCTCGACCTCGTCCTCCATCCCGATCCATACCACCAGGGGGACCACTAGGAATAGGCACCGGTGGTGGTACAACCATACTTTGCCCAACAGGGATCTGTGCTGCCCGAATCAAATCCAAGATGTCTTGCGCTTGCAAGATTGGTCCATTGAATCCTGCAGCAGGGGGCAAGTTTGACAAAAAGAACGCCACAGCGTCTGGAATCAACCCATGAGGTCCTGACGTCCAGCCAGGAACAACTAAGGGCACTTGCTGCTGCTGTTGATGCTGCTGTATAGGCTGAGGTGGTGGAATTTGAGAAGGTGAGCCCATAGCCTGAGGAGGCATGGGTGGGGGGATATGAGGAGGCATTGGTGGCTTGGGCGCAAACCCTGGTCCTGGCCCCGGCCCTGGTCCTGGAGAACTTCTTCTGTCACCATCATGACCATCATGGTCACGATCACGCTCACCTCCATGTGGATGAGGTACAGTATCCATATCACCTGGTCGCGAATCCCGGGCTGAAGCTGGAGGCTTACGGATCATATCGGGGTAAACACGGTAGCTGTTCCACATTGCGAAATCAGGCCGTGGATACAAGTCTGCATGCACGGGTTCCATCAGGGGTCGTCGGCCAGGACGAGCAGCATTATCCAAATCAACAGCTGGAGGTGGTGGGAAATCACTTGAGAAGTCTGATAATGCCGGCACATGAATGTTCTTGCGGACTATTTCCGTTCAACAAAAAGAAACGACGCACTCATTAGCACATAGGAAAATGCAGCAACATCATTAACAATGACAATAGTAAAAATGGCAAGAGACTTACTGCTGGCACCCATGTCCATTTCTTCAATGACCTTGAGCTCGTTGTAGCTGTACCGGGCTGCGAAGCGACTGATGACAGAATCGTTAGGGTAGACCTCCCGACGTCGCTTTTCCACCTTGCTGATCGCGGCCAAATCACCATACTTGTTCTCGTACTCTGAAAACTTTTCCCAAAGGGGTCGAGCCTTCTCTGGCGACATGTTGATGAGAGCTCGCTCAAACAACGCTCTGGCATTGCTGTCGTCGTTCAGCTGAATCAAAAACTCGAGATACTGGTCCACATAGGCGGTCTCGTCTGCAAACGACTTGTATCCGACTTCAAAGACCTTTCCTGCAATCGTGGTGTCCTTGGTGCAGTGGTACTCCAGTAGAGCCGCCGCAATGTAGACCTGGTAAGGGCAGGCATTCGACCGACGAGCGCGGCCAAAAATGTGTCTCCATTGCGAAGTACCCTCAGTACGACGGACAAACTGCATAAACATGATCCAGGCAAGACCGCAGCCCTTGATCATCTCCTCGACCTCCTTCCTGGCCAGCCTCTCATACTGCTGCAACTCCTTGGTCCGCTTCTTGAGCTCGTCACGCTCACGCTCACGCATCTCTCCGTCGACCTCCTCGATATCGCGCACTTTCTTGTTCGACCCTGCCCCATTGCCATCAAGAAGCTGCTGCTCTGCCAACAGAGCTGCCTTTGCAGCCTGGACCTCCTGATCAACCTTAGTGTTCATGTCGTCGATTCTCTCTGTCAGGTTCTTGACCAACGCCTCATATGCAGCTCGGCTCTCTTTAAAGTTCTTGCGAGACTCCTCCATCTCGGCGTAGGCAAAGTGAAGCAAGAAACTCGTCGGCATAATCTCGCATCCGTTCTTCAACATCGCCACCGCCTCATCAGCACGACCAATCTCGTTAAAATAGTTGGCTGCTTCGAACCAAATCTCGGGGTAAAACCGCATTGACAACAACGCCTGCTTATACGTCCAGGCGACACGGGCCGACAAGGCCGTCGGGTCCTCAAAGTTGAGAGGGTTCGACTGCTCCCAACGGATATAGCGTTTCCATTGCTCCAGCTGATGCAACTCCCGCTCGGTCCACTTAACAGGTCGAGGGAGCAAGTTCCTGTTGATCCCGTCGGTCAACTTGCGCAGCTCTTTCCACATCATACGGGCCGTCATGTATCCTGCTGAACGTTCCTGCAAGAACTTTTTCGCCGTCAACTTGTTAAGTCCATTCTCGAACGAGTCGTAGTCCCTCCAGATGTTCTCGACATTGTTGAGAGGAATACAGACGGCCTTCTGGAAGACGCGACGCATTGCATCCATCTTTTGCTGTTCCTCCCAAGTGTTTTGAGCCTACGTTGTAAACCAGTCGATATGATTGAGA
Source organism: Linnemannia schmuckeri (assembly GCA_029449235.1). Taxonomy (NCBI): domain Eukaryota; kingdom Fungi; phylum Mortierellomycota; class Mortierellomycetes; order Mortierellales; family Mortierellaceae; genus Linnemannia; species Linnemannia schmuckeri. Next base: position 1,048,062 of record JANATG010000020.1, read on the forward strand.
CCTATTAGGCATCGTTCTTCTAGATTGTGCATCAAGTTCATAATAGACATCGCATAATCGTTTTTCTTCTTATCCAAGGGCAGCTTACCTGGCCAGACTTCAAGAAGAACAAATAATCGCTCCAGATAGGTCCCGAGTCCCTGTCAAGTCCAACATGCTGCAGCACGAAATCATACGACTTTGAGATAATGTCCTTGGATTCGGGGCCAGTGTTGATACGACGAATGTAGTTCAGATAGTACTTCCAGAGATCTACAGACAGGACGGAACGGAGACAGCGCTGAAAGATAGATTCCACCTCGGTGAAATGATGATGCTTGAGTTCAAACTCGGCGTACTGGATCCAATACCTAGACTGTTGGTAAGTGTGTGTATGTGTATGTGACGACAGGCAGAAGAAAGGATGCGGACGAAAATAATAAAAGGTGGTGACGTTTTGGTGATGTTGGTGTTGGTGTTGGTATTGGTGTAGGTATAGATAATAAGGGAAGCCGAATGATGGGGAAGAGATAAAAAAAGCCATCCCGGTCATGCAAAAAGAGAGTGATGCCATGTAGTGATCGCGAACATTTATTGAGATCGGGCAAAAGGAAAAGACATTGAATATTTGTCCATGTAACAAAAGAGGCAGATATTCAACCGCGAAGCGAATGACCGTTGTCAGGTAAATACAAGAAGTAAAAGACAGTGAAGTAAAATAGAGAGAAAACCATGGGGTCAACAATGATAACAGAAAAAGAAGAAAACAAAAAGAAATAAAAAGGAACGAAATGGTTACTGAATTGTTTACTCGACACTTTGCATTGTATATCAACAGTCCATGGACGCTGGATCGAATAACGTAACATTCAGTGGTATTAACAGAGTTAAACAACATCCGGTTTCGCCAGTAGTTCATCCTGGAGATCTCACAGGACCGTCATCAAGATTCCTGTCTACAGCACTCAATCTTTCACAACATCGGAAGCTTCCACATGGGACCATCTCAATATGAACAGGCACAATACGAGTGTTGTTTTTGGGATTGTATATTGTGATTTTGCATGTAAAAGTCGAGTATGGTACGAGGCATTATCAAAACGACAGTGCAAATAAAGAGGAAGAGGACTTACCGAAGTGGGAAAAACTTTCAAGAATCTCTCGTACACATCTCTCACACGAGTAACCTCGCCTTCCTTCTCGGCATCGTTCAACAGCGTCAACCAAGCATCGGCATCAAAAGGGTCTTCAGCAATCCGTTGCTCCAAAGCACTCGCGCCAGCTGGTACGATATCTGATTTCCCGACGGTCGGTGTGCTGCTACTGTCGACAGAATTTGCTCGCGAGGCCTGATTAGAATCCTCAAGGGTGGCGGGAGACTTGATTTCACTGCTGCTGTGGGTAGCTAGCGGAGAATCCATTGCTGTTTGTTTGCTGTTGCTGTTGCTGTCTTATTGGTTGCAATTATTGTTTGTTGTGGTTTCTGGTATACGCGTGTGAGTGGGTGAGGGAAGAGAGAAAAGAAAGAAAGTGAGGAAGGCGGATCAACAACAGAGGTCGTGGAGCAGGTTGGTTTGTTCATTTCAAGCAACAACTGGAGCATTTTTTATCCACGCACACAGGCGCTTTCCACTACGTCATTATCGGATATGGCGCCACCAAATTTAAACCAACTCAAAGTAACGCTTAGTCTCCCAGGTGGTCACAGCGGTCTCCCAGAGCCGGTGCTCGTTCATCCGCGTAGCTCCATAGTGCTCCACAAACTCATCTCCCAATACCTCACGCGCAATGGACCCCTTCTCCAACATCTTCATCGCCGACTCCTTCAACGACTTCGGTAGTCTCTCCCCTCGAATCGGTCCCTCTCCCTCTCCTCCAGTCTCAACAGTTGTCGGCCCAACAGGCATCGCCAGCCTCTTCTTGATCCCGTACAACCCTGTCGCCAGACACGCTGCAATTGCCAAGTGTGGGTTAATATCCGCGCCGCCAACCCTCATCTCCAACCGAGTTCCCTTGGGTTCACACTGTGGTGGTCCAATGACTCGAATTGCCGATACTCTCGACTCTATCCCCCACGATATCGTCACTGGCGCCCAATAATTCTCGACCAGTCGCTTGTACGAGTTGATGTTAGGGGCCAAGATACACATGATACTCGGAAGGGCTGTCAATAGTCCTGCGATAAAGTACTTCATCATCTGACTCATCTCCTGTACACCCTCGACAGAGGTCTCCCAGTCGGACCGATCCAATGCGGCGTCCAGAGATGCTCCTGTTGCCTCTGTGGATTCTTCGGTATCAGATGTAGGACTGTGGAGCTGTTGTCCAAGAGGGATTGAACTGCCAGGACCTGATGTTGATGCCGTGGATGCCGCAAAGAGGTTGGCCTTTGTGTTGATGTCGCGGATCGAGAAATGCAGGTGTCCTGAGCAGCCTGGTTGGTCTGCATAGGGCTTTGCCATGAAGGTCGGCATGATTCCTCGTTGTAGTCCCAGTTGCTTGACCGATAGCTTGAACAGATTCGCCATGTCTGCCATTTTTGTCGCATTATCGTACGTCAGGGCTGCCTCATACACTCCTGGACCTATTGTTTGTAGGTTGAAGATAATGTTGGTAATAGTCTTCAATAGCAACAGAACACATCGATAAGCATTGAAAAAAAAAAAAAAAAAAAAAAAAAAAAAAAGAGTGTGGTGTAGTTTACCAGTTTCAGTGTGGAAGCTCTCGATGTTGATATCAAAGTTCTTGCATTGGTCAAAGATATCGTAAAAGTAGTCCTGATGCAGCGAAGGTCGCAGGAGAGAGTATCCAAACATTCCTGAAGTCAGTGCCTGAGGATTCGTGTGTCTCTTCTCTGCCAATGTGTCCGGTGTTTCTAATGCGTGCAAGAGAAGGGCGTGGAATTGAGAGGAAGTGAGGGAGAGACAGAAAAGGGATGACATGATGAGTCGATCATATCAGGAGACAAAGAAATGGGAAAGTGCAAAATTACAACCCATCTATCCGCCTTGTTCGCCCCCTTTGACAATCTATTTTTTCACACAGACATCAATTTACATTGTACATCTTTGGCAAAGGATGTGCACACAGACAGAGAAGAGAGAGCATACCTTTGAAGTTGTAAAACTCAAACTCGGCTCCACACATGGCTTCCCATCCAAAGGATGCTAGCTCATCCGTGACCTTCTTCAACACCCCGCGTGGACAGACTGCCAATGGAGCCCTTGTCTTGGGATCGTAGAACGACAACAAAAAGAGCGGGATGTCGTTCTCCCATGGAATCCGTCTGAACGTCGATAAGTCCGGGATCGCGATAATGTCTCTATAACCTACATAGCATAAGTTAAAGCCTTTGTGTCAGCAACAGTACGAAGCAGTGCACGTACCATATACCCTTCGGATGTAAACCCATACTAAAAAACAAAACCAAGAACCCAATAATGTGTATGTGGGTACCATTAGCTGCATTGGAGACACTCAATTCCTCAGCATAGGTCTTGTCATGCATGTCCCATCCGAAGATGACCGAGCAGAACCCGAACCCAGATTCGAGGACCGACAGGAATTTGGTTTTTGCCATGATCTTTCCGCGAAGGATCCCGTCTAGATCTATCCCTGCGACCTTGATACGGACATCGTTCTCGAGGAGGGCCTTGAGCTCTTCGATGGCTGCTTGGAAGATTGATGCAGGAAGAGAAGGAGAGTTAGTGGTGATGGTGTTGATGGTTGGCGGTGGCGGTTGTGTGTTTGACGAGTGGGACGTATGCATCATTGTTATTGATTCTTTTCGGCTGGTTTATGGATTGTTTGAGTATTGGTGACAATGAGAAAAGAAAGATAGACTGCAAAAGAGTGAAGGAGGGAATGAGGAAGAAAGGTACAACAAGAAACAAGCGAAAGAAAAGTGAAAAAAGAGGAATGAGAGTCAGTCAACAAACAAGCCAACCAGCCAAAAGAAAGAAATTGATGGAAGCACATTGATACTACTGAAAAAGTCAAAATCAGCCTCCTGGCCAACCAAAAATCATTTGATCAGACCCTGCTCCTTCACTGGTCATGTTCCCTTGTTGGTCCTTTAGGCTCTTCCTGTTAGCACTCTAACGCGTCATGCATGAATGAAGGTCTCGTACTGTATAGGAGTATGCATTTTGGGTGTAGAAACAATTATTATTTTTATTAAAGGTAAAAGGCGCATCGCATATTTATAAGAATACGATTAACGAAAAAAAAAAATGAGATATGTGCAAGCATGACTACACTAGACTCTTTTAGTGGGCGCCACGGGCATTGTTGCGAATATCAGCATTGTAGCCAGTGTTGTAGCCGCTGTTGGCAGTGTTGTAACCAGCCGTAGTAGTGGTGTTGTATGAGGTCGAAGGGTGAACAGCATTTGAGCCAGTGTTATAAGCGGTCGAAGAACTGTTATGCCCTTGGTTCGTAGGAACAGACTGATTAGTGGTAGTGTAATTGGTAGAGTTGGTGTTGGCAGGGGTACTGTTGTTGTAGGTTTGGTGGGTACCAGACTTGACGACGACGGGTTCGATCTTTTCGGTGACGACAGTGCGGGTGGGGCCACGGTTCTGGTTCTCGTAGGCCGAGGGGGTGTTGTAGGCGGCGGTATGCTGGTGACGCTTTCTTCTCCAGCACCAGGCTAGGAGACCGGCAATAGCCAAGGCGGCTAAGCATCCGAGGACAATACCGGCAATAGCACCTCCAGACACTCTCCTATTTCCTTGCGACTGGTCGGGGGCGGCGGTCGGGGTCGGGGTCGGGGTCGGGGTCGGGCTCTGGGCAGAGACGGATGAGGCAGCGACAATAACTGCGAAAATTAAAGTAGCCTTCATTTTTCTTTTCCGTTTGTTGGTGCTGTTGTGGGTGGTAGACGGGTAGGGTGGTTGGCGATATTAATTGGAAAGTTGGATTGATTGTTGCAAGAGGAAGCGGAAAGGAAGCGGAAAGGAAACGAAGAGAGAGAAGGTTAGCGAAGAAATGTGACACAAGTAGGAAAACAGGTTGACTTTATGTATTCCTTTTCTCCTGTCAAAAACCTTTCTTCCCTTTCTCAGTCATACTTCTTCTCAGACATACTTCATAATTTCGTACATCCAAGACCTAAAGATTGGCTAGCATCATTTGCATCAAGAAGATTTTTTCTCTTTTAGGTTCGAAGAACTCAAAAAAAAAAAAAAAAAAAAAAATTGCGTCTTAATGCCCCGTAGGACCCTGGTGTCTGTCCAATCGCATCGCACGGACACAATTTCAACGCGTTCGATGACCCTCTCTCCGCACCCTGAACGCGCCATTTCGCTGTTAATCAGTGTGGTTTCTGACACAAACGAGCCCACGACACTCGGTGTCATCATAAAAAAAAAGGCTCTTATTCATGCCGTTGCCTGAAGGTGTAATCTTTCATGAGAGCCATAAAAGGATTCTCAGGCTGATGAGGACGGAGAAATCAAAGGGCTTCCATTGGAGAAATAGGTGAAGAATTCCAGGATATCGGACTCGGTCGTATCATGCAAACTACCATTGCTGCCCTCCTACTCTCACTCTCTCTCCCTCTCTCTCTCTCTCTCTCTCTCTGTAATTTGCCGATATAACCTTGTTTCGATAAGGACACAGAAAACAAAAGTTTCCACCCCGTAGTCGACCGCAATCGTGACACATGATAGGATGACCTGCCAGACCTTCTTCATCTCAGTTCATCGAACTCGAATATTTCGGGTGAGAAAGAAAAGTCTTCACTTTTTGATTGAGGTGAGACCAACAAGGTAAACGGTTCACACAACTAATCCATTCTTTGCCTTGGCAAAACGATTTAATAAAGATCAGGGAGAATGCAGGATTGCAGGGTAAATGTGTGTTAGTTTATTGTACAAAGAAGTGATGAGAGGAAAGAAGCTAAGAAACATTACTCCATTTCTTGCCAGAGGTGACCACAAGTTTCCGGAAGGCGTCATCCCGCTTGACAACATTGTGGAAGGTGGTCACTCGGCCATTGATATCCGTCACGTCAATGCCCGGCATCGACCAAATTCCTAGATTCATCGTCTTGGACTATTTTTCAATACAAAGTGAAGTCCAAAACTGGGGTTAGAGACCAAAATCTATTGTCACGATTGTAAAAATATTCTGTCATTGTGAGCATGTCAGTGTTGTTCTGTTTACCTTCTTGATGGTGTCAATATTCTCCCAGTGGATTAAGGTCTCAACTTCATGTCCCAGCAACTTGGCAGAGCGAAATTGGAGCGCTTCTTCTGTGATTACCAGCTTTCCGGGCTTGCCTCGGAGCAGACAGTGGAACTCTACAAGTGAATTAGATATAGATACTGACTGTTAGTGCGACTGCTGTCAAATTTGCGCCACCAATTCACTGAGGAGAGCCTACCATTTTTATCTTGCAAAGACATATTGTCCATCTCCATGATAGATCCCGAGCCGTTAGAGTCCGATCTCTTCCGTGTTCGCTTCTGGTACTCGTACTTGATCTTGGATGCCGGTGAGAGACCAGATATGAAGGAGGCGGAATCGTGGACCTCTTCCTCTCCATATGTGAATTGCTCGACAGCGCTTCCAGTGTTCGATTCTGCTTCCTCCAGGGAACGTCGCCTCTCGTCTTCTTGGCGCGTCAACATCTCAACAGCCAGCTCCGCATTCGTAGGGACTCCCCAGAGAATCCATTCCACCGGCGAAAAGACATGACTGAATCGAGGGTAGTATTTTTGCATTGGCAGCAATACAAAGAACTCCAGTCCAATAAAAAAACCTGCAATGGACAGTGAAGAGAAGGCAATGTTAGAGACGAACAACGAGATCAGAGATAGCCAATGTCGCTGTCAAAGCGAATATTATGAGAGTCGATTTACCGATGGCTGGAACAATCACGAAAGGGAAGAAGGTGGTCATGAGAATGTAGTACGCCAACAGACTAAGGACCCGCCAGGTCTGCTGAGGATGTTCCCAACGGAACAGACTATAATAAATAACATAATTGGTTAAAACAGGGGGGAAAGAATGCGTGTGATTCATTGCGACAAGCTCAAAGAGTCAACTATTTGACTTACTTCTTGAGCCTTTCCAGATAGCAAATGTTCTCCTCAAGGAGTGCTTGGCAAAAGGGTCCCCATATCTTTGTCATCTGTGAGATCCAGTCCGTCAAGTCCTTGGAATGAATCAGCTCTCGCAGTTGGGAGTGCATCTTGGTACTTCTCCGCATCGGTTCCTTTCCATTCGATCCGACTACCAGTGGGTCTGGTACATTAAGCGCCTTCTTAAAGGTCCCTAAAAATCCAAAGCGGTTGTTGAGGATCTTGAGGACGAACATAAAAATGAATCCCGGGAGCCACAGCTGATATGCCCACAGAGTAAAGTAAAGCTATCGGCGCCGTCAAAACAACCAACAACACCCGAGAGTTAGTGCTCTGCATGCTATAACTTTAGCATAAAAGCGGGCAATAGACAAGCAGCAGCGAGGTGCGATCATCTTACTGTGAACCATGCAAACGTCTCAGGAGGGTTTCTCCAGTACATAATACGTTCGATATAAAGGCCAAGTGACTGTGCGGGACTGGATGTGTCGTAGAGTCGACTAAGAAGGGCCTTTATCCGGGACCATTGTAGTGGCTCAACCTTTGTATTGACTTTGTCGTCCCGAGCCAGCGATTCTACAAAGTACATAAGATGCTATTCAAACAGCATATCATGCAAGAGAGTAAACATGTGCACAAGGCATTGAATTGGGTGAGAAATTATGTGATGAAACGGACCAAAGATTTTCATGTCAGCGCCCACTGAAAGTGCTCATGTGGTCATACAAGTCCAAAATAAGGAACCCAAAAAAAAAAAAAAAAAAAAAAAAAAAATCGATCGTGTTTAAAAAGCACTTACAGCTTGAACATAAAGACCGACATCGAGCACACGCTTCCCAGACTCGGCTTCGACTCTGGTAAAGTCATCCCGATCGGGCGGTGGAGCCTTCTTCGCCACGGTCCTCCTTCGACGGATCTCTTGGACATGTCGATCGAATTGAAAGGAGATCTCTTGCTGGCTTAACGCGGATGCGGATTGATTGGAGTGTGTTGTCAGCAGGGTCGGCGTGGCTTGGATGCTTGTCAAAGTCGTGCGAGGAGTGTGGGTTCGGTCAGGGTAGGCGCCTTGGGTAGGTACGACGTCGTTGTTCCCTGCAGGTGAGACGGCAGGAGTCTGATGTAATACGAAAAAGAGAGAAATTGGGCTTTTGATGTTTGTAAAGACGAAGGAAACGATACGATACGATACGATACGATACGTAGCTGGCATACACGACGAAAATAAATGTAAAAAAGAGCAAACAAATTTCCTCGGAATCGAGGTTCTTCCGTTCTTTTGTTTTATTGTGTTTTCTTGTCCTGAGAGGCGTAGCCCAAGAAGGCTGATGTCTTGTAATGCATATTCAATTGGACTTACAACGACAATAGGTGGTTGGATTCGTTTTGGCAAAGGAGGTGGAGTGGTCGAGGACGAGTCGGGGAGGGTGGTTGGCGCGAGATAGGCGTCGTCGACCCAGGCCTGGTGGGGTGCTCTTTCTGGAGTGAGGTTGTAGGGCTCTACCTCCGACGCGGCTGCGACCGAGTGTGAGCGGCGCTTTGGCAGTGGCGGAGGAGCTGTGAGATGCATGCCGTCGCTGTCGGCCATGGCAGGAAGTGTGAAAAAAAAAAATAAGAGAGGAATGAGAATGTGTGGAGAAGGAAAGAACGAAAGCGTGCGCGAGTTGGCTTCATTGACCAATTAAGTGCTATACGTGAACAGATGAATGACACGTAAAAATGTAAGAATGTGTGACTTGCTAAAAGATTAACTTCACGTGACCAGTGTTTATGTTTTTGCAAGTAACAAAAAAAAAGAAAAAGTGCCTAAAGAGCTGTTTGCATGGCAAGACTCTCTTCTTTGACTTCTTTGGCCTCACTCTCCAAATTACGTCGTTTTACCCTTCTTCTTCGTCCATCTTTAACTTCACAACACTAACGCCATGGAGGTTCACAGATGTCGATTCGTCGACTACGTCCCTTCCGCCATCAATGCCCTCGCATTCGCTCCCAACACCGCCCGCCCAGTCCTGGCCTGTGGACGGGCTAACGGAGATATCGAACTCTGGAACCCAAAGCACGAGTGGACCTTGGAAAAGGTAAACATCACAGACGACTTTCTCTCTTGTTGTCAACAACAACGATAATAATCAGGAACCAGTAGTCTTTTGCTCCGAACAGGATCGCTATCTATTCGACACACAACTAACTGTCAACATCCACCACTCCAAATCTTCATTCATGTGCAACAGGTCATCCCAGGAGGAAAGAACACGTCGGTCGAAGCTCTTGCCTGGGCACACCAAACAGTTTTGACCGAGGACGAGGATTTCTGGGACTCTGAGAAAGAAAAGCAGGCCGCTATCAAGAAGCTTACCAAGACTCCTCCAAGACTCTTCTCTGCTGGATTGAACGCCGTCGTGACAGAATGGGATCTGACCTCCTTGAAGCCCAAGGTATGTTCACTCACATAGTACATGGCGGATCAAAGCACTGTCCTTTCAGCAGAATCGCAGATACATGAAGGGAATGCTAATTAGCAGCCTTTTTTGTCTTTAATAGCGCTCGGTTGACTCTCACGGAGGGGCCGTATGGTGCATGGCCACCAATAATGCCAACACTGTCCTGGCTGTCGGATGTGAAGACGGCTGTGTCAGACTTTTTGATATCGCCGACGGCGAGTTTGCTTTCATTCGCTCTTTTGACAAGCAAAGGAGTATGTCTCTCGACTTTTTGCTATTGCGCTCGGTCAACCATATCTAAGGACAGAAAGGAAACAACATTACGACAACTTTTAACAATATTCCACCTGATCATTCTCTTTACTAGCGAGAATTTTGTCGTTGGCTTGGTCGCAGGATGATAAGACTATGGTGACAGGATCTGCCAACAGCAGCATATACAAGTGGGATGTTGAACAAGGTCGTGTTGTCTCTCGCATGACCGTTGAACGTGTTCCAGGCGAGGACACCCTTGTCTGGGCTGTCAAGATTCTCTCCACTGGTGACATCGTCAGTGGTGATTCCTTGGGTCACGTCAAGATCTGGGATGGCGCTACTACAACCATGGTCCAATCTTTCAGCTCGCACGGTGCCGATGTTCTCTGCCTCGCTATTGGACGTGTAAGTTGATTCGACGATTTTTTTGGAAGCTACGAATTGGATTGATTCGGCATGGTTTCTTGACGGAGTTTCTGACACTTCCTCCTTGCTTTGTGTTTTCGATAGGATGGTACTACTGTGTTTTCGTCGGGTGTTGACCGCAAATGCAACCAATACCGCCTGGTGGATCAACCAGCGCCAAAGAAGACTGGAAAGGGTGGAAAGAACGGAACAATCAACGGAAAGACCGAGATGGTCACCAAATGGGTTTTGTCCGGCTCAAGACGATTCCATTCGCACGATGTGCGCGCAATGGCAATGGACGAGAGCAGGAATGTCGACGCCTTGGTTTCAGGAGGTGTTGATGTCTCTATGGTTGTTTGCACTGCCTCCCAGTTCACCGATATCAACCAGCGCCGTATCCCATACGTACCTCAAAGACCCGTCATCTCTATCAGCAAATCAACTCGCCTTATGCTTTGTCGACAGGCCAATGGCATCAAGGTCTGGCGTCTTGGAAAGTGTAAGTGAACGTTTGCCTCAGGAAACGAAGTCTGAGCTGGACCTGCTTATTTATGAGAACTCTAAATCTAACAGCCTCTTTTCTTAACCTCTTATTATTAGCCGCATCGCCAATTCAGCCCTTCTCGGACTTTGAGATTGGAGCACATATGGATCTGATTGAACCACAGCAGGCTATTTTGGAGATGAACTTCCGGGACGACCGCAACCTTACTGCCAGCGCAATGTCCGAGGATGGCCACTGGATCGCTGTTGCAGACATTGAAGAAGTCAAGCTGTTCCGCATCGATGAGAACGTAAGCTACAGATATACTCTACTTGCGCCTACGCTGTCCTAGTTTGCACTACAAAGATCTACATGCTAACAGTGCACACTTTTTTCTCGACCTGTAGCCCTCCCTTCCCGGTCAGTTGGTTGTCAAGAAGCAAAAGTCATTCCCTGGTGTCCGCGGAACTGGAGCTCACCTCCTCGCCTTCACTCCCGACAACTCTCGACTTGTGGTTGCCTCGACGGATTCGACTGTGGTTATCGTGGATATTTCTCAGTGGGAGTCTAAAAAGTTCGATGTCCTTGCCAAGTTCTCTCAGCACAGAGGAAGTGGTGGCAAGGCCGCCGGATCCATGGATGTAGATGGCGAGGAGCAGGAAGTTACCGGAGGAGATGGCCATGTTGAGACGATCATTTCCATGGCTGTTTCAGCCGACGGTCAGTGGTTGGCAACAGGCGATACCAAGAACAGGATCTTTGTGTTCAACCTGGATACCGTTCAGGTAAGAATTACCTTCGCGATCGAAGCGCATACTGGGATTATGTCAGGACATAATGGTGAGTCATCAACGAACTTTCTTAATCTCACACGTTGTACTTGTTCTTTTTTTTAATGACTTGTCACATATTAGCATCATGCAACTCTGCCAACATTTGATGCCCCATTGACAGCCCTTCAATTCCATCCATCCTCGCCGGTGCTGGTTATTCCAACGGCGAGCAATGTGTTCTATGTGTTCAACGTTGAGACACGACTCATGTCGGACTGGTCCCGCGAATACTCGTCAGATAAGACCTTCCCAACGAAGTTCTTGGCATTCAAGGACAAGATCCAGGGCGTCGCCTTTAACCCCGCCCGCAAGCACACGTTGATGGTTTGGGGTGCCAACTATATGTGCCACGTGGACTTGACCCTGGGTGTTGGAGACCGCAATGCAGCTCTGAGTGTCGGAAAGAGGAAACGAGATGAGCAGATCAAGGCGGAGAGACGTAAGCAGCAGCGGGAACGCCGAATGATGAAATACGCCGAGAACGGAACCCTGTCGGCACCCGATCTGGAGAATGGCGAGGCCGTTGTTGTATTAGAGAAGAAGAATGGCAAGAAGGTCCGGAAGGTGTTGACAGACGACTTTATGGAGAAGCGAGAGGCGGAAGTGAACTTTCAGGTTCTTCACAAGTTCCAGCCGTTGATGTTTGTTGACTTTTTGGATGACAACTCGCTGGTTGTGGTTGAGCTTCCATTTGTCAAGATCTTGTCGAGCCTGCCGCCAAGCTACTACCGCGCCAGCTACGGAACGTAAACTCGCCCTTGCGTGCCCCGTTGTACCTATCTTTAACATTTCTTTTTCACTTATTTCCTTTTTTTTTTCATCATACTCTCACGCTCGCATGCTCTCCTCTAGAACTATTCCCCTTCTCTTTTTTTTTTCTCTTCGCTCATCCAGTCCCTCTCCATCTAGCATTTAAAACAAAATACAAACGAACATTTAGTATATCACCATCACAACTTGTTCATGTCTTGACATGGATCATATTTGAAAGCCACATGAAATTATTAGTTGGCTGTGTCCGAAGCTTTTGCGCCTGGAGAAAGTCAGTCAGTTCGCTTTTTTTTTTTTCCTTCACACTCTACTACACTCTCAGGAACAAAACTTAATGGAACACGGCGAACACCGTTCATGCGCCTACGGACTACGCCATCAGGTACCGGGCACTGGAGCAACAACAGGAAACTACGTCTTGCGTGCATGAGGGACTAGCCGTCATCATCACTTTCATTCATTGACACCTTCTTTCTCATACTGTCATTTTCATTCTCTGACACCAAAACCAACAACCACGCCATATAGGCGCGCTGTCTTTCAGCCATCAAGTCTACGGATGGCAAGAGCAGTTTTATTATCGGCACTCAAGAACTCTCCAGGCCCAACGAAGTAAAAAAAAAAAATGGCTTACTTACCCTTGACAGTTCCACCTGTGTCGTGGCGCACATGAATGCAATTGCGGAATATTTTTGGAAGCTGGTCAACAGGCACGCGGTTCTTACAACTTGTTCTTTCTTCGATCCTTTGTCATAGGTCCATTTGCTGACGTTTGATGAGGAGTTCTTTGAGATTAGTACAGCGATATTCAGTCACCCGCATGAGATCTGGGATATCTCGGCGTCCAAGGAAGATCCAGATTTGTTCTTTACATGCTATCGGGAAGGTAAGCAACAATATTCGATGGTTTGGCGACTACCGCAACAGTGTAGAGGAATCTATTATACAGAAACCGTTAGCGTTGTTCCTCACCAAATGGCTTTTTTCTTGGTGGCGCCCAATATATAGTGATTGACGGAAAGAAGACACAGAGTAAGGCATCGTTGTGGCGGATGAAACGTGGATACCAGGAGCAGGAAGAAGATGGACACGAGGGAGGAATGCATCATCACCAACCCAGAGGTGAACTGGAGCATGTACTTAGTCTAGATATTGGCGATGGATCTGTCAAAAAGTAAGGCTGACAAACGTGGTTTTCGGTGGTGCAATATCACTCTGCATGGCAAATAACCAGGATCTGCACACTTTCTAACACGGCCATAACCGGCTTGTTTTGCTTGGGAATTAGAGTCATTTGGCAACACAGGACAGAAGTTATCTCGGTCGAGGACTGGCGTATATGTATTTGGGATATTGATACCAAGCAGGGTACCGTCAAGGTGAGTTATTTGACAGGATGTTTTCTTCGCAAGTTGTATCGTCGAAAAACAGTACTTAAAGTCTGACCGCGCTTTTTCTTTCTCATTACCGACTAAATCCTACAGTTGACAGGGTCGATTGATACACCAGACAAGGGGTTTAAGTTTGCGAGTGCAGTAATGAACCCTCATGCTCAGGAAGTTGTGGCTGTATACGGACGTTCGATTCAGGGCTGGAACCTGAGTTCACTCAAGTAAGGACAACAAACGAACGAACTATCAAGGTTGTTTTTTGCACTTGATTCATCACCACATGTGAACATTGAAAGTAAACAACTTGATTCTTGCTTGTTTAGGCCGACGTTCACAATCAAGGATGCTCAGCCAGCGCTGCTTTTCTGTGTGGACTATAACCCTAATCGGCCTTTCCAGATTGCTACAGGAGGTGATGACTGCAAAGTCAGGATATGGGACGTCCGTGACATAACCGCCGGACCTATCATGACCATTCAAGATCACACCCACTGGTAAACAACACTTTCATATTGTGGTTTAGTTCTCCGAGAGCACAAAAAGAACAGATGTAATTGCTAATCCCAAGATAATGAGGACTACTCAACACTCATATCATGTTTTAGGGTATGGTCGGTGGCATACAACAAGTTTCATGACCAGTTGATGCTGACATCTAGTTCAGACTGCCAGGTGAATCTGCAGAGTATTGTGTCGATCTCAACAGGGGCCGAGTACAAATACGACGGGGATGTGAGTGAGGGTGAACAAGGTGCGGACGAGAATGGCGAGCAGGGCGACAACGTGCAAGAGTAAGTTTTTATAAGTTAATGTTGTTGTTGTTTGGTGTTGATCTATCCTTGGAACAACACCAACAACAAATGCTCACCCATTTTAAGCATGCATGCATCTCTTTCTTTCCCTCTCTCTGACTCTCTGTCTGACTCTCTGTCTGTCTGTGGTGCCTCAATCGAGAAAAAATAAGACAAATGGGGCTCTCGACGGCCTCGCTGGCTAATTCAGACCTTTTTTGATATCTTCCCTTCCTGAATAGTCCTCCAACGGATGGGCTTGTTCAGGCGTTTGACCAGCATGAGGACTCTGTATACCAGGTTGCATGGAGCAGTGTGGATCCATGGTTGTTCATGTCGCTGTCGCACGATGGGCGAGCGGTGATGAACCAGGTCCCGAGTGAAGAAAAGTTCAAGATTCTGTTGAACTACTAAGTAGTGAGTGAGTATTACTAAAAAAAAAAAAAAAAAAAAAAAAAACTCTCTTCGTTTTGTTATCATGGCTTGGCCATCAGCTTTGTGGGTTAAAGAGTGTATGGGTATGTGTGTTTGTGTCTGTGTCTGTGTGTATGGATATCGTATTCCCTGTTGTCTGTTACCGTTGCTTGTTATGAATTGTCCGTTGTGACAAAGAATGGATGAATTGCTTTTGTTTGGTGTCACCGATGCATATTTCATATATCCCTTGCACATGGCTGGCAGGCATGGCATGAATGCCCCTTTCATCAAAATCCTTCTTTCCTTCTTCGTATCTGTCCATCCCGTCCTTCCCTTACTTCCCTCCCCTCCGTCTCTCTCTCTCACTCTCTCTCTCTCACTCTCTCTCTCTCTGTCTCCTTGTCTCTAGTTATGTGTTTCGTGCTCTCTTTCTTTTTGAGTTTATTCGAATGCAGCAATTAAGCGAACATTGAATATTTTTGTCCGTTGCAGTTGCACGCTGTTTTGTGCCACTTCCTCCCTTTATTTCCCTGGTCCTATTTCGTCCAGCCTCTCCTCTTTTTCCTTTTTCTTTTTCTTTTTTCCCTTTTCTCATTCGTCTCTCCGATTCCCATTTCCCGCACACTCTCATCATCTTCCCTTCCTTTCATCATCATCCCTCTCTCCTATACTTTATATCTCTAATCCTCTTTCCTATCCACTTGCTCACTCACTCACTTTCACCACAACACGCCTAACTCCTTCTTCTTTCATACCTTCGACTCTACATCATGTCTACTGAAATCAGTATGTTCTAGTCGTCTCTGCCTCTCTTTCACCTTCATCTTGCGTCCAGGGCGGACGATGGAGGCTCGTTTCATTGTTCTTCTTTAACATCAACCACTAACCGTACCTTTTCTCTATGTTTACTTCTTGTCTCTTTAGCTAACCCTACTGCCAAGGTACGCCAAGTGCTTCAGAAACAGCACCAGCAACTCAACATATCCCCTTTTGCCCTCTACACTCGCCCGCTCGCTATCGACCTGACGACACCCCCAGATCTTTCCTCTCCACCATCGCCTCAATAACAAGATGGAAGGAGCAATCGAACAAAAAAACACCGTCAACTCGCTACAGATGGATATCCAGCAAACAGTTCAACTCCACCCTTTCTTTCGCTCCTCACTTTATGTGGGAAAGAATGAAAGGAGAGGCGCACTCTCCCTGTTTTTTCGCGCTTATTCCTGTCTCCCATTTGCTCCCTTACACCATTCTCCTATCACACTCCTCATTATGGTTTTCCAACTAAACAGTTTCAAACAACTGTCAAAAGAATGGTTTTGGGGTTAACTGAAGGACGAGAGATCCTCGAAGAACATACATCCGTCTTGTCGCATGCACGCAAGGGTATAAGTTGTTAACCGTATTTTGATATTGAACAACGTGTTGTTTATCCATTTAGTCCTTGGCCAACGGCACCCTCCGCAAGAAGCTCCAGGGCTATGTCGGATTCGCCAACCTTCCCAATCAGGTTCACCGCAAATCCGTCAAGAAGGGCTTCAACTTCACCGTCATGGTTGTTGGTAAGCCATCCTGACAGAAAAACACATTCCTATCGCCTCCCTGCTTTTTTTCCTTTTTTTTTGCTTCATCAAGTCTGCTCTCGACTTGACTGTCGGTGTAAAAAAGCAGAAGGTGTCCCTTTTTTTGCTCGTTTCGTTACATCTTTACTTTTTGTTTGTTTTTTATGTTTTCTCGGAGCCTGTGTGTCTTTTCCTGATGTTTATATGGCTTCACGCTCTGTGGTGCTCCTTCCTTTTTTCACTGCTCCTTTTTTTCCTTGAGAGTGAATAAGAGAAGAGAGATGGGCTCGCAGACTTATTTATATATCACAATCAATTATTGTATCGAGGGCGACCGCTGCTGCTCAAAAACATTCCGACTGTGGAATGAACTTGAACCAAACAACGAAAAGGGTCTCTTCTTCTCTGCCTCTCCCTCTGTGTCTCCCGCCCATTTTTGTCGGCCTTTCAGCATCAAAAGTCTTTTCCACGACACTCAAGTCCTGACCTTTCTCTGTCCTACTTTCAATCGCTTCTCTGTCGATAGGTGAATCGGGACTCGGCAAATCGACTCTTGTCAACACCTTGTTCAACGCCCCCTTGTACCCCCCCAAGGAGCACGCTCCTCTCTCTGAGGAGAGCCCAAAGACTGTCGGCATCCAGGTCCTCAGCACTGATATTGAGGAGAACGGTGTCCGCCTGAAGCTCAACGTCGTCGACACCCCCGGCTTTGGCGACTTTATCAACAACGAGGACAGGTAACGAACAACAGCAATGGAATTCTTTCAGCAAAAACACAAACGAACGGTAGTGGCAACTGTACTATGCCTCTTGTTCCCTCATCCAAAACCAACCAACCAATGCGCTTTGCATTTGTTTTTGTTTTTTGCTCAACTTGCATTATTTCAAAATAGCTGGAAGCCCATCTTGGAGACCATCGAGAGCCGCTTTGATGCTTACCTCGACCAGGAGAACAGAGTCAACCGCAGCAAGATCTCCGACACCCGCGTCAATGCTTGCTTGTACTTTATCGCCCCCACCGGCCACTCTCTCAAGGCTCTCGATATTGAGTTCATGAAGCGTCTTCACAAGAAGGTCAACTTGATCCCCGTCATTGCCAAGTCTGACACCATGACCAACGAGGAGATTGCTGCCTTCAAGGAGAGAGTACGTGTAGCCGTCTTGTTGATATTGTGACGATTTGACTGAAAGCAACAAAGAAGCCGGCAATGGTACAAGGGAGAGCTTATAGATGGACAGTACGACTAACGGACTTTAGCACTTTTTCTCTCGGCATTCATAGATTCTCTTGGATATTGCTCACCACGATATCAAGATCTACCACGCTCAGCATTACGACTGTGATGACATTGAGACCATCAACGAGACAAAGGATGTCATGGTATGAACAAAGCAACCTGCTGCACGAGATCATTGGCAAACAAAGGCATGGACTTTTTTATTGACCATCAATTAACCGGTTTACCTGAACCCAAATAGAGTAAGATTCCCTTCGCCATTGTTGGATCTGACAAGGTTATCGAGACTGCTGATGGTCGCCATGTCCGTGGACGCAAGTACCCATGGGGCGTCATTGAGGTCGACAACGAGGACCACTGCGACTTTGTCAAGCTCCGTCAGATGTTGATCCGCACCCACATGGAGGAGCTCCGTGAGTTCACCAACGACATCCACTACGAGAACTACCGTACGGAGAAGCTGATCGCCATGGGCTACCAGCAGGATCACACCGTCTTCAGAGAGGTCGACCCCCTCGCCAAGTTGGAGGAGGAGCGTGCTTTGCACGAGGCCAAGCTTGTGAAGATGGAGCAGGACATGAAGCACGTCTTCCAACAGAAGGTCCAGGAGAAGGAGGCCAAGCTGACACAATCCGAGGCCGAGCTCTATGCCAAGCACAAGGAGATGAAGGATGCCCTCGAGAAGCAGAGATTGGATCTGGAGGACAAGAAGAGGAGGATCGAGCAGGGCCGTCCCATCACCCCAGAGAAGCCCAAGAAGAAGGGCTTTGGTTTCGCCAACAAGTAAATAGAGCCACCGTGAACGCGCGCTCCCACGTTTTTCGAGAATGGTAAGCCCCTCTTCTTTTATTGTTTGTTTTTCTACTTTGACTAGTGTTTTATTTGATGTCAGGTAGACCTGGAAACTGACCTGTTGTTTTCTCTGTCTTTTGTGTGTTGCTCATGCGATAGCTTCACACCTCAATTCTATACCTCTTGCCATCTTTCTCTCTTTATTTTCTTCCATCTTCTTGCTCACCCCTTCTTCCTTCGCGTGCGTAACACCTTCCCTCTTTAATGCTCTTCTACTCTTGAACAAACAAATTGACTAAAAAAAACTAGAAAAAATACGGAGACGTTTTTTGTGTTTCTTTTCTTTTCTGTGCCTTTTTTTTGTTTATCTACTTAATTATTTATGCCCTCCTCTCTTTACGTTCCTACACTTCATCACTTTTTCCATGCACTCAGACAACAAGCACAAAAAATATCAGCTGTCTATCTTCGATCCTGCTCCTTTTATCCATTAAACTTTGCCTGTTTCGTTGAATGTCACTCTTTTTTTTTTCATTGGTGCTTGTTAGTTTTCTCGAGAAGAAGGATGAGCGGAATTAGTGAGGGCAAGATAGATAGGGAGGGAGAGAGAAAGCCATGAGGATCGGGACTCTTTTCATTATTTTTTTTCTGCTGGACCGGAAATAAAGATATATTGACACACATTTAGAATAAACCTTCCCGCATCTCCCGCTCTCTATCTCTCTTTCCTCTTTGACGCTCTTCATTATGCTTGTTCGCTTTACCGCACGCGCATATGTTACCGAAAGGAGTTCCACACCAGTGGGCCACCTCTTCAAAAACAGAACGAAGCATTGAACCTTGCACTTGAAGAATTCAATTTTCTGCATAAGGGCCGCGTTCCACTCTTTTTTTTTTTTTTTTTGTACACAATTTTATTTCTCTGACAAACAGTACAAAGGAGGCATTTGGAAGTAAAGGGGACTACAGACCAAACTCTTCAGTACACCATCCGCCAGTCACAGTCCGACCCGGAGCCTGGCTCTGCGCAACAATTGTCGCTGCTCTTCACAGCAAAAACGGAAGACAAAATAAAACTAGATACGAATAAAGGGGATTCTTCCCATCCTCTCCATCAATGACAATTTCCTCCTTCCCAACAGACTATCCAACAGCCGCTCATCAGCTGTGCGTGGTTCCTTGGTCGCTCCAGGGCAGGTTCGATCCTTATGTATGGCTAGCGAAGCGCCACACGGGCAGAACCCATCATGCGTGATGTAACCGTATCCTCGACTCCAGTCACCTCGGGCGCCGGTGTATTTGGATGTTTTGTCCTTGGCAGTGATACCTTGCATCTGCTCCCACGCGATCGTCATGGAGCATCGTGGTTTCCAGATCAGTTCTGAGGCCTGCGTCTCCAGGTAGCCAATAAACTTGTGAAGGACCGTCTTGGCAATGGACTGTGGGGTCTTGAAGGCCGAGGACCACTCAGTCAACATGCTCTTGGGGGTGATTCCGCGAAGAAGGTCCGAAACGTACCACTTGGGGTTTTCATCACGATCGGGAGCAGGACTACCGCTGTGCACGGCTCGAGCTCCACCGATAGAAGAGAATCCCCGAATATGATCCGCATCTGAGGGGGACTGCCAGTATATGGGTACTGGCCGTGGTGCTTGACGACCATTGTCAGTTGCTCGCTTGTGTTCACGCTTCCTGGCGGCATTGTAGCTATTTGTTGCCTGAACGCCCCATTCATCAATCTTGCCCATGGCCTCCTTCCATATCGCAGTGGTTGTCTCAACAGTAGAGGGGCATCTCCAGACGTGCTCATTGTCCTCCTCCTCCTGCTCACATTGTCGACACAGGCAGGTAGAGTACAAATCAGGCTTCCGAGCCTGCATGGAGTTCAATGTTGGCAACATTCCATGCAGCTTCTTGATATGATGTGTTCGTTGGTGGGAGTCCTTGCTGTTGCTGTAGAAGGTGAAGACGGCGCGTCTGTCATGGACATGGGCCAAGGTCGAACTCCATTCCACATCGTCAATGTCCGAGATCGCCCTCTTGACCCGTCTTTGTGATATCCAGACTTGATGATGGCGGATTGTCGATTGTTGTTTAAGGAGCTGTCGCAGATCGATTTCGACAAGCCTGCCATTGCAATGTGCAAAGCTGTTGATGTCCGTCTGCTGAGTGAGATCCACCACCAAAGGCACCGTAACACTCTGTGCTGCCGCCTTTGCCGCCTGATCCGCTAGCTCATTTCCTTGAATGTTGTTGTGTCCCTTGATCCATACCACTTCGACTTTGCCTGGCCGAGATTCCACAACCTGCCATAATACCGCCCAGATACCGGCATAAGTGCTCCTGAATCGTTTCCTCGGTAAGGCATCTTGACGATTCTTCACCATATGATGATACTGTTCCACCACCGACTGGTTGTCCAGTTTGACCACAATGTTTTGTTCCGGAGGTGCTGACAAGACTGCGGCTAGTAAGCCCATGAGCTCAGACTTGGCCGAGGATGCATGACCGTCCGTTCGTCCTTGTACTGTCAGGGGATTGTCCTGAGTAAGGTCCACCACTCCAAAAGCCAGTGACACGTCGGATGTTCCTGAGTTTAGAAGAGATCCATCCGAGTACAAAACTCGGGGGGTGGAGTTGTCTACTGGTGTGTCCTGTATTGTTCGCATGGACGCTGCTTCCGCCGGTGAGAGACAAAGTGGGCCGAAGGTTGTGGTGAGGGGGCCTGATGCTGCGAGCGGTTGGACTCGGTACTGTTCTTGCAAAGGGAAGTTCGAGGTTGTGTCAAAGGCCGATTTGCATAGTGGTTGAGTCTTCTTGGGCCGTGGCATCGTCTCCTTTAGGCGAGAGACGACCGAGCGATGGTGAAGACGGTAAGCCTTTTTTTCCTGTTGCTGCTGTTGTTTCCTCTCACGGAGGGACTCTTGCAAGCGTGAGACAACAGAATAGTGCTGAAGACAAAGTGCCTCTGCTTCCTGTTGCTTTCTGGCTCGAAGGGATTCCTGTAAATGAGATTCCGCTACTGCTCTGTTCAGTCTGGTTTCCATATCCGAGCGGAGAGAATCAAGGTGGCGAGTCCGGTACTCATTGACAGCCTCGGTGGCTCGGCGACGTATTCCAAGGGCAACGGTCTTGCGACGACTAGCAGCAGACTGAACACGCGCAGCTGCATTGACAGCGTCATGGTCGACGTTGGATAGCATGGCGGTTAGGTCTTGCGGTCTCTTAGCAAGTTGCTTCCGATACTGAGCTCTAAGGGCGTCATACTTGGTGGTGTTCTTCGCCTGAAGCTTCTTGGTCTCGCAAGTAATGCGTAGGATCTCAGCGTTGTATTCTGCCGCGGGACGAAGGAGACGGTGTCTGCAGGTGCTGTCCAGGGAGGCGACTGCCCGCTCGAAGATAGGGTCAGTTGCATTGGGTGGAAGAGGAGATTGAGTGTGAGGAGATAAAAGAATGGATACAGGTGTTGGAGTGAAGGTAGCTGGCGTGTTGAATGGTGTGTCTGTGCAGGTGAGGAGAGGTGCAGGTCGATCAGATGTAGCAGAGAGTACAGGGCTCGAGACTGGGACTGGGATGACGATAGGCGACGAGACTGTAACTGGGGTGACTACCCATCTTGTGTGATGAAAGATCCGTTTCCTAGCTTTCCTTTTTTTTTTTTTTTTTCGTACGCAATTTTATTTCTCCAGTGAAAAGCCCAAGAAAGCCATTCGATAGTGAAAGGAGCTACATACCAAACTCTTCCAAGAGCCATCCACCAGTCGCAGTCCGGTCCACAACCTGGCTCTGCGCAACAATTGCCGCTGCTCCTCACAGCTTCAATAGAAGAAAATAAAACTAAACACGAAGAAAAGGAATTCTTCCCATCCTCTCCATTAATGACAATCTCCTCCTTCCCAACAAACTATCCAGCAACCGCTCATCGGCCGCGCGTGGATCCATGGACGCTCCAGGGCAGCGCCCATTCTCATGTGTGGCTAGCGAAGCGCCACACGGGCAAAAACCATCTTGCGTGATGTAGCCGTATCCCTGACTCCAGTCACCTCGGGGACCTGTGTACTTGGAGGTCTTGTTCTTGACGGAGATGCCTTGTAGTCTGCTCCCACGCGATCGTCGCGGAGCACCGAGGCTTCCATATCAACTCCGAAGCCTGCGCCTCCAGGTAGCCAACAAACCTATGCAAAACTGTCTTGGCGATGGACTGTGGGGTTCGGAAAACCGCGGACCATTCAGTTAACATACTCTTGGGGGTGATACCGCGAAGGAGGTCCGAGACACTCCACTTGGGGTTCTCATCACGATCGGGAGCAGGACTACCGCTGTGCACGGCTCGAGCTCCACCGATAGAAGAGAATCCTTGAACATGTTCCGCATCCGAGGGCGACTGCCAGTGTATGGGGACCGGCCTTGGCATCTGGCGTCCATGGGCAATCGCACGATCATATTCACGCTTCCTGGCGGCGTTGTAGCTGTTTGTTGCCTGAACGCCCCATTCATCAATCCTATCCATGGCCTCCTTCCAGATCGTAGTCGTGGTTTCTGCAGCAAGGGAACAATTCCAGACATGTTTGTTGTCCTCCTCCTCAAGCTCGCATCGT
Source organism: Linnemannia schmuckeri (assembly GCA_029449235.1). Classification (NCBI taxonomy): domain Eukaryota; kingdom Fungi; phylum Mortierellomycota; class Mortierellomycetes; order Mortierellales; family Mortierellaceae; genus Linnemannia; species Linnemannia schmuckeri. The sequence continues at coordinate 1,071,107 of JANATG010000020.1, forward strand.
CGGCACAGGCAGGTCGAATAAAGGTCCGGTTTACGCGCTTGCATAGAGTTCAAAGTGGGCAACATGCCATGCAGCTTCTTGATGTGATGTGTACGTTGGTGAGAGTCCTTGCTGTTGCTGTAGAATGTAAAGACGGCTCGCCTATCATGAACATGGGCCAGGGTCGATCGCCACTCCACGTCCTCGATGTCTGGGATCGCCCTCTTGACTCGCCTCTGTGCTGTCCAGGCCTGATGGTGCCGAATTGTCGTTTGTTGTTTGAGCAGCTGCCGAAGATCAATCTCCACAAGCCCACCGTAACAATATGCAAAGTTCCTAATGTCCGTCTGTTGCGCCAGATCCACCACTACGGGTACTGTGTCGCTCTGTGCAGCCTCCTTTGCCGCCTGGTCTGCAAGCTCATTCCCGTGTACATTGCTATGTCCCTTTATCCACTCCACCTCAACCCCGCCTGGCCGAGTTTCCACAATCTGCCAGAGTACCGCCCAAATACCAGCGTATGTGCTCCTGAACCGCTTCCTGGGCAGAACATTCCGACGATTCTTTACTAGTCGGCGGTACTGGTCTACCACTGACTGGTTATCAAGGCGAACTATAATGTCCTGCTCCGGAGGTGCTGCCAGAATTGCAGCTAGAAGACCCAGAAGTTCGGCCTTGGCCGAGGAGGCATGTCCGTCCGTTCGTCCTTGAATCGTAAGAGGATTGTCCTGAGAGAGGTCGACAGCTCCAAAAGCCTGAGAGACATTCTTCATTCCAGAGTTCAAAAGGGATCCGTCCGAATACAGAATGCGTGGCGTGGTGTTGTTAACCGGTGTGTCCTGTATGGCACGCATGGAAGCCGCTTCTGTTAGTGATATGCAAAGAGGTCCAATGTGCAAAGTGGGTAATCCTGGTGCAGAAGGTGGTTGGACTCGATAACACTCCTGTAACGGAAAACTAGCAGTGGTGTCGAAGGTTGGTTTGTTGCGAGGCTTTGTTCCCTTAAATTGAGGCAGTGTTTCCTTCAGACGAGAGACGACAGAGCGATGTTGCCGGCGAAGTACTTCAGAATCCTGTTTCTGTTGCAGTTTCTTGGCTTGAAGGGATTCCTGGAGATTAGAGCTTACTGCTGCCTTGACCAGCCTGGTTTCCAGGTCCGCTCGAAGATCGCTTAGGCGGCGGGTGCGGTACTCACTAATGGCCTCGGTGGCTCGGCGGCGGATCTCCACGGCAATGGTCTTGCGACGGCTGGAAAGAGACTGGCTGCGTGCTGTGGCATTGGCAGCCTCTTTATCGATTGTCAACAGCATGATGGCTAGGTCTTGTGGTCTCTTGGCAAGCTGTTTCCGATATCGAGCTCTGAGCGCGGTATACTTTATGGAGTCCATTGTTTGTTGTCTCTTGGTATCGCTGGCAATGCGACGGATCTCGGCATTGAACTCGGCTGCGGGGCGAAGGAGACGTTCTCTGCAAGCATTGTCCAAAGTGGTGACTGCCCGTTCAAAGATAGGGTCGGTTGCATCGGGTGGGAGAGGTAAGAGAGCGTGAAGAGATGGTGGCGTGGGAGATGATGTTGGTGTGGGGAGTGCTGGTGTGTTGGGTGGAGTGTCTGTGCTTTGATAGAGGGATGCAGGTGGACCAAACTGAACAGAGCTCGAGACTGGATCAGGGGCGACGACAAGTGGCAAGGCCGAAGGCAGTGACAATGATGGAAGTGTGGGTGAAGGCGAAGGAATAGGTGACTGAGGAGAAGAGGGTAAAGATAAAGTTGGTGGAGGAAGATTGAGAGAAGGAGGTGGTGGAGGAGGGAGGAGAGGGGGAAGAGTAGAATCAAAAAGAAAAGAAGAGATTGGTGTTGAAAAAAGATCAAAAGGAGAAAAAGTAGAAAAGGAAGTAAGTGGCAACAAAGAAAGGGAGGTAAGAGAAAGGAATGTCGTAGGGGCGTCAGAGGGAGAAAAAGAAGGAGGAAGGGGTGGTGACAACGAAGGGACAAGAGAAGAAGATGGAACAAAAGAAGAGACGGAAACTGGAAGAATAGAAGAAGAAGAAGAAGAAGATGAAGAAAAGGAAGAAGACAAAGACGAAGAAGAAGAAGAAGAAGAAGAAGAAGAAGAAGAAGAAGAAGAAGAAGAAAGAACAAGTGGTTGATCAATTATAGTAAAGAAGAAACATCAAAAATAAAGGAAGGATCAGAAGTGAAAGGTACGCCCAAGCGGGGTACTGCAGGGAATCAGCAGCCTCACCACTTTTTTTTTTTGTACACATTATTTTATTTCTCTGACAAACAGTACAAAGGAGGCATTTGGAAGTAAAGGGGACTACAGACCAAACTCTTCAGTACACCATCCGCCAGTCACAGTCCGACCCGGAGCCTGGCTCTGCGCAACAATTGTCGCTGCTCTTCACAGCAAAAACGGAAGACAAAATAAAACTAGATACGAATGAAGGGGATTCTTCCCATCCTCTCCATCAATGACAACTTCCTCTTCCCAACAGACTATCCAACAGCCGCTCATCAGCTGTGCGTGGTTCCTTGGTCGCTCCAGGGCAGGTTCGATCCTTATGTGTGGCTAGCGAAGCGCCACACGGGCAGAACCCATCACGCGTGATGTAACCGTATCCTCGACTCCAGTCACCTCGGGCGCCGGTGTATTTGGATGTTTTGTCCTTGGCAGAGATACCTTGCATCTGCTCCCACGCGATCGTCTGGAGCATCGTGGTTTCCAGATCAGTTCTGAGGCCTGCGTCTCCAGGTAGCCAATAAACTTGTGAAGGACCGTCTTGGCAATGGACCGTGGGGTTTGAAGGCCGAGGACCACTCAGTCAACATGCTCTTGGGGTGATTCCGCGAAGAAGGTCCGAAACGTGCCACTTGGGGTTTTCATCACGATCGGGAGCAGGACTACCGCTGTGCACGGCTCGAGCTCCACCGATAGAAGAGAATCCCCGAATATGATCCGCATCCGAGGGGGACTGCCAGTATATGGGTACTGGCCGTGGTGCTTGACGACCATTGTCAGTTGCTCGCTTGTGTTCACGCTTCCTGGCGGCATTGTAGCTATTTGTTGCCTGAACGCCCCATTCATCAATCTTGCCCATGGCCTCCTTCCATATCGCAGTGGTTGTCTCAACAGTAGAGGGGCATCTCCAGACGTGCTCATTGTCCTCCTCCTCCTGCTCACATTGTCGACACAGGCAGGTTGAGTACAAATCAGGCTTCCGAGCCTGCATGGAGTTCAATGTTGGCAACATTCCATGCAGCTTCTTGATATGATGTGTTCGTTGGTGGGAGTCCTTGCTGTTGCTGTAAGAAGGTGAAGACGGCGCGTCTGTCATGGACATGGGCCAAGGTCGAACTCCATTCCACATCGTCAATGTCCGAGATCGCCCTCTTGACCCGTCTTTGTGATATCCAGACTTGATGATGGCGGATTGTCGATTGTTGTTTAAGGAGCTGTCGTAGATCGATTTCACAAGCCCGCCATTGCAATGTGCAAAGCTCGTGATGTCCGTCTGCTGAGTGAGATCCACCACCAAAGGCACCGTAACACTCTGTGCTGCCGCCTTTGCCGCCTGATCCGCTAGCTCATTTCCTTGAATGTTGTTGTGTCCCTTGATCCATACCACTTCGACTTCCCTGGCCGAGATTCCACAACCTGCCATAATACCGCCCAGATACCGGCATAAGTGCTCCTGAATCGTTTCCTCGGTAAGGCATCTTGACGATTCTTCACCATATGATGATACTGTTCCACCACCGACTGGTTGTCCAGTTTGAAGCAGCCTCACCACGGCAATTCTAGAAATAAAAAAAAAAAAAAAAAAAAAAAAAAAAAAATTGGCGGCATCTCGAATTGGTGGCGTCTTTAAGAATAGTACAATCCTATAATTCCGGCAGTGTTCGAAGTCGCTGGCCTAGGGGTGGGTAAGCACACTTGGAGATGATCCAGCAACTCACGTGATGAGCTCAGGGATGCTGCCTGGCCTGTACCGTCTAACTGCGGCTACACAGCACCAGGGATCTTCCTAACAACCGTAGGTATCCAGACGCCACCTGTCAGGACCCGGATGAGGGGATGCAGGGAACTAGGCGTCTGGGAACCGGAGGCAAAGTACAGCAAGTGGAAGATCTTTAATAAAGTGTGCTAATTTCTAGTTACTAATGATAGGTGATAAAAAGAGGGGATAGGGGGCGTACCTGGGAACCGGAGGCAAAGTACAGCAAGTGGAAGATACCTTGCTGTCTGCTCCGATCCAGGCCAACTAATATAGGGTCAAGGGCACTCGGGTCTACGTCACCGCCTCTCTTGATCGCTGTTACTATTCTAGTTGGTGGCGCCAGAAGATAAGTCGCTAGTTTCTAACAGCAGGTATGGGCTCTTTCCTTGGTAGTATAGTGGTGAGTATCTCCGCCTGTCACGCGGAAGACCGGGGTTCAATTCCCCGCCAAGGAGCTTTCTTTTGCTGATGCTTTAATCTGTTTCTTTTGTTTTAGTTCCTGTCAATAGAAGGAACAGGGAAAGAGAGGGATCTTGTTTTTTCCCCTGCCTTCTTTCCTTTCATTCACTTCTTCTTTCGTGTCTCCTGTCTCCATCACATTTTTTTTGCTCGTCAACGCTTGATCTCTTCACTCTCTCATTTATGTTCATATTCACTTCTCTTTGCTTGTTTCCAGACACATAATGAACAAACCACTTTCACAGATTCTCCTCCCATCGCGGTTCCAAGTGATCACAAGTTCCCAGAATCAAGTAGTGCAACGGTTGGAGCGTCTGAGAAGGTCCAAGGTGGCACGTGAGGAAGAAGGGCATGTAGTCGTTCAGGGAATCAAGACGTTACAAGAACTCGGATCAAAGGGACATCATCGCGTACGGACGATTGGAGTCACGTATGACAAGGAGAAAGGAACGATCCGGTCGCCGGCGTTGGATGTTGTTACTTCTGTTCAACAGGGAGAAGACAACAGGGAGCAATTGAGTCGTGGTTCGTTGAAGGAGCAAGGGTTGGGGGTAGGAGGGAAGGCGTTCAAGGCGGATCAGTATATTGCTGTGTCACGAAAGTTGACGACGCGCATTCTGGGTACGGATTCTCCAGCGGCGGAGCACGAGGTGTGGGCAGAGGTGGCGATCCCTGATCACAGCGCTTTATTCTCGACTAATCGTCATTCGTCTTCCGCCACGGGCAGTAAGAGTAGTAGGGGCTCGACAGTCGAGAAGCTGCTGGTGTTTGACCAAGTCTCGGATCCAGGGAACATGGGATTGATGATCCGGTCGGCAAAGGCGTTCTCGTGGAGTGCAGGTTGGCAGACACCAGGGACTGTGGATCCGTTCAACGACAAAGTGGTTCGAGCTTCCAGAGCACTCTGCCTGGATTTCCCAATGAAGGTTGGAGGACGGTGGACAGAATTGGAGACATTTTTGAAGAACAAAGAGATGGTACCGTTGGTTGCGGATATGGTTCCTGGTTGGATCTCGCAACAAGAAGGAGGAGCAAGGGAGTCGATGTCAACATCAACAACCCTGGCAGCGGTTGACCCATACAGACTTTTGTGGTGGAATTGGCCGAGTTCACTATCAAGAAGTAAGATTCCCGAGAAGATAGCCCTGATTATGAGTTCTGAGCATCATGGTGTAGATGGACGAGGTAGTGCGGGCGAAAGCAATGTTGAGAAGAAAAGGGAGAAAGACGAGGATCGGGTGGCCAAGAAGCGGTTGTTGGGTCGTGCTATTCGAGTTTCGATTCCCATGAACCCTGCGGTTGAGTCGATGAATGTTGCTGCAGCTGCGACGGCCATGATGTGGGAGCTCAACCGTGTGCTGGACAGTCAAGGCAAGAGCAAATCTTCTTTTACGAGGGAAGAAAGTATGGATCTGCAGATCTTTGATAGGGATGCCTAGGGTTCTCCTTCCTAGGCAATAAACGTAATCGACCAATTAACGAGGAGGAGCGTAGCGTTTCTTGTAAAGCGATGGTCTGGATCATGACCATTCGGCTTTATTTTTTGTTTGTACAAAAACACTCAGTCAAAGAGAAAAAGGGGGAAAGAGAAAAGGGGGAAAGAAAGGGTGACGATACGCAAAAAAAGGCGAAGACATAAGAACTTGCAGATTGTTGGCAGGTTGAATAAAGCGTGCACTTGGCGCAGCTCGCCTCTTTTTTTTCTTCGAACTTTCTTTTCTTTCCTTCTCCTTTCCATCGTCACCCCACTTCCTCACCGATATTCAGGCACAATCTACTTTTGAATCACTCACTTTCCTTCCCATTCGTCAGTGCTCACCATCGCAGCAACAACCACAGCGACAAATATAAATAGCCACACAAACACAGCTAACGCCTTCACCTCGAAGACCCTACGACAGTCTTTGACTTTCTTTCTTTTTCGCAGAGGCAACTCTTTAAACAAAATCAAGCCAAGTGGCGCGTATGCTACAGCGTTTACTTTTCACTCCATTCAATTACAGACATGGGATTAGTATGTTTGTTTACCTTTGTCAAGCAGGTCAGCTACGATTTGCCTAGCACTGTCAGATACATCGACAATCTCAGTAATCTACCCAAAGAACTCAGCTAACTAGTTATTTATTGTATAATCAATGATGAGTGTTTTTTAGCAACAATGGGTTTTCAGGCTGTGCGTTTACCAGTATAAGCCTAAAACATGGCACCTAAAATCTAGTAAATAAACTGCATCCACATAATAGCAATGTTGCTAACAAAAACATACTTGAGGTTACGATATTAGTTTATTGCTATATGCGGGACTGAGTGAAAAGTTGGAGTTGAGCATACCGAATTACAGGTTTGAGATGGTCCTGGTGAGAGGCGCGTGTGCCCTACTACTCTGCAGGCCTGACTTTCTAAAAAACAGCATGTATGGGGTCTCTGTCCGACTGTTGGCCAGAGTCTGTTGCATCGTTTCAAAACTGGACACCGTAACGCTGGTGTCGTTGTACAGTAACCACGTTGATTCTGCCGCCGCCTCTGAAGGCCTGGATGAAGAAGAGGCGCCATCGGAGTTAGTGCTTGTAGAGGAACCGCAGTCCTTGGCATAGGTGTAATAGTGTCCATGGTTGGCTGATTGTCCCGTGTGGATGACGACGGCGTAGAGCTCGTACCCTTGAAGGTCATGTCCGTCCTGAACCTTGAGCTGAATCGACTCTGCCAGGCGGATCTAGAAAAGAGGGCAGCGATATATTAGTCAGGCGCCATTCAAAAGTCTGAAGCCAGGAGGGGCCCAAGACTTTATGAGATAGACTACGGTCTTACTGGGGTGTTAATTTTGATCCGCCGGGATCTTTGAACATCGAACCGGAAACGATTCAATGAAATGATGAGGCTTATGGGAAGCGAGGCCAGCATTGTGTACTATGTGCAAAAAAAAAAAACGTAGAGGTTGAATCGGAGTTGGTGGTATAATACTTTGGTGGCGTTTTGTGTTTGGTGTCGAATACTTACTCTTGTGGCGGCTCGCAGTGCATGACACTTATCACAGTAGTACATGTTGTTGTTCTGTTCATTAAGCTCCTCAACTGAAGGAAAAACATCCACCACAGACTGCAGATCCAGAGATGAATCTATCGAGCACATAGGATAGGTCAGCCATCGAGCGTGTCAACTTTGTAAGTGAGAATTTCGGCCCCCCATGAGATTGAAAGTCAATCCGCTGAAAAGCCGAGTGATGTGCCTTACCAGTAGCAGGTAGAGGAATGGCCAAGTCATAGAACCCTTCCTTGTTTGACGAGACTGTCCCGCAGACACTGCACTTGATCTGATTCACAACTGTGCCATGGAACGAAGAGAGCGTCTGTTTCGACGCAGGATCCTCGTCCTCCATCAAACTGAACAGGATTCTATAGAGACAAGAGAAAAGGGGCCGTGTAAACTGATGGTTAGCTGCGACGAACTTTTGAGAAGTTGCTGAGTGGGTGTGAAGCGAATAAATCAGAAAGTTACTTTGTGAACTCCGCGGCATCCTGTTGGTGTCCATCATTGAGCCAGTCTGGCAGTGCCTTGTAAAGTGTTAAGGGCGTGTAAATTGAAAGACGAGACGTGGCCATTCCTGTAAACGTCTCGCGCAGACGAGCCGTCAGTGCCTTGCCTGGTGGGACCCTACAGTGAAGGAACTCAGAAGACAGTTAGCAGAGTTTTTAGGTCGCATCGAAGTCATACATGATTTAGGTCTCCTTAGAGCCTTATAAACATACTTCGCGGTGTCGTTCAGGATAGCCCTTGAAAAGTCACCGGAGCAGAACAGGGCTCTGAGAGCACTGTTCATAAAGCAAGAATTGCCCAAGTTAACTAGTCCCACTTTTCCCAACGGTTGAACAAGAGCAGCCTTCCTCCTCAGTCCTGCCGAGGTGTCTAGTTACATTTGGAAGATATGTTGTGTCAGACAGAGTCTAATATCACATTTGGTAGCGTAAAAACAAGGTAACTCCGAATAACAACCTACTTTGAATGTGAAGTCCCTTTTTCCACGAGCTTTCCTGCATGGTACGCAACGCTTCGGCTTTCGAAACTATGGGCTAAACGTGGGTTATGATTGAAGTTAGAGTTACATCCATGCGTGTCGAAAAGTTGCTGAACACTTCATGTTGTTGACATTGTACACACGTACCAGATCCAATGCCATCCGTGCTTTCTGAACTTTGGTCCCGATATCGTCAACATCGCCAAAATGAATAACCAGAGTCTGCGCCAGACTGCACACCTCAGTGGCAAACTCACAGTCCTCCTATAAGATCGACAACAAGAAATTACCAGGCGATCATGAATTACATACATCCTTCTTAACAAAAGTGTTCTATAACCATAAGGAAGAAGCAAGAGACTTACTGGTGTTTTACGGCATGGAACGACAAGAGGGATCAGTCCTTGAGAGATGTTTTTGAACAGGACGTCCGAGTGGTGGTATCCGAGAAGAATGAGCCTCAACACAGGTAATGCGTCATTTCTCCGCTCCTTAAATGCGAGCTGTCTTGCGACTACAGTTTTAGTGAACAGAGAATAGACAGGATATGTGAGCAACAAGCTGCTACATTGAGAGACAAAAAGACGAGGAAGCATCAGTGTCTGCACCGCGCCTTACTCTTGTATGCATTCTTGTCTGCAAGTTCGCGAAGAATCATGAATTCTCCTTGTGACGCGAGACTCTCCATGAGTGACACGATCCAAACGCCTTTGGTTAAACAAAGAAGAGAATCCAAAAAGTTAACTGGCGGTCATGCAATCAGTCAAAAGTAATGCTTGCCAAGAAGAAGTTCAGCCTCGCAGTTCACAATTACCTGTTCCTGGCATGTCTGTCGTCACAAGCCAGTCAATAAGACGCTGGATTGGGAGTTGAAGCCTCCACAGGGCAGAACGATCCATGCCCTGGATGAATGGCTCAACGTCTACATTATGCAGGAGTGAAAATCAACCGCTGTTTACTTAGACAATCGATTACAAGGGAAGCAAGTAGTCTCTACTGAACAAGCAAAGATATTTCCAGACTTACATGATGTAAAGTTGGCTGGCACGGCTCCCACAAGGCGCCCAATGGCGAGAGGGCATTCCATTTGTGTGTCCGAAAGGTAGAAAAGTAGGTGAGGCAAAGTCAACACAACGTTGTCAGGCCTGGCATTGGACAGTAATATAAGCAGTGTTAGAAACAATGTCTGCGCTCTCCTATAGAAAGCACAGATTCATGGACATGCCGCTGGCGTACCTGTCATCCCAGCATTGCCGCAAGAGCAGGGTCGCATTTTTTGTTGACTGTTGGCAGGCTTCCTGACTTGGTCCTGAGGCGACTGGCGAGCTTGCGATATGGTCCACCAAAAACTAGCATCGACACAAGATTGTAGTGAGTCGTCAAGAGCTTTATTGAATGTGCGTAAACAATTACTAGATTGCTCGTAGAATCAACGTTTACCTGTATGTAGTTGCTCACTACCAAGGGCCGGCTTGCAGGAAGATTGACAAACATGACAATGAAGATACCCTGCAGCACACAGAGGCAGGTCGTGTTAGCTGTTAGCAACAATAGTCTACCCCAATCGTTCTTGCTCACAGGCAGATGGAGGGCCAATGAGGAATGCTCACCTGGAGAGTGTAGTCTAAGGGTGGTTGGACGCCGATACATTTTTTTTCTACAAAAGTGTGCAGAACCGTCATGTCCCGCTCCAGTTCCAGTTTATCATCCTCTGTCAGCGCAGTTGCTATTAAACAATTTTAGATCAGTTGATCGTCAGTCGAATTCATATTTTCCCTCCATATGGTTGCGCATGAGGGAGATACGTAATTAAGGAAGAGGTCTTGATTACCTTCTTTCCGGCGGGCGACCTGAACCATGAACATGATATTCCTGACATAGTCCATATTCTATGACACCAAGAAGAGATACAGTGTGTTAATGAGGGTGTGTTCCTATTCCATTTGTCTCCTACTCTTTCTTCCACATGTCTGGCATTGAACTAAAAGCGCCAACGTACGGTGACTGTGCTGGAGACTTTGTTGTGGAACCAGTCCGTGTGCAAGACAGCCCAGAAGAGGTCACGGTGAGCATTGCTGACAGCCTCGAGGATCCTGTCTCCTGTCCAGTCGTCAAGGAGAGTCCTATTCTATGTACCATATAGTCTTGGTGAGTTAATTAGGATGGGTATCAATGTCTATCATCCAGCAACAGCAGCAATTGAAAGGTATAACTACCGAAGCGGTCTTCAGCTCGAGGCCGAGGTCGAGGAGGAGGGAGGCGTCGGGCTTTGAGAGGGTTGAGACACCTCTAGTGAGGAGGGTGTTGATGGCTCTTTTCTTGTCGTTGTCTAGCAGGTGTAGTGCAGCGAGCACCTTCCTGATGACCGTCTCCATTGCGAGTTTTGTTCCCTGTTGTTCTGAATGTGTGTGAAAAGCGTGTATATATATGTGTGTGGTCAAAAGAAGAAACAAAAGTGAGCCGAACCAATTCGCCGCCCAAAAATATAAAATGCAGCGAGTGGCTTTTCGGGACTCGAAAGGAGCGAACAAAAAAAGGTTTAAAGAAACGCGTCGTATGATCGCTCTTTCTTTACTTTCGCAACTACTCTCCTTGCACACTCATTTAACAAGACTTGTTCATCCACCCACACAAGCACAACAGCAACATCCAAAGAGAACACATTTCGCTTTGTCAATGCCGCCAAAGCGAACGACAGTAAATAACCTCTCGGCATAACAAAATTGTCATCCATTTCCATATAAAGAAAGCAAAAACATAACCGTGTTTTCATTTCATCATTTCCTTCCATGTCCTCTAGAAAAAGTCGACAGCGGCGCCGGTACCACGGAGGGCACCAACGCGGGAAGCAAAGACCCGGTCAGCTGCCACCACAGCCTCGCTATACAAAGACTCGGAAGCATACATGGAGGAGGATTTTTTATCGGACATATCAGACCCCGCCAGTGAGATTGAGAGTGACACTTTGGATGGAGTGATCGACAGCGAGGAGGAGACATTTACCAGGCCGCGCGGAGGACGAGCAAAGAAGGCACCAGCCAACGGAGCCAGCAACGGCAGCAAGTGGGGCACTGCTACTACGGCGGCAACCAAAAAGACAAAACCTCCAAAGAACAGCGGTTCGCCAGCAGAACCAACATGTGCTACATCTACATCAACAGCAGGATCAAAACGAAAGGCGAGCGAGCTCAAGTTCTCTCCTCTAGGAATGAGTCCTTCGTCATCGCAATCTTCGCCCTCGGTACGATCCTCGTCGAACACGCCAATCCTCAGCCCACTTGCAGGAGGTAGTAACAGGAAATGGAACAGTTGACAAAGATGATTGTCATTATTAGCGATATGTCAAATATTTCCAATTCGTCACTAAACGGGAACTAATATCCTTGTTATAGGTCCGGAGTCAGCGGAGGACCAATGGGCTGAAAAGTATGCACCAAGGAACATTCAGGAGGTCGTCATTCACAAGAATAAGATTAATGACGTTCGCGAATGGCTTCGGATATACACAGTACGTACCGCATTCTGGAAACCGATATGTACCCCAGATCTATATGATTCGCCTGGCACCGCCTAACACTCACCGCCACACTCGATCATAGAGCCCATACGATACTCGGCGGGACACCTCAGGAGGTGCTATACTCGTTTTGACCGGACCTGCAGGATCAGGGAAGACAGCAGTACTGCGTAATCTCGCCCAGGAGATGGGACTTCACATTGTCGAATGGATCAACTCTATCAACGCAAACAACATCATCCAGCGACCAGTTATGCCGGGCCAAGAAAAAGAAGCCTGGCGGCCAGCCAGTCTTGATGAAGGTACCAACATCAGTAATATCCTCTATTACTTGCAGGTGTAGCTTTTCTCACTGCGGAGCAAATGACTAAAAGTCAATTCTCTGAACATTTCACTATAGAGTACGCTCCTGTGATGCGGTCGTTTCAGGAGTTCTTTTCAAGGGCACACCGCTTCAGCCCGTTGCAGCTCTCCAGTGGTAAACCTCAGCAAAGCCAGACCCAGAACACCATGGGAGGCCACAACTCTAGCTCACCAACATCAGCGTCATCAGCAACAGAATGGATGCAAACACCTCGAACCGGACCGGGAAAGAAAAACATCATCCTTATCGAGGATCTTCCGCCGGTATCTGCTTTATCTTCACGAAAGATCTTTCAGGACACCATCCACAATTTTGCCAACTCAAGGGCCAGCTCTTCGTCTGTTTTAGTCATTATTGTGAGCGACGTCTTTTCCAAACAGAGCACCGAACTTCAGTTTTCAAACACTAGAGAGTCCAGCGATCCAGCGTTGACCATGCGGACACTGCTTCCTCCTTCAGTTTTGGGCAAACTCGATTCGGGAGCAAAAAACGATAATGCCAGGATCCGGCAAATCAAGTAAGAAGCAGTAGCATATCTTCCTGGGCGGATTGTTGGTGAATCGTAGACTTTTGCTGCAACTATCAAGCACCTATCGCGTTTGTTTTGTTTTCGTTGTATTGTACCATTAGGTTCAACCCGATTGCACCGACATTTGTGAAGAAGGCTCTGAAGAAATTAATGGGACAAGAGTTCAGAAGCAGGTCAACCTACGCACCCGATTCGTCCGAGATTGAACAGCTGATCGAGATATATGAAGGCGACATTCGAGCGATCATCAATGCCCTCCAGTTTATGTGCTATTTGCCCAGCAAGCGCCGCCAGCAATTTCGAAAGGCTGCAAAGCAACTGGAGGAAGACATGGAAGGACTAAGCACCCTTGAGTGGTAACGAGCAATTTTCATCACTTTACTGTTTGATGTCGATAACGGAGTAGACTGCTTGAACGTGTGTTGGGGCTACTAACTTAGACATAACCCTTGATGTTACTTTTCAGGTCCTTGCAAGGACAGGATTCTTCACTTGGGATATTTCACGCTGTCGCCAAAGTCATGTACAACAAGCGTATGTATAACGATGTTTATCAGGAACTTGCATGCTACAGAAACACCTAATTAGCAGGACATTTACCAGATAACTCTGCTCGTTTACAATAACCATCATAGGTGACTGGAGCGGACCACAGGAGGAATTTGACTGCGACATTGTCAAAGTGCCATCCAACGCTTGGCACAAAAGGCGCCCTCCCTTGTCGTTCAATCCCGAAAAGGTATCGCTTGCTTTTTTACAGTTAGATTTCTATACTTTAATTTATGCTCAGTTTGAGTTGTACCTGACATTTTTGAGGTCCTTTCATTGCATCATTAGGATCTGATTGAAAAGCTACCAGTAGAACCGGATTTGTACACACTCATGCTGCACCAGAACTACACGAAGCACATGAATTCGATCGAAGAGTGTGCAACCGCCATGGAGTATCTATGTGTTGCAGACCGATTCCAATCTCACCCGTCTTTTGGAAACGCTGGATACACACAAACGATGCAGATGCAGCCCTACATGACATCTGTCGTCGTCCGGGGAATGCTCTTTGCGCCCACCTCAGCAGGGCCAGCGTCAGCAAATTCGTTTGGTGGGCCCAAGAAACACTTTTGGCCAGAATTCTTTGCTGTCAACAGGACTGCTCGGGCCAACGACGAGATGTTTTCAGAAGTTGCTCATGATCTTGCGGGCAGGGAAGCTCATGGACTCGCAACTGGTTCAGTCACTGGGCCAGGTAAGTAAACTAAACTTTACACAGGATGGGCTGATCAAGGTGTTGGGTTGTTGACGACGATTTGTGCCTTGGAATAGCCTATTGATACACCACAATATTCTTTTTTCAATACGCATTAGGGTTCATTCCGAAGGCTGTGATTCGCCAAGAGTTGGTGCCGATGCTGCACAAGTGTTTGCTCATGGATCCATATAGGCCGATCTTTCAACAACTGCTGCGAGGCAGCTCTAAGACCTTTGTTCGTCACGGCGCGGGCGCCTATGGCACAAAAGCCGGGATTGTCAAGAAGGAGTTTGGTGAAGGCGATGAAGGTTTTACTGAGGAACTGGATGCTGGCGCTGATAGTACACCGTCTTCATCTGGAGTTGCGGACGAGATCGGAGGTAGCCAAGGCTCTAGAGCGAGATCTGGATCAGGGTTCGGTACTGGATATGGCAAGGGCAAAGTGACTGGTCAGCAACAGCGTACTCCGGTTGACCCGTCGATCGTCGATGACGACCCCATCGAGGACTTTTCAGACTGAGCGAAAACAGGACATCGCTACTCATGACAACTGTAACGAATACAAACAATTATGCTTGGTGATTATATACATCTATCACAACACCAATTGGCGCAACAGCGTGTTCCTTCAACGCTAGCAACCATACTTGGTCCACAGTCTCTTCACTCTTTGTAGCATAGCTTTTTTTCTTTTTTTTTTTTTTTTTTCTTTTTCGCTGTACAATATTCTCGACTTCTCATTAAAACAATAACGTTTGGACCATGACTCATTGGTTCCATTGCAAATTGCATGGTCTAGAAGCTGCCAGAAAGCAACTGCGGCTAAATGGCAAATGAGACTGACCGTTGCCACCACCCCAGCCCATAATAAATTACTCTTGGTTACTCCACAAGAAGGATTCTTCCATTTCTTTATCTTTTCGAGGGGCAAGAGTAGGTTTGGTTGGAAGGACACCCTTTGGATCCAATGGAGAATCCAGGTCTGGCCGCAGCACCCTCTTAGTCGTCATTTTTTGAGGGATAAATTTCCAAATTAAATGGTTTGTTTGATCTCCGCACGGAAGATGTGTAATCAACCAAAGGGCTTCCCTTGACTTGATCATGATTATAAAAGAAGCTACTTCTTCCTCTTCTGCTTTTGTTTCTTTCCTTACTCAACAACAACACTCACCATCAACACACAACACTCTTTGTTTTCTCGACCTCTTATATCGAGAAAATATTTTCCTCTCCACACAAGCGACACACCTTTACAACAAAACAACACATATCAACCATGTCTGGAAACATTGGCTGGGACGATGAGATTGTCCTTCGCAAGAAGCCCGATTTCGCCAAGGTGACTCGCTCGGCCTCCGACATCAACGCCGCCCGTCGTGCGGGTGCCGTTGTAGCGACCGAACGTAAGGTCGTCTCGAATGCCGGACATGTCGGTGAAGATTTCCGCAGGATCGCCAAGTTGGCAGAATCGGACGAGATTGTTGCGCCCAAGGCCGTCTCGATGGATGTCGGTAAGGCCATTGCCAAGGCTCGTATTGAGCTGAAGTTGAACCAGAAGGACCTTGGTGTCAAGGTTAACGAGAAGCAGACTGTGGTAAGTACTTACTAGTAGCTGTGGATGAGAGAAGATGATGCAGTGTTCGTTTTTATTTTTCTATGCAATGGTTCTAACGGTTTTTATGTTTGTCTTGGCGAATGTTAGATTAACGACTATGAGGCAGGAAGGGCCGTGCCAAACCAGCAGATTCTTGGAAAGCTCGAGCGCGTACTAGGCGTCAAGCTTCGTGGCAAGGACATTGGATCTCCCCTGACCTTTGGCAAGAAGTAAAACCCGCACAGTTTCAGGACAGGAGCTGATTACTCCCTTCCTTTCAAGCACCTCTTACACAACCAAAGCCATTAGCGAGTACATATCTCAAGGAGCATGGTCACCTTTTTAGTTCGCATGTTTTTCAGTTCTTTGTAGCAATACCTTTGTATGTTTTTCTCTCTTTTCTCCTTTCTTTTGTTTTACGCCTCCAGCAAACACAACCCATACGCCATCTGCCCGTCCCTTAATCGGATTAGACAAGAAACAAGCACTATCTCTTTTTTTTTTTTTTTTTTTTCTTTTGGACCAGCTGCGCCCTTTTTGAAGGCGTTCACTGCGTCACTTTTTTCTTTTTTCTTTTCGTCCCTGCTGCAGAACAACCCGTTGTACAATATTCTTCCTCCCTCCTTCCTATTCTCTTTTCAAAATAAAAAAGAATCTTCTGCGCCATGGAAGCATAAAAACGAAATACCCTCATTCATCCTGCGAAATGTCTCATCGATTAGCATTATGACACTATCCGCCTCCAAAAAAAAAAAAAAAAAAAAAAAAAAAAAAGAAACAGGATTCTGATTTTTCACGTTATTATCCGTCCATCCTCCTTCTCTCATCGTTCGCCTCTGTTTTTTGTAGTATCCCTCCCTGTCCTTTGTATCCAATCATATCCTTGACTACCCACTCGACATTCAGGCCCGTCAATTTGATTCGCTTCTTTCTTTTCTTCTTCTGTGGCATGTCCATAGTCAACACGGTGTTGCCCAAGGACCAAAGGGGTCAACAAACACATGTCCAACAAGGTACCAAGGCCCATGAAGAACAAGAGACAGGGAATATGTCAACGCATTTTTAGAGTTCAAGGGACCAATCAGATGTCTCCTTTTACATTTTAGATGGGTTAGTTGGACCCACTTGTGAACTAAAGGAAACGATAAAATGAAAAAAAAAAAAAAATTGGCATGCACAAACACAAACAAACACTTTCACGCACAGGCATGCGGAAAAAAGATGGACGGACTGACAGATAGCAGGGATTGGTCAAATGAGAAGTGAGTGAAAGAGGGAAGGAGGATAAATTCGGAGTAGTCTCTAGTTCGTTCCCTCGTGTGCGTGTTGTGGATGGACTAGAAAAAAGGAGCTAGGAGGGAGGAGAGGACTGGATTTCCGTACGGCGGTTATTTTTTTCTTAACGCAGAACAAACTGAGCCTTGGAATATAGGCATTCAAAAGTGAACGAAGCTGTGGCATGGAACGAAGCCAAGAAAAGAAACATATGTCCTTTCGCTGTAAAGTAGAAAAACGCGCATAATCATGAGAAGAAGGCGGACAATCATCATCATCGTAGAAGAGATGGAAGAGGAGGAGCCCCGATAGCAAACAAATAGGTTGGGTTTGCCTCGGAGTTTTTGCTAGGTATTGCTAGGTATATAGCAATAGGCAGGACTGTGGATGCGACCTGAAGTTGATATATTGAGATACTACTGTTGTACAGAGTGGACTTTTCTACGGTGCCCTCGGCTTTGCCTGCCGAAGCGTCAGAAAAATATAGGGCAGTACGAGAAGCAAAGTATGCGGAATTGTACATGGACATGTGCTGTAGATGCAAGATGTGGAGAAAAGGGGTAAGGGGAAGATCAAGGGAAAAGATATGGGGTAGAGAGATGAGGAAAGGTGGCCTGATGATTGCAAAAGGCCTTCTAGCCGGGTGTTACTAGTGATGCATGAGAGTTTGGTTTTGGGCGAAGGAGAACAAAGAAGATGAAGATGGAAAGGGGAGAAGTGTAGTAGTAACGGTCTCGTAAAACAACATTGTGTAGTCCATCATAAACGAAGTTGGGGGAGGATAACCGAAGATATCAACCGACTGCGTGGATTTGCGGATGTGGAGCAGGTTAGAAAAAACAGTAAGTATAAACACAAACACAGACAAGCAAACAAGCAAACAAACAAACAAACAAACAAAGAAACACACAAACAACACGGATACGAGCATAAAAGGTAAAACAACATCAATAACACAAAGGAGGCACAGACTGGCAACAGCTCAACAGTTAACCCCATTGTTCTTTTTGAGTTCTTCCCATCATGCTCTTGCATCTTGAGGGTTAACTTGGATAACGCATACGCATAGAGTCAAGCAAGCCGAGCCGCACGCACACTTAGAGAAAATACTTTGATATGGTTTTCGAGGCTAATGAAAACAATGAAGTCGTCCTCTCTTCAATCTGACTTTGCTCGCTCACCCGTGCTCCTAATCCCTAGGCTAGTTTACTTCTTACTTGTCAAGGTTACAGTTTGAGAAAGCCAGGCCAACAAAGCAACACCGCGGCTTTTTTCTATTCCTTCTCATTCCCTTGGCCGTTGTCCACTACTCTATTAGCCATGATACTCTTTTTGTGTTCAGTTATCATTTCTCCCTTTTCTCTTTCTCACTTCCTTTCACTCTAAGAGCACTGGGGTTTAAGAAAACGGCGGCTGGAGAGGCAGGCACGTTATTGTGGGGAGTATGAAGAATGAAGGAGTAGAAGGGGAATGTAAGCCACAGACTGGATTTTTAACAAACTCTGCCTAAAGTGTGAGAGCATCCCGCTTCAAAACGGCTCGTGTAAGGCGCCGTCTTTGTATTGTATGCCGTGTGTGTGTTCCGTGTGTGTTACTGTAATAGTTTACTGCTGCCAATGTGGAGCTCTACTAAATAAATACGCTCAGCCGGGGTCTACTATTCTCTATCCACACGCAACAATATGAGAATACAGGTTTGTTTGCGAGTAAATGAGTGTGTTTGTTGTGTGTTTGTCAGCTTCGTGAAACTGTAACTCGAGGGGTCCATCCGTTCGTAGCTCGTGGGGCGAACTTGCATGTGGAGGAGGAGTAAGTTATTTTGAACTTTCAAATGGGTAATGAGTTCACATAAAGCCAAAGTCGAGAGAGCGCGAGTGTGTATGTGAGTGTGAGTGTGAGCATGCTAACCATTGACACTTTCTGTAGTAGGTAGAAGAAGGAACATCCACACTCTTGCTTGCTTCACTTTGCTCCTGCCGTGTCTGTCTAGGTGTATTGTTGGCTGACTGGCTGTCGTGCTTGTCGAATACATGTGCTGGTGTTTATTTCCGGTTAGCAATCAATACTCATTCACGGAAAACAATAGAGCGCTTGCTGACCATAAATGACTATAAACAACAACAGTAGCCGTGTATAAGTGAATGCCCTTTCGCCTATCCGTGTGCCAGCGAGCGTGCAGTGTGTCAATCAACAATTACCATGCGTTGCTAAATTCGCGTTAAACAATCGACGAATAGGAAATTGTGCCTGAATGTATTGTCCTCCTTTTGTTTTGTTGACAACTTTCGTCATGGAGTCGATTAATTATCGAGGGCACTGGGCACACACCACCCACCAACCCCCTTCCATGGCTGTTTTTGTTTGCAGTACCTAAATTCAAAATGATTGAGGGTTTGTGTTTTTTTGTTTCCTTTGTTTTCTGATTAGAGTATCATCGACGTTGTAAACAAGCAGCAACGCACAATTAATAACTAGACACCAAAAAAACAAACAGCAAGAAGAATGGAAGGAACACGAAACACAAAAAGTGTTAATAAGAATTAAGCCGGGCTAAAGTGTTTTGGTTTTCTGTAAGACCCTTGGATCGCACTCACAGGAGGTAGTTTTGGTGAGATCCAGAAAACCTCAGTCGTTCAATTGGGAGGCTTCGGACACATATACATACACGCATACTCCTGGACCAAACAAGCAAGTAAAGACAGGCAAAGGATCCCAAGTAGCTAATCGGGGAGAGAGTAGAGCTATTTGGGAATCAGCAAGGGGAAAAAAAAAAGGGATAATCCTGTTCGGAGATCGGTGCGAATCCCTATTGCCTGAAAACTCCTCTCCTCAATGCCCCGACAAGGAGAGAAAGGCAAAGAGAGAATAGGATTGAGACAAATGTATGTGATTTATCTAAAAGTAGTGGGAGGCCAGTGCCCCCGAACAAAGAGAGAGTAAGCCCTCTTAGAGGTTACCGATGCTGGGTTTGAGAAGAAAAGGTCAGGCCAGGCCAGGTCAGATACGGCTATGGTTGGATGGAACGAACAAGAAAAAAAGAAGAAAAAGAGTTTCTTATTTTTTTTTTCTTGGTTGAGGTGATCGAAACTCCTCCACAACACTATTTTGTTAGCGTTTCGTTGTTTCGCTTGTCCGCTCATTGCGCCATTCCTTCTTTCGCTCTTGTTGTGCTGTCGGCAGAGAAGAAAAAAGGGGCTGTGGGACGGTTGGCACAAAGAAGAAAAGGAAAGCAAAGAAACAAAGAAGAAACAAAGGCAAAGAAAAAGGTGAGGGTGGACTCGGAAGGAAGAAATGATGCTGATGAGAAAAAAAAAAAAAAAAAAAAAAAAAACAGAAGCAGGGGGTCTCCGACACGGACAGGGGGCAGGGGTATGAGCGTGTGTTTAGTGAGTGATGGTGATCAAAGGGTGAAACCGATTGAGCGCAAAAAGGTGATTGAATAAGAAAAAAAATATATTTCTGATTTGTGATATCAATTCAAATCGTTGATACGATGATGATATCGGGGTATCCAGGCACGTGTAGGACACTTGGGGAATCACATCCGACCGATTGCTCGCCTTGC